>JAKSZT010024745.1:65761-232424 GCA_026826555.1 Tolypeutes matacus | reverse complement strand
TCTGATGTTTTGGTATAGTTCTCCCTAGCAGTTCTAATTCAGATAGAAATCCATGCTTTCACCATGTTTAAGGGAATCAGGGCTGTTCTAGCAAATCTCTGGGTTTAGGGGTTCTGAAGTCTATCTTCAGATTCAATGATTCACTGAAAGGACTCACAGAATTCAGAAAAGTTGTTGTGTTAGTCAGCCAAAGGGGTGCTGATGCAAAGTACAAAAAATCTGTTGGCTTTTATAAAGGGTATTTATTTGGGGTAGAAGCTTATCGTTACCAGGCCATAAAGCGTAAGTTACTTCCCTCACCGAAGTCTGTTGCCACGTGTTAGAGGAAGATGGCTGCCGAAGTGTGCAAGGGTTCAGGCTTCCTCTTCCTCTGAAGGCTCTGTGGTCCCAGCTTCTTCCAGTATCAGCTGTAGGCTGGGAAAAGTCTAGTCTCCTCTCCCAGGGCTCATTTCTCACTGGGCTCAGCTGCTCAGGTCTCTCCATAAGGTCAGCTGTAGGCTATCAGGCAAATAGCTCATCTCTCTTCCTAGGGCTTCTGTGTCTAATGGAGCCTTCTCTCCTTCCTCACATATCTGCTTCTCTGTGTGTTTACTTCCCAGGGCTCCAATATCAAAACTCCAAATTCTGTTTTCTGCCATGTGCCACCCACCAAGGGGGCGGGGACTCAATATCCTACTGACGTGGCCCAATCAAAGCCTTAATCATTATTTATTTATTTTTTTTTTTAAGATTTTATTTATTTATTTATGTATCCCCCCCTTGCTGCTTGTGCTCTCTGTGTCCGTCTGCTGTGCGTTTTTCTGTGTCTGCTTGTCTCCCCCTGCCGGGTCGTCTGCTGTGTCAGCTCACCGCACCGCGCGGGCTGGCTTGCCTTCACCAGGAGGCCCCGGGAATCGAACCCGGGGCCTTCCATATGGTATATGGGAGCCCTATCGATTGAGCCACATCCGCTTCCCTTAATCATTATTTAATCAAGTAAAAGTAAAACCTCTGAATCCAATCCAATCTGATATGCCCAGAGGAACAGACCAGTTGTTAAATGTGTGCAAGAAAGGCACCAGCGGGAGGCAAGCGAAAAAACACACGAAGAGAAGTATAACGGTCCATACCCACCCGGACCCGGGCTGCCCTGTTGGTTTTTATTGTCTTATTCCTGGCATACAGTAACATAGTGATACAAGAGTAAGCATAACATGTCACTCAGGTTATATAACATGCCAATTAGCTTATATAACATACTATGTTATTGTTCCTCAGCTGTTCCTGGAACTGTCGACCCCAAAATTGTTTAGGGAACAGTTGCTACTAGCTAGTTCTATCAGCTACTTTTGGACACAGACCCAAGAATAGGGAACTGCGGCCGCTTCACTACCACCAGCAGCCAGCTACCTGCAGCTGGCTGAGGCTGCGGCCATCACTGGAATTGACCATCCTCACATCAGTTCACAAACATAATCCAATATCTATTTTTGGAATTCATAAACAGTATCAAACTGCTACAGTTGTTATAATTAACAGTTACAGTTTATTACATTAATTGGATACAGGTTAAAATCAGCAATGGGTGGGCAAGCAGGTGTAGCTCAGTGGTTTGAGCACCTGCTTCTCATGTATAAGGTAACAGGTTCAATCCCCAGTACCTCAAAAAAAAAAAAAAAAAAAAAATCAGCAGTGGAAAAAGTGTATAGGACTGGGTCCAGGGGAGCATATGCAGCCTTCTCTTTGTCCTCTTCCAGTGGAGTCACATGGATAGCACTTAATTCCAGTACTAATGTGTGACAACACGTACAGAGTATTGCCAACCAAGGGAGTGCTCACAAAACTTGGTATCCAGGGTTTTTAATTGTAGGCTGATCACATAGGCATGGCTTAACTTCCACATGGCTGACCTCAGTCTCCAGCCCCACCAGAACTCGAGCTGATACCACTTGGGCCCATGGTCCCCACCATAAATCACATTATTGGCATAGACTTTCTGGTGAGGCCCAAGGTCCCCAGGTAAACAAGGACAATCATGTCAGGCAGGATATTACAAAGGCTTACAGGTTATCTCCCAGGAGCTGGGCATGGGCCAAATCTTTCTTTGAAAAGTTGAGGCTTTGACCAATATATACTTTCAGAGTTAAAGCTTTAGTTCACAGGGTAGGAATGTGCTTTATATATAAATCAGTATCTTATGCAGTGTCTGGCATGTAGTTACTCACATGTAAGTTGTAAATGGACTCTAGATTGAAAGATTTAAGGATGTCTTATTCCATTTTTCTTTTGTGAATGAGTGATTGAACATGTGAATAATTGAATAGATTACAATCATAGGATATTTTAACCAAAAATTTTGTTTTTTCCCCACAAATTATAATGCAAAACTACATATACACAGGGCAGCGATTGACTTGCTTTATACTTCTAAGAAAAAGCCTTATAACAAATTCCTGTTTATCTTTATAGTATTGATCAGTGATGTACCCTTTAGAATGAATAGGAATGTTCTACTACAGGACTCACTGTCATTCAAGGATGTGGCTGTGGCCTTTACTTGTGAGGAGTGGCAGCTCCTGGACCCTGTTCAGAAGAACCTTTACAGAGATGTCATGTTGGAGAATTATAACAACCTAGTATCAGTGGGTAAGCAGAGCTTCCCTTAGTTATATAGTATACCAAATCAATCACTGTTCCTTTCTCAGTGCTGGAAGGGGGTGAGGCCTCACAAGTGCTTTACTTTTTTAGACTTGAGTTTCCTATGTCAGATTCTTAGTACCTTTCTGGCAGAGTGTTTTGTTCTCACCTTCCAAGTAAAAAGCCTTTACTTTGCCATAATGCAAATTACCTAGCCCTTTAAATGAAATCGTCCCCATTTTTCAGGAACCTGGTAGCCCAAGTAGTTGGGTCTATAGGTCCCTATGATTTCCCGTGAATAGGGTATCAAGTTGCAAAAGAAGACACAATCTTTGAGCTGGAGCAAGGCAAACCCTGGATATTAGAGGAAGAAATCCAGAGTCAGATTTATCCAGGTAAGTGACTGAAAAATCAGCCCTATGGTAGAAATGGAAGTAAAACCTCACTTGGTCAGTATGTGGTAGCACTGTTGAGATCTTGTTTGGAGAACACTTCTTGAAGTTCTTAAGCCTCTTGGTGTAACAGCTGACATGAGCTTCTCGTATATGTTAATATTGCCTCTGCTTTTAAAATTCTCTATCTTACAACTCTTTTGCTTGTTTTTTAAAATAACACATTTCTTTCTTTTATGTACTCTGATCAGATCCCTCCCTGTCATATCTTGAAAGGTGCTTTCCTGATTTATCTTTCTCTCTGGTACCCTTTCTTCCTGCCTTCCCCATGTCTCCATCCCTTTAATCCATGGTCTTAGCTCCTTTGCATATACTTTTAGGTATTCATAAATTTCCCTCTCTTTGCCTCATTTTGAGTACTTCTCATATCTTTTGTAGGTTCTTCCATTTTTTCCTCCTTCCACTTGTAAATATCTCAGACTTTTGTTCTGTACCCACAGTCTTACTTCCTCTTCTCTCCTTGGCCTTTGCTATGAGATTCTATCCCTTGTGTTACATGATCATGTTGGATTCATTGGTCTCCTTTCCAGAAGATGCCTGGCAGGTTGATGATCATGTAGACTGGCACCAAGAAAACCAAGGCAACCTTGAAACTATGGAAAGTGACCACAGATGGAACACATTTGGAAAAATATCTCACGAGAGCTCAAACTTTGAGATTCCTTTAGTACAGCAATCTCATACATTTGACAGACATGGAAAACATTTGAAACCCAATCCAGAGTACATTATTCAGAATAGAAGCTATACGGGAAATGAAGCTGGATTTAATGAATGTGACAAATTACTTCTTCATACTAATCATGAAAAAATCCATACTGGAGAAGAACTCAGTGAATATAATGAATGTGTAAAGCCTTTCACCCCTAAAGCACAGCTCATTAAACGCTGGAAAACTCAAACAGGAGAGAAACACTCTAACTGCAGTGAATGTGGAAAAGCCTTCTCCCAGAAGTCAGACCTCATTAAGCATCAGAGAATACACACAGGAGAGAAACCCTATGGCTGCAATGAATGTGGGAAAACATTTCCCCTTAAATTTAGCCTCATTTTACATCAGAAAACTCATACAGGAGAAAAACCTTATAATTGTAGTGAATGTGGAAAAGGCTTTAGTGTAAAGTCACTCCTCAATACGCACTGGAGAACGTGTACAGGAGAGAAACCCTATGGGTGCAGTGAGTGTGGAAAAACATTCTCCATCAAATTCAGTCTCATTCTCCACCAAAGAACTCATACAGGTGAAAAACCCTATGAGTGTAGTCTTTATCAGAAAGCTTTCACCCAAAAGTCACACTTCCCTATTCATCAGAGATCTTACACTGGAGAAGAACCTTATGAATGCAGTGAATGTCAGAAAGGCTTTGGCCAAAAGTCATATCTCCTTATCCATCAGAGAATTCACTCGGGAGAGAAACCTTATGAGTGCATCGAATGTGGGAAAACTTTCTTTCACAAGTTTAGCCTCACTGTTCACCAGAGAATCCATACTGGAGAGAAACCCTATGGATGCAGTGAATGTGGGAAAACTTTCCCCATCAAGTTTAGCCTCGTTTTACATCAGAAAACTCATATAGGAGAGAAACCCCATGAATGTAGGGAATGTCAGAAATCTTTTGCCCAGAAGTCATTTCTTTTGAACCATCAAAGAACTTATACAGGTGAGAAACTTTATGGATGCAGTGAGTGTTGGAAAACTTTCTCCCACAAATTCAGCCTCATTTTACATCTGAAAACTCATAGAGGAGCGAAACCATGAATAAGGTGAATAGCCAAAAGATAACATTGAGAGAAGATAGCCCATTATACTGCAGAATTTATGTAAGTGAAACCTCAAGAATGCAGCAAATGTGGACCAGCTTTCTTTTCAAACTCATATCTCATTACCTGTCAGAGAATTGTACGGAGCACAATGCCAACCATGAGTTACATCCCTTTTCCAACAGATGTCATCTGAGCATAGCTCAGAGTATACAGACAGGAATAAATGTCTATGTTTGTACTAACTGTGGGGATGCTGTCAGCATGAAATTTACCTACATTGATGTGGCAGTTTGAGATTATTTTTGTGAATCCCAAAAAAGAGAAAGATTATGTTTATAAACTGTTCTGTTCCACTGGATGTGAATCCCCTTTGATCATATTAGATTTACCTGAGATGTCTTTGAGTAAATTACCTGTTAAGATTAGGGTTTTGATTTGACCATGTCAGAAGAGCAAGACTCAGGGTTGAGTTCCCGGCCCCTTGGTGGGTTGATATAAACAGACACTCACTTAAGAAGACACACGGAAGAGGAGAGAAGTTGGTCATTTTGTTCTGTGTTGTGACAGAAAGGAGAAGGCTCAAACAGCTAAAGCCCCAGGAAGAGAGATGAGCCATTTCCCTGATAGTTTGCAACCAAAGACAACTGAGCAGCTGAGAAGGCCTGAGAGACCAGGCAAAGATTGCCCACCACCTTGCTTCAACATGTGGCAAAGACTTTGGTGAGAAAGCAGCCTTAAGTTGGACTCTTTAGGTCCTTGAAACTGTAAGCTTTTACCCCAAATAAATACCCTTTATAAAAGATTTTTGGTACTTTGCATCAGCACCCCCATGGCTGACTAATAGAGAATTTGGTACCGAGAGTGGGTTATAGTCTGTTGCAATTATCAAAAATGCTGTAACAGTTTTATAAATGGGTAAGGGGTGTTTTTTGGAGGAATTTTTAAATGCTTGATAGAAAAGGCCTAGGTTGCTTTGAAGAGACTGTTGGTAGGAATATGGACTCTAAAGAGATTTTTTATGAGGCCTTAGAAGTAAATAATAAAACTATTATTGGAAAGTAGAGGAAATGCAGTTTGTGTTTTAAAGTTGCAGAGAACTTAGCAAGATTACCTCCTGATGTTATATAGAAGATAGAATTGAAAATTACAAACTTAGACATTTAGCCAAAGAGATTTCCAAACTAAATGTGGAAAATTCAGCCTGGCTTCTCCTTGCAGCTTGTAGTAAAATGCTAGATGAAAGAGATAAGTTGATAACTGAATTGTTGGGCACAAACCAATCAGAAACTGATTCCAGAAACTATAAGCCTCTGGATGGTAATGCCCCATTTGGGGAATTAACTAAACTTGGAACTTGTAAGTCAGGATTGAAAGTGCAATTATCCAGGAAAGACTTGTGGAAAATCTTAGTCTGATGGCTTAGACCCTGCTTCCTGCATGGTAACCAACAACTTTTTGCAAGATCTGTATAAATAAAACCACTGTCGGCCTGGATTGAAAGAGACAGACAGGGGAGAGATGGAAAGGAAAACAGCTTTCAGAGGAAAACCATGGAAGCTGAGGTCTGGAATTAAGACATCTCCTTGGGCCGTGAGAGGAACCTTACCCATGTATACAGAGAGGGTGAGTTTGCCCCAGCATTTGAAGAGTGTGGATGTTCCAGCCCACTGTTCAGGGAGAGTTTTGCCACCCAGGTTTACAGAGGGTGTGGAGCACATTCTGTAAGGGTTGGGGAGAGTGAGGTCACCACCCTAGTGCTCTGAGAGGGGTGGGCCTGTTCCCCATAGATTAGGGAAGGTCAGGTCACCACCTCACTGTACTAAGGGGGTTGAGACTCTACCCCAGATATTGGGTAAAGTGTGGCCATCACCCCAATGCTCTTGGAGGGTGAGATCTGGAGCTCAGTCACCAGCCATATGCTTGATGAGGGTGGAACCAAGAAAATGGCCATTGGGCAAGCCTGTGGAAAGGATGGGCCCCCATGAGGCCCCAAGGAGGAGAAGAAACCATCATCTTAAGAATGACTCTCAGACTTTGAAATCTAATGGAGTGTGCTCTGCGGGTTTTCAGAACTGTTGGGGACCAGTGACACATGTTTCCCTCCAGAATTCTCCTTGTGGTAATGCAAATGTTTATTCTATGTCTGTACCTCCGTATATTGGAAGCAGATAAATTGTTTTGTAAGTTTCACAGGTCTACAGCCGGAGGGGACTTTGCCGCAACACAAACCGTATTTCTCTACACTGATTGTGATGTGATTTTACATTAATCGTTGTTACTGAGTTAAGATTTTTTTGAATATTGTCATGTCTTTTTGGGATTCAGAGGGTGGAATGTGGTCGTTTGAGATTATTTTTGTGAATCCCAAAAAAGAGAAGGATTATGTTTGTAAACTGGTCTCTTCCTCTGGATGTGATCCTCTTTGATTATATTAAATTCACTTGAGAGGTCTTTGATTAAATTACCTATTAAGATTAGGGTTTTGATTTGATCACATCAGTAGGGCAGGACTCAGGGTTGAGTCCCTGCCCCTTTGGTGGGCTGATATAAACGGACACTCACTCAAGAATACACACAGAAGAGGAGAGAACTTGGTCATTTCGATCCTGCCATGTGACAGAAAGGAGAAGGCTCAAACAGATAAAGCCCAGGGAAGAGAGATGAGCCATCAAATAGCCATCTACTTCCCCTGTACTGCAAGATGTATGCAGGATATGCTTCCTCTTGAAAGTGCAAGAGCCAAACTTTAGGTATGTTTTTTGCTTATTTGTTTGTTAGTTTTTTTGTTGTTGTTGTTGTTTTTTACCGGGAGGTACCGGGGATCGAACCCTGGTCTCTCCATATGGTAGACGGATGCCGAACCTCTTGAGCCACATCCGTTTCCCTGTTTGTTAGTTTTTAAATCCCTCTTTACAATAAGCTGGAAAGTCTCATAAATTCCTTAAGTGGAGATTAAACACTAAGTTACATTGGGCAAGATTTTAATTTCACAAAAACGAATTTCCCCTTGTAGCACAGTGTTTTATATTAGAATGGGGAATTGCAGCTGCAGCAGTTACTCAGGGTCAGACCATTGAATGGACTCAGGAGATTTCACAAATTATATTTACGTAAGACTCCAATAAAGACAAAAGCATGAGAAAAAGAAAAAACAATAGAGACAAATATCAGCGACTGCTGAGATATGCAGGCAAAGAATCAAGGGACATTTTCAGTCATATAGCACTCTATATACTTGTGGATCAAAAGCCACCAAAATACACATGTACTATCTCTTTTTTAGGGAAGCTGAGGCCCACGTTTACTGAGAAGTGTTTTACACCCACTGGTCACAGAGCCACGACCAGGCTTTGTAAAACAGGTGTAAATCATCAATTGATATATTTCAATATTTTTATATTTAATAAACAATGTAGACAAGCTAGTATACATATGTCCAGGGGTATTTGGGAATTTAAACTGCATATTCTAAATCACTAAATAGTGCCTTTTATTCCTCTCAAGATCGAGGGCAATGACAGTGGTATCAGGTGGGAGCTCACAGAGCTACCACAGATGAGCTGCAAGTTAACAAGCAACCAGGACTATAGCAATGTTTTTCTTTCATTGGCCCTTTTTTTTTTTAATGTTGATTACTTGCATGAGAGTGATTTCCTGAACCAGAAAAATTTTTTTTTCAAAATCCAAATCAATCAGTCCTTCAAAATTTGTAAAGATAAGGAGACTGAATGCTTTTTCCAATTACCTAATCACATCAGACATTTGCGAACTTCCTTTCCTTTGCAGATACCTCCAGATATGCTGAAGAAAATCCCTGTAGGTGTTGTGTAGTCACAGAATGCAATCTTCCTTTCACCTTTTTCTCTCCCACTTTCTCCCACACTTCAGTTGCCTTTAGCAGGCTTATATTACTTTTCAGGCCAGTGTTAATGCAAAGCCGGTCCACTTTCTTGCTCTGGCAGAGCAACCTGGGGAGTTAATAGCAGACTATGCACCAGCTCATGTATAGGGCAGTGATTCTCAACCTTGGCTGGACATTGGAATCATCTGGAGAGCTTTGAAAAATATTGATGCCTGATTCCTATTCCCAGAGATTCTGATTTAATTGGCCTGGGATATAGCATAGGCCGCAGGACCGGTATAAAAGTTCCCCAGGTGATTCTAATGTGAAGACCATTTGGGAACCCCTTGGTTAACAGAGAAACCTTCCCTTCTTGACAGAAAACAAATAAGAAATAGGAAGGACTAACAATCCCCAAAACACTGATGGACTTTCCATTCCATACACAGGGAACCAATAGTCTAGCTTATGGGAAGGGTTTATAAATCTTGAGGGTATGAGTGTTGATGTTGAAATCTCAAGCACAATATGACATAGTGGTTAGCAAAACAAATACCACTTTCCTAGTGTCTGTGATTCCAAAAGATTTGTGAAGGACCTTCTAAGAGCTCCACATTGTACTGAAGGGGCATTTATGACAAAGATTTTGACCTGTGAGCAGCAAACTCACTTTAGTGAAATCATGAGTCTCCACATACATTGTCCCTTGCCAGTGCCCACACCAAACCACTTACCAACAAGAAAATCCATGTGCCTATAGTTAAATGAGTACTTCCCAACTTTTCCTTTGCATGATCAAAACACTAAAAGGGATCCCAATACAGAAAGAACCTCCCAATAGAAAAGTGGAAAATATCAGACTCATTCTTTTCTCATCCTTGTTCCCTCCCTCACTGTGACAATGATCTTCAAACCCTAGTTGCAGGGAATTAATTGCTCTCAGCTAACAACCAAGAGTGAGTAAAGCATCCTTTCCAGGTTAAATTTGAATTCTAAGCCTAAATTTTCAGTAATGTGTTTAGTTTAAAGTATCCACTTGATCTTGTGAGACTGAAGGGTAACTACCTCTTGGTTGACAGACTTATTTGGAGTCTATTATTTGTGAACTGTCATTCACTATTGTGTGAGACTGGTCATCTTGCTGACCCCATCAGTTCTCTCCTTACTAGCCATGACCTCCCTGGGGTGTCAAGAAAGTACAACAGTGAGAAAGACCATTCTGAGTTATGGAATCTTAACATCCTTTCATCTTCTGGCTACCACCAATGTGGGAACTAGCAGAGAAGGAACTCAAGGCCAATCAAAAAGAATAACTGTTTAAGAATTTTCCAGGGAAGCGGCTGTGGCTCAATCAGTAGGGCTCCCGTTTACCATATGGGAGGCCCCGGGTTCGGTTCCCGGGGCCTCCTGGTGAGGGCAGGCCCGCCCGCACGGCGTGGTTGGCTGACCCAGCGAGCACAAGCAGCAGGGGGGGGGATGGATGAATAAATAAATAAAACCAAAAAAAAAAAATTTTCCATAGATTTCTTCTTACTATATAGGACATGCTCCTCCAAATTTACTTCTCCATCTTATCACCATAACATGTAATGCTCCAAAATAAACGGGTGTTCAAGAAAGTCAGCATGTTGCAGATGTGTCCCTGGAGGGCTCATCTGATGATAATGGCCTTGTGGGTCATTGTCATCATTGGGTGGATTCACTTGTCTCCTCTTGGCATTTTGATGTTAAGACACTCACCGGGCCTCATTCAGCATCAGATGATTTAAACTCCAAGGAGCACCAGTTTATCTCACGATACCGCAATCATAAGAATAACCTTGATGAAAGAAGGCAATGTGTTGATGCTGCGTGTTGGGTACATGGTGATTTATAATCCCACTTATATTTTTTATATTGCTGGCATTTTTATAATAAACACTGTGCCAGAAGACCAAAGGTAAAGGAACACATCTGACATTCCTCTCCCTTAAGCCGGCTCACCCAGTATGAGTTGAGGCTACTCCCATGTACAGGGGTTCAGAAAACATTACAAAGATTTGTGATAAAATCATCGACTTTTGCTTCAGTCCAGCAATCAATTCAAGGCTGTGATTCCCCTGGTTTTGTCAGTGTAACGGCAGACATGGTTGCCACCACCTTTCACATCCTCAGCTAAGAGGCTGAGACGCTTTTCTCTAGCATGCAGCAGTACCACAATTATACCTCCATTCCTGCTGCCCTTTACATTTTCCATACTCCCAGTATTTCTGCCTTCCTAAAATGCTGTGATAGTCATTAGGGCTGTTCACAAATACTCCAGATCCCTTTTTTTTCTGGGTAAATGGAAGGATTGCATTTCTCCGCCTCTTTAATTTAGGTCTCCCCATGTCTCTCTTGTTTTTCCCATAACTCTATTGAAACCAGAATGGGAATGGTTGTCACTTCTAAGGAGAAACCTTAGAAGCCCCCATTTGTTCTCTTTCCTTCAACTCTGGTAACCAGTTATATCCCAGGTAAGGGCTACTCCTTGCTTCATGCACATGGGTCCGAGCGTGAGAGCAGAACCCCCAGCTCATCCACAGTAGACATGTAATATGAGTGAGAAATAAATCTTTGTTGTTTGGGAGTTCTTTTTATTATATTACAGCAAAATCTAACCGAGTCCCACAAATATAGATGCTTACTCTATCAGGAAATCTCTTTCTAAAATTAGTTTGCAAGTTTCTATGGCCTTTAAAAAAAATCCAATCTCCTTGTATAGTTATCTATCACTGCAAAAATGAAAAGTCAGTCTCCTCAACAGAGTTAAGTCCTAGTCAGGCCAATCCTAAGATTCACATGGAGACAAACAGCCAAAAATATTTCAATCAATTCTAAGAAAGAAAAATAACAGAGATATAAAGATTTGGCCCTGCTTGATAGCAAACAAAATTTACTATAAGTCTATAGTAATTAACAGTCTAGTACTGGTGCATAGACAGACAAATATCCCCATGCAACAAAGAGCTCAGAAAGTTATTCATACTTAAGGAAATCACGTATATAACTGAGATAGCATTACAAGTCAGTGCAAAAAGGGGTTGTTTAAAGGGCACTGATTCTGCATGGTTTTTCTGTAAACCTACAACTTCTCTAATAAAAAAATATATATACTTTTTTTTAAAAGTTGAAGGGATCATTTGTTACCCTATGGGGAAAAGTAGAGATTAGGTGTCTACCATACGCAAATCGGTGAATGCTTTATAAGATTCTAAAAGTCAGCAAAACCTAAATACAAGCAGCAAAACTTTAAAAGTTTCAGGAGAAAATACACAAGAATATCTTTATGATCTTAGCATGGGGGAGGATTTCATTAAAAAGACAAACTATAATGGGGAAGTGTTAAATTTCATCCACATTAAAACTGGACAATTCTGCAGAAAAGACAAAAAGGAAATGAAAAACTGCATACTGGGAGAGTATATTTGCAACACAACTGAAAAAGAATTATCTAGAATATATAACTTGGGAATCAATAAGAAAATCACAACAGTAAAAATAATGGGCAATGATTCCCAGAAGACTCTTGAATAGCCAATAAACAGCAAAGATATGAAACTTCGTTAGTAATTGGAAGTAGGTCAATTTCTGGGTGACTATTTCCTTTATATTTTCATAATGTTTAATACAACTTATATTGGATAGGATAGTTTTAACAGCTTTTGAACAATTCTGTAGTCATGGTTGGCCGATATTATCCTAAAATATTTAAGGAATGTTTGATTTGCCTCTGCTTCTACAGCTGGAGGGAGCTTGGGCTAAGGGGCAGGGCGGGAGAAACTAGGGAGCAGAAAAAGGGGCAGACCTAGGAAACTGACAAAACAGTAGCACATAGGTGCTCTAGTATTCCAGAGTCGTCTTTCAATCTCAGTTGCAGAGATACTACGTTCTTGGAAAGAATGTGGTTGCTTCAAAAATCATTTGCATTGTATTGTTCATGCTACGACAGCATTTTAATGGCTTTTGTATCTAGTTATTCCATAGGCCACAGTTCTAATTTTCTACACTCCCAATTTCCCGAAAAGGCCTGAAGTAAAAGGTGACCCTGTATGTGTATTTATGTTTTGATCCACACTGACACCTTCTAGATCTAACCTCACGACTGAGAAGCTGGGACTTGCCATATGCTCTTTTTATTATCCAAATTTAGCTGTCCGTTCTTTTTCCTTCTCCGACGGCGTGTTCTCAGCTGAATGGACTCCTTAAATTCCTGGCCTGGCTCAGATGGCGGTTTCCAGAACTTCCTTGGTTGTTAAGTAGATCACAGGGGAGCCCTCTGTGATCTGGGGAGCCCTCTCTCCCCAGTTCGCTGAGATGGATGTAGCCAGTGCCATGTCTGCCTTGAGTGAACTCGAGCCTCTGCAAATATATACAGCGTATGCACTGTTGTCGGCGACCCTTCTGAACTCGTGCTGCAGGAGCTGAGGTGTCAGGTGAGGCGACAGTTCAGTGCCACGTCACTCACGAGCCTGGTTACCGGCGCAAAAAACGGTCGGTTCCCTTCTCTACGTCAAGTGTTCAAAGATGGCCGCCCCCAGGGAGCTATGGCGAGGAGGGCGCGGGCATATTACCTCCTGAAAGTTCGGATTGCCGTTTTCCGAAGAAACGGTTTGTAGCCTTGTCTGCCGCCGTAGGCCTGCGCCGATGATGAATTAAGGCCCAGAAAGGGAAGAATTTACCGCAGTGCAGCGACCAGGAGATTACACAGGAGGATCAGGTGTGTGGGTTTGTCCATGAAACAGGTAATGGTGTGGGGAGATGGAGGGTCAAACCATGAGGTCCATGGGAAGAGCTGGTGTAAGTTTGTGACGACGGTGTCCGAAGTTGGGTTTCCTTTATATGGGAAGAGTCTGGCGGTCAAGTCTACCGATATCAACACCTGAGAATTACGAGGTGAGAGTCTGGGATCTTTTCGGGTCACTTTGTAGGGGTTAGTGATTAAGAACTATGGTGGGAAGTGATATTTGTCGATGAAAACAATGTCTGGATTTAATATGGGGCTCGGGGATGCAGGAGCCGGGGTATGGTCAACTTACCGGGGTGTCTGGGTGTCGTTTCAGGATTAATACGGGAGGTGAGGGAAGTGTTTGGGTAGGGTATGGTTACGAGGTGAGGGGCTGACGTTTTGGAGGCAGGGCCCCTGGCTGCTGGGTGGGTTGAGGCTCAAACTTTAGCTGCTAGGACAGACCTGATGAATGTTAATTTCCCCTCAGTCCTTAAGTCCAAATTACTCTTCAAGGACTATGATTTTGTTATTGTTGAATTCCATTTTATATTTGTTGCTGGTATTCACTCCAACTGGTTTTAAACTTAAGTTATATTGGCTTTGTAATCAGCAACTCGGCAAAATTCACTTACTAGTTTGAATAACTTATCTGTAGGTTGTTTTAGACTTTCTACATGTACAATTTGATTATCTGCAAATAATGGCTGTTTTATTTTTCCTTCTGAGTTCTTATACTTTTCATTTCCTTTCTTAATTTACTGACTAGATCCTCCGGTAAAATGTTGAAGAGAAGTGGTATTAGCAGACATTCTTGCTTCTTCCAGGTATCCCGGGGCACAAACCATCCAGGTTCATTTAATTGGTTTTCACAGACAGATTTTCCAGCCCGCCCAGATGACTTTTATTTCCAGTTCACTTACATTTTTCTACAGCTGTTTGGAGCTCCGTGCCAAAGTGTGTAGCCTTTATTTCTGTAAAAAATACTACTTAGACTCCTAATGAGCCTTTCTGGAATTAACAAGTCACTGTTAAAAAAGGGCATCTAATGCCATGCTGATCCCACAGTGCTATGCTGATTCTTCTTTGCCACCTCACCTTTCACATCCTTGCTGCCTTCACTTTTACAGAAGAAAAGCATATCTCCCCCACATTCACGATATTATATTTTATGGTTCCAAGCTTAAAAGCCTCTGGGGCAGCAAATAAAGCGACAGAAATAGTGGAGGCGTTGAGTTAAGGTGAGTGCACAGAAGCAGTGACAACATCTGGGCCCAGATGGAATGTATCACGGGAAATAAATTTGCTCTTCAGCCTCCAGGTCCTGGTTCCCCAGGAGCAAGAGAGATCTAGTGAAAGAAGTAAAAGAAGGCTCCAGGACTTGGATATCATCATTTCTTGTGACGCCCTTGACCAGACACTGAGATTTCTGAACAGAAATTTCGGTCAGATCCAGAAAAAACTAAAAACAAAGCATCCCAGTTACTGGTCATTTCCTGAGAACTGAAGAAAATGACCAAGGTCCAGGTGAGTTCTGGTTTTTTCTTAACTCATTCCCTGATGGATTTGTGGAGATCTGAAAAAAAATCAGTTTACTTAAATGAAATGTATGAGTTGGTAACAATGGGCTCTCAGGAGAAATAGAATGTACCTTCAAAATTAGGACAAAATGAGATTCAGAATATATTGATCATAGGGTTTATAATATGTGACTAATTTCGGAATACAGTGTGTGACTATGCAGGACCTTGTGGGTTACCTTAGCTGTCAGCTTGCATCTAATATCTGTGACAGCCATCACAACCAGAGAATCCTGTTAAGTCACATGACATGCACTGCTTCTGAGAAGAAAGCAGACCCGTTCTTTGGGGGCTGTCAAATTTTTTTTTTTTAAAGATTTATTTATTTACTTTATCCATTTTAAACCCCCCCTTCCCCATTTGCTGCTTTGTGTCCATTTGCTGCACAATTCTCCGTGTTTGTTTCCTGCCACCTCTTCTCATCCTCCTCCTCCAGTCTTCACCAGGATTCGATCCTGGAGACCTCCGATGTAGGAGAGAGGTATTCTGCTACCTGCGCCACCTCAGCTCCTGGCTTCTGGAGCTTTCGGAGCATCTCGTCTTGTCTCTCCCCTGTTACGTCATCATCCTGCTGCCTGGCTCCCGGGGCCCGACGGCTCAGCGGCACACAGAGCCTGGCAGCCCATGCACCTTCTATATATATTTTTTTAATTTTACCAGGAGGTCCCGGGGATCGAACCCAGGTCCCTCCATATGGCAGACGGACGCCCAACCGTTTGAGCCACATCCGCCCCCTCGATATTTTGTATTACTCAAGTCTCAGGAAAGTTCTTGCATGGTTCTTCCTAGAGATGATGTGGTGAACTGTGTCCTTGACAGCACACTTCTAATAAACGTATAAGGAGGTCTGATATTGTCTGATAATGGCTTGGGCTGTTAAGATCTACATGATTTGTTTTATAACTTCACCTTATCTCCAAAAATGCTGTAGGTCCCCTGTTAATCATACCTTTCAATCTTGGGGGTCATTCAGGGGTGGGCTGCATTGACATAGGATCAGGTCTTCGAAGATATTTGAGGTTGATGAGGGAAAATTCTTTTTTATAAAAAATTTTGAGTTTGGGAAGCAGATGTGGCTCAAGCAGCTGGGTACTCACCTACCACATGGGAGATCCTGGGTTCAGTTCCCGGTGCCTTCTAATACTAGCAAGACAGCAAGCTGATGCAACAAAATGATGCAGCAAGATGATGCAACGAAGAGACACAGCAGGGAAACAAAATGAGAGACAAAACAAGCAGGGAGCAGAGGTGGCTCAAGTGATTGGGTACCTCCCTTCCACATGGGAATTCCCAGGTTCAGTTTCTAGTGCCCCCCAAAAACATGAACAGAGAGCAGACAATGAACGCAAACAATGGGGGAGGGGGGGTAGTAAATAAATTAAATCAATCTAAAAAAAATAAGATGGTAATATTTATGTGCAGAGGTCAGCTTTCAGTATATTTTTTTCTCTCTTTTTTGGGCAATCTGTCTTTTTTCTTTGGATACTTTTATTGTCTTTCTTTTGTCTTTGGTGTAGATTTAGTGTGGTGTTTCTAGAAATGGATTTCCTGCTTGGAATTTGCTGAGGTATGGGGTGTTTAATCATTTCTGAAAATTTCTCAGTCCTTAGATCTTTAGATATTGCTTCTCCATTACTCTATTTTCTTTTTCAGAAACTATGAATAGGCATATCTTAGAACTATTCATTCTGTCCCTCATTTTGTGTTAACCTCTTCTTTATATCTTCCATTTCTTTGTCTCCCTGTGCCACATTTTGGGTAACCATCCTTCCTGTTCACTAATATTCTTTTCAGTATATCTATTATATTGTTAACCTGTGTGTGTGTGTTTATATACAAATTTTTTTGAGAATTACTGTTTGTTTTCAAATCTGCCATAGTATCTTATAATTCTAACATCTGGAATCTCTTCATGGTTGATTTTGATATTGACTGAACTCATTTGTTTAATATATGGTATCTTGTGACTTTAGCATCTGGTGTCTCTTCATGGTTGATTCTGATATTGGCTCTGACAGCACAAGGTGAAGGTAGGAATATGTGTTGTATTTTTTTTTTCCATTCTGATGTCAGTTGCGTGTAGCTCAATGATTGGCAAATAGTTGCTGGAATATATATATTGCTGATGTCCTCAGGTTAACAATAGAATTTAATGACTGCATGTTCCAAAAGTTGTAATTCTTTGAATGAATTGAATGGATGACTTAAAGAATATTCTAATGCGATTGTGCTTTTCCTTCTTTTCATACTGGTAAAAGAGAAACCCTCTACAACACAGTGTACCCTATTGTAAACAAAGGACTCTAGTCAATAGTAGAAATATAATAATTTTCTTTCTTATACAAATTATAACAAATGTATGATACTAATACAAGGTGGGGTAAAAATAGGTTGGTAGATGGGGGAAAATACACCTAATCTAAATGAAAGATAGAGCTATTTTAATAATCTTTCATCAATTGTAACAAAGGTAACTAACTGTTTTAAAAAAATAGTGCAGTTATAAATGAAGGGCTATCATCAGTTCTAACAAATGTTTCACACCAATGCAGGTTGTTGGTGGTTCGGTGGTATACGGGAATCCTGTATTTTATACATGATCATTTTGTAAACTCACAACCTCTCTAATAAAAATAAAAAGGGTAGAGGAGAGCCCTCCTATTAAACAGGACCATGTTATTACAGGAATCGCTGACATTGGAGGATGTGGCTGTGGAGTTCACCTGGGATGAGTGGCAGCTTTTGGGCCCTGCTCAGAAAGACCTGTACTGGGATGTGATGTTGGAGAACTATAGCAACCTGGTGTCACTGGGTGAGGCCAGGTCCCCTGTGTTATTCAGAAGGTCCCCAATCAGTGGCCTTTGCTTTCCGATTTGCTTAATACTTAGGAGTCTCTGCCGTGCTCTAAAGTGGGTAGAGTCTCAGCCTCATTTCTTGCCCCAGATGAGAGGGTATAATCTCCCATTACATTAGAGAAGAGCCTTTAATTTGCAGAAAGCAAATTGTCCACTCCCTAAATTATGCTATTGTTATGTCTTCACAGAAGCTAGTACAATTCAATATGCCTAAGTCTTCTGTCATTTCCCACAGGGTATCAAGCTAGCAAACCAGATGCACTCCTCAAGTGGGAAAGAGGAGAACAACCATGGGCAATAGATGAAATCCACAGTCAGACCCATCCAGGTGAGTAAGAAAACCAGCAAGACGGGAAGCCTATGGAAGTCACATTCTAGATGATTGATAGAAGTCACCGCTGTGAAGGTGTCTAAGGAAACATAAACAGAGCCTCCATGTATTCCTCAACCAACTGAGAGCTCTTTTTCTTTTTTTTTGGGTCTGATCCCTCCCGATTTCATCTTAGATGTTGCCTTTTCCCCCTAGGTTTCTTCTTGCTTGGATTCTTAAATCTTCCCACTCCTCTCCTTCCCTTGTCAGAGTACTGCTGTGTTTTCCTTTCACCTCTCTTGCTATGAAATTCCTCCTTCCATACCTCTTTTCTCAGAGGCAACTTTAAATTCTTCAGTGTCTTCTGACTATTGCACCTTTTTGCCCCATTGTTTAATATTAGTTTTTCTTCCTAAGATCCAACTCCACTTTGGATGCCATGCCCCACAATAATCTGATCTCTTCCTGTGCATTTGTCTGGTTCCTTACCTTTTCTTTCCCCCCAATCTGAGCTTCTCCAAAGGTTCTGTTTTCAATTTATTTGCCTCATAGACCTCAAAAGTTTCTTTCATTTTAATGCATTAAGCTCTTGTTTTCAGTGGAATGTTGGCATTCAGGAACTGGGTCCGTGAAAACTGGTGCCGTGGATGAGAAAAAATGAGACAAAGAGAAGAAAAACTGGGATCAGGGGACTCTCTGTCCTATATGGAGAGAAGAGCCCAGCCACCTCATAAAGTGGGGCTTTTATTTGGCTTTAGAACAAAGAAAATACACGTGAGCATGTGCAAGGACAATAGATACTTGACAGTTACATTTTACTGGAATCAACAAGTCTTAAAGGTCAATGACTCAGCTCTTTTACATTTCTGCAATTCACAGGCAAGCTCAGGATGTTTCCCCACCCAGCTCCTATTAGCATGAGACTAGAGAGCTTGTTTATTACATTCCAAGGTGACCTTTTCTGTCAGTAGTCATGGCCTTTAATTGAAACTCCATCAGTGGAGACTCCCAAGTTAACATCTCCCTTAGCATTGTCTAAGCTACACAGTAGGAACATATATTTAACATATCTCCATGGCAACTCCCCTATGAGTTCACGCTTTCTGTACAAGGCACTACAATCATTTTCCCTCCAAGTAAACCACTTTCTATGATCCATTTTAAAAGTGAGGTTCTCTTGAACTTCTGTACCTCTTAAATTCCGGCCATCCTGGCATTACCTTGAATCTTCTCTACCCTCTGGATTCCCATGTTTAAGGTCTCTGCAGTTCCTATTCATTGTTTAATTAGGAAAGGCCTTTATAAAATCTCTCCTTCTCCATTCCCAACCCAAATGAAATCATAAAATTTCATGCCTGTTTTACTGTAATTCCTTTGTATATTTGTTAATTCTGATCTTTCTCTTAGTTCTTAGGTTTTGTTGCTGATTCTTTTTTTTTAAACTTTCCATTTCCCCTTCACAGTGTGATGACATTAAGTTCCAGTTAAATGTATTAGCATAACATGGAGATTTCTTTTCTTTTAAAGATCTAAGTCCTCACTCTCTAAGAGGAGAAGGCATAACATTAACAAAAATAAATACATAAATACTATGTCTGGTGGAGAAAATGACTGTGAACACCAATACATTGGCATAATAGAACATGGGTGATGAAGCTGGGTACTGCTCTTTTAGTCAGCCTCTAAGATAAGGTGTCTTTACACAGAAAGGTGAGGGACATGAGTGGGCTCCCTGGGAGAAGAGTGGAGAGAATAGGAAGTTCAAAGGCCTGAGGCAGGTTTGTGCTTTAGGAACATCAAGGAAGCCTATGTGGATTGAGCAGAGTGAGCAAAAGGGAAAATGACTGTCGATAAAGTCACTGAAGTAGTAGCAAGGGGTTGGGGGTAGGGATGTCACATAAAGCTTTATAATCCCTTTCAAGGACTTATGTTTTGTTTTTTTAGTTTTTAAAAAAATTTATTAATTAATAAAAAAATTTTATGAGGTATCGGGGATTGAACCCAGGACCTCATACATGCAAAGCAAGCGCTCAAGCACTGAGCTACACCCACTCTGCTCAAGGACTTGTTTTATTCCTAATGAGATGAAAAAGCATTAAAATGTATAGACTAGATCAGGACCATGATATAATTTATGTTTTTAAAGTATCACTTTGCCAGTGGGTAAAAAGCAGGCTGGAACATGGCAGGTATGGGGGCTGGAAAGCCAGATGGGAGATCTAGTTGTTGGTGGCTTGAGAGGTGAGTATTGGACAGATTCCAGATATGTTTATAAAGAAAGTCTGTTGGGAATTGAGGTAGATGTGGGGTTTGAGAGAAAGAAACAGATAAAGAGTGATGCTAAGAACTTTTTTATGGGAGGTGTGGGAGGTGGGGAACATGGGAATCCTTGTAATTTTTGTGTAACATTTATGTAATCTAAGCATCTTTTAAAATACATATTTAAAAAAAAAAAAACTTTTGGGAAGCGGCTGTGGCTCAATCAGTAGGGCTCCCGTTTACCATATGGGAGGCCCCGGGTTCAGTTCCCGGGACCTCCTGGTGAAGGCAAGCCCGCCCGCGCGGCGTGGTTAGCTGACCCAGCGAGCACAAGCAGCAAGGGGGGCATAAATGAATAAATAAATAAAATAAAAAATAAATAAATAAATAAATGATTTTTTAAAAAAGGGTAGGGAAGAGGGACTTTTAAAATAAATAAATAAATTAATTAATTAATTAATTAATTTAAAAAAAAACTTTTAGCACACCTCTCAAGAAGAATGATGTTAGCACTTAATGTGTTGGAAAAGTTGTGAAGGAAGAGATTTGGAATGGGAAGTCAGGAGTTCTGTAAGTCAGAGGTGCTTGTTAGCATCAAAGTGGAGCTCTCTGATTCAGTTGGCTGTACCATTTTTTTTTTTTTAATGGGGAGGCAGATGTAGCTCAAATGGTTGGGCATCCGTCTCCCATATGGAGGGACCTGGGTTCGATCTCTGGGACCTCCCAGTAAAATAAAAAAATAAAAAAGGCGCACGGGCCACCAGTCCCCGCTAAGCCACGCAGCAAGATGATGATCTAACAGGAGACTGACACAAAGGGAGAGCCAAGATGAGACACACCGAAAAACCAGGAACTAAGGTGGTGCAGGTGGCAGAACGCCTCTCTCCCACATCGGAGTTTCCCAGGATCGAATCCCGGTGAAGACAGGAGAAGGATGAGAAGAGAGGGCAGGAAACAGATACAGAGAATTGCCCAGCGAATGGACATAAAAACAGCAAAAACGGGGTGTAGGAGGGGGTTAAAAATGGATAAAAGTAAAATAAATCTTTAAAAAAAAATGGACATGGGTGAGATTTTCTGGGGACTGGGTACAAATAAAGAAAAGAGGGGAGCCGATGTGGCTTAGTGGTTGAGTGCTGGCTTCCTACATGCGAGGTCCTGGGTCCAATCCCCGGTCCTGGTACCTCAAAAAAAAAAAATAGCCTTGGGAAATTATAGATCTGACGAATGAGTGTGTAACCAATCAGTTTGGAAAGAAGAGGTGATGAGAGAGTAACATCCAAGAGGAGACTACTTTCTCTGAAACAATGTGTTTCACCAAAGATCGAGCCATAAACATTGTCTAGAGTTGAAGAGGCATCAAAGATAAGAACTAAGGGTTAAGTATGTGATTTTGATGTGTCTTCCCATCCAGACAGTATGTATTTTTTCCACGTGGATTTCTCTTTTCATGAAATTATTTTTGCTACATTAGAATTTAATTATCTTCCGCTCTGAGTTTCTATTTGACTTTGTGCTCCAACCACACAACCCCCCTCTGAAGATGTTATATCACAATGGATTGGTAGTGCTTGAGGCTTTTTTGCCATTCTAGAGTCAAGGACTTTGTTTTCAGTCTTCCTTATGAAGATTGAATCAGATGTTGTTCATTCACTGATTTATTGGGTGACTAATTAGCTAGGCTGGGGAGAGGCCATGCTTTTCCATCTATCAATCATTTCTTGAATGCAAAATTTTTATTGAGGGGGTTTTCATAATACTTGTTACCTGGCCTCTTCCATTGAGAGTCTGTGTTTTTAGAGTTGTGTGGGGGCCTGGCATGTCTTTATGTAAGATTCTCCAGGGGCTCTTATTGGGACCCTAGTTGATGAATCACAGCCCTAACACATATATGGTGAATGAGATTGAATTTAGTGAGAAACAAATACCTTTCAGGAGCACAAGATTTTATTAGCAAAGTTAGAACAAATCTTCATGCAGTATTTAGAAACTAAGCTTTTGATTGTGAAACATTTTGCTACAATGCAAGGCTGTTCAAAACTGAAGTAGAGGGAGCAGATGTGGCTCAGTTGGTCACCTGCCTCCCACATGGGAGGTCCTGGGTTCGGTTCCCGGTGCCTCCTAAAGAAGATGAGCAGACGCTGCAACCAGCAAGATGCTGCAACAAGCAGATGCCACAACCAACAGACACTGCAACCGCCGCAATGAGCAGATGCAGATGCAACCAGCAGGGAATGGAAGTGGCTCAAGTGGTTGGGCACTTGCCTCCCATATGGGAGGTATCAGGTTCAGTTCCTGGTGCCCCATAAAGAACACAAGCAGACAACAAGATAGACAAGGGAGCTATCTTGGGGGGTGGGGGGATTAAAAAAAAAAAAACTGAAGTAGATAGTAAATACAGGAACTATTTTAGAAACTTAGAAGAAATACAGTTTAAAGAGTATGGAGAATGATGGTATCATAAAGTAAGAGCTATATCTAGGTTTTGAATTAAGGCGATGAAGAAACAAGGGTATAAGGCATGAAACTGGAAATGTGTAAGGGCTAGTGGAGACTGCTAAAGATTAGGCTTAAGGCGCCCACACAAAGGCCAATATTAGAAAGTATTTGTTGAGGAACTGGTGGAGTGAAAGTTTGGAGACACTGGGTAAATCATGGTTATGTAAACTTTAATTGCCAGGCTGCCTGTTATGAATTTTATGTGTTAATAATAGAGCTATATGAAGGGCAAGTTGGTTTTGTTTTGTTTTGTTTTTAGCTCTAGGTAAACTTACCTTTCACTTGAGTGGCCACAGTGTAACAATAATAAGGTATAGCCAGATATTCTAAGAAAAATTGAAGGTAAAGCTACCAAAAGTCTTCATTTAGAAGGAAAACGGTGATCTTATAGGACCCATCACTGATGCCAACTGAGGCAAAAATGTAGAGTTATGGAAGAAAGTGCAAGATGGATCAATATTATCAGGGATACTGAAATGGGAAAATATGAAATTTTCCCCAGATACAGCATGAAGAAGTGACAGTTCCTATATCTGGTGTAGCAGCATATTTTTTGAAGAAGACTGTATAGTCCACTGGAATGCTGGAAAATCCCATAGGGATCATCATCTCCCATTCTGTTGGAACATATGAGAATGTGTCATAGCTAGACACAAGGTTGGAGTGTTGACCACAGGAGTTTTCCTTTGAATGTGAGAGTGGTGCTTTAGGAAAGTTAGTTTGATCTACAGAATGAAGAAGGGAAGATCTTAGGAACAGTGTCCCCAGCCAAAGGTCTGTCATAGTTAATTTGAAATTAAATGCAGTGCATTCAACATTCTGACTTGCCTCTTTGGGTTATTTGTCTTTGCACCCATGTCTCCTTATTTTCCTACTCAGTAGAGTTCATTTTTGGGTCTCTTCAGTGGACTCTAAGAATCCCAAAACTATGGTGGAATGACTAAAGACTTGGTCCTTTGCCTTCTTTCATTCTTCATGTTCTCTGAATGTGATCTCATCTAATACTCATCTAATAATTAAGGATTAATATTTAATCCTTAAATAACATTTACATACCAATGATTCCCACATTACTATCTCCAATCAAGGCCTTTCTCAAGTTTTATATATCTGACTTGGTTCTTCATGTCTGTATTTGGGCATCTTAATAATATTCTCAAAATTGATATGCACACTTGGTTTCTCTCACATTCTAAATCTCAATAATATTCCTCATCTTATAAAAGGCACTACCCACCTACCCACTGACTCAAGTCAAATACTTAGGAACATCCTTTGAGTCTCTCTTTTGTTATCTTCCCCCACACTGAATCCATTAGTTATTCTTGTTTTTACTTTCTTTAAAATCAATCTTGATTTCATCCATTTCTCTCTCTTTTTTTTTTTTTTTCCACTGGGGGGTCCCGGGGATCGAACCCAGGTCCCTCCATATGGTAGACAGACGCCCAATCATTTGAGCTACATCTGTCCCTCCCCCATTTCTCTTCATTTCCTTTGTTCCCTCAAACCAATTTTCACAATTTGCAACTGCTGTCTTTATTAGTGGTTTTGTTTTGTTTTGTTTTGTTTTTCTGACTTGTTTATTCTGTTTCTCTTTCCACCCCTAAAATATAACTTCAGTAAAAATAAAGGATAATTTTGTGTTTTCCCCAGTACCGACACCATGCTTGAGGTACATGGTTGTAGCCATTTAATAAGGATCTGTAAGAAGGATGTACTGAACAATTGAATATGTTTCTCTCCATTTTGAATAAAGTTTATCTTCCAGCCTTTGGGGTTTGGTGCTAATAGTGACTTGCTTGTATTTTACTGACTGCATGTTTTTCAAGGCCCTATTTAGAAAGCAGCCAAATCTATATTACTCATTTTGAATGATCTGTTTCTGCACTGATTACTGGTATCTTTTGTTTGTTTTATATTATTATATTATTGTGTTTTTACCTATGTCTAAGAGATAAGGAGCATTTATACTTGGAATTTCTTTTATATTTATATCTTTCTCTAAAAAATTATCCCACCCCAAGGCATTTTTGAAGCAGTTTTATACCATACCACCCTCGATTTTCATTCATTGTTTTCTTCTTTCCTAGAAATTAAGGAAGTTGACAAACATCTGCTGGGACACTCACAAAATCAGAGAATGCCAAAGATAATGGAACAATGCTATGAACATAATGCATTTGAAAATATTGTTCATCAGAGTAAAAGTCATTTTCCTTTAAGGTCAGATCATGATATGTTTGATATATATGGAAAAACATTGAAATCATATTTATGTTTAGTCAACCAGAAAAGAAGCTGTGAAATAAAGGAGTCTGCTGAGTTTAAAAGAAATGAAAAATCCTCTCTCCATGTTAATCATGAGCACACTTGTACTGAAAATAAATTCTGTGAAAGTAGAAAATCAATCAGCACTAAGTCACAACTTCTTAAACATCAGAAAGCGCACAAAATAGAGAAAACCCATGAATGTATTGAATATGGGAAAGCCTTCATCAAGAAGTCTCGGCTCACTGAACATAAGAGCATTCATATAGGAAAGAAAGCCCATGGGTGCAATATATGTGGGAAAGCCTTCTCCAAGAAGTTCAAGCTAATTGAACATCAGAGAACTCACAAAGGAGAGAAACCCCATGGATGCAGTGAATGTGGGAAAGCCTTCCTTAGGAAATCCCAGCTTACCGAACATCAGAAAATTCATACAGGAAAGAAACCTCACATATGCAGTATATGTGGGAAAGCCTTCTCCAGAAAGTTCAAGCTAACTGAACACCAGAGAACTCATACAGGAGAGAAACCATATGAATGTACTGTGTGTGGCAAAGCCTTCTACAGGAAGGCAGAGCTCATTATACATCAGAGAAATGAAAGAGGAGAAAAACCCCATGGATGCAGTGAATGTGGGAAGGGTTTCTCCAGAAAATCACAGCTCATTGTACATCGGAAAACTCACACAGGAGAGAAATCCTATATATGCAGTGATTGTGGAAAAGGCTTCATTCAGAAGGGCAATCTGACTATTCATCAACGAACTCATACTGGAGAAAAACCCTATGGATGCACTGAGTGTGGTAAAGCCTTCAGCCAGGCGGCTTGCCTCATAGCACATCAGAGATTTCACACAGGAAGAACTCCTTTTGTTTTTTTTTTTTTTTTTTTTTAAAGATTCCATTTATTCACTCATCCATCCCCCCCTTGCTGCCTGCGCTCGCCGGGTCAGCCAACCACGCCATGCGGGCGGGCCCGCCCTCACCAGGAGGCCCCGGGAACCGAACCCGGGGCCTCCCATATGGTAAACGGGAGCCCCACTGATTGAGCCACAGCCGCTTCCCGAAGAACTCCTTTTGTATGTAGTGAATGTGAAAAATCCTTTTCACAGAAGTCAGGTCTCATTAGGCATCAGAGAATTCACTCAGGAGAGAAACCCTATGAATGCAGGGACTGTGGGAAAGCCTTCACTACAAAAACAATGCTCATTGTACATCAAAGAACTCATACAGGAGAGAGACCCTATGGCTGCAAGGAGTGTGGAAAAGCTTTCTCCCATATGTCTTGCCTTGTTAAACATAAGAAAATACACACAAGAGAAAAACGTGTTGATTCAGTGAAGGTGGAAGGTCCTTCCACAGAGACTCAAAGCTCATTGCAAACTAGTGAACTCATGCAGGGGGAAAGCCTTGTCAATATAGTGACTATGCAAGTGCCTTCAATGGCAACTCAGACTTCATTAAATATCAGTGGGGTCCTAGCGGGAACAGAGCCATTGTGCAACAGCCTGTTGCCAGGTATCCTCCCTCAGAAGCTACCAGACAGTTTGCCCAGGAAAGAAAGCTAATCAATGCGGTGAATGTGGTAGTGCCTTCAATGACCAATTATATTTTATGTCACAAAAAAAACATAGGAAAACTCTGGCACATTGTCCTGGGAGCAAGCAGGCTATCAGTTATATGCTGCGTAGGCCTGGCCAGGGCTGGTCAGGACAGATAGGTGGTCCCTCCCAGGAGCCCAGGTGGTACCCTTGGTCTATGGCTGGGTTGATCAATGCCCCTGCTGCCAAAGCCATTTGACAGATCCAATAGGAAACAACCCCATGAAAGTAAGGCATCCCACCCTGAGCTGCCTTTAAATAAAGAAGACTGCATCCGCAACCATGCATTACATCTTTACCAGGGCCTGGGATGGAGCATTGGTGTCTCCTCCTCCCTTGTCACCTTGCATGGCTTGAATACCCGTAAGTCATAAACTTTTTTTTTTTTTTTTTTTTTTTTTAGGAGGTATTGGGGATTGAACCCAAGACCTCATACATGTCAAGCAGGTCCTCAAACACTGAACTACATACACTCCCCACTCATAAACTCTTAAACTTCTCATTGTGACTGTCATTGAAGCTACACCTGCAATCTGACACCATTGGGCTAGGGATACATCTCTCAAGGAAACCCTTGAAGGTCTCCCCTCCCCCACCCACATAATTCCTCCCTTTGAAACTGGAATAAACCGTTTGGTTACCTTTACCAATTTCCCACAGAGCAAGACATACATTGAGGGTGGAAAAGACTTGAGCAAAAATTTCTAGAAGAGCAACTGATCTTATGAATGCTGAGATGGGAAAGCCTTTCGTGGGAAGATAGACCCCATCATAAGTGAGCATCATAAATTAGAGTGAGCTCACTGCAGGTAGAAATACAATGACTCGAAAAGCCCTTACCTTCAATAGGTGCCAGACTGGGGAAAAATTGTTGGAAGGCAATGACTGTGGCAAGGTTTTCAGTAATATATTCTGTCTCATCAATTGCCAGATGACATCATACAGAAATAAAACTATGAGCACACTAACTGAAGCACCCTTAGCAGAATAAAGAAGCCCTGTGAAAATGAGGAATGCTTGAGAGCTTTCTGTTACATATCTAATCTCACTTTGCCTCAGATAACATACCTGATGTACAACTTTTTGGACAGGATACCTTGAACCATATTCCTGGTTGCTATGTTAATGATTCCATAATTTACTCCACTGGTTTTAAAGTTATCACATTATATTAACTTCACTCATTTTTCCCCCCATTTTCTTCATTACCCACCTGGTATCATATGATGATTTGTTCTTGCATTTCTTTGGCTCTAAAATTATTTTTTAATATTTCAGACAACTGGAGTTCTTCAAAAAGAAATGACTATATTAAATTCATAAATGTAACTTAATGTGTTTGGATATGTTTAACTTAAATCCATAAATAGAACCAAGCATTATTCAATTTCACCTTAGATGTGATTTTTTTTTCCCTGAGGGAGAGACTAGGGGGTGTCTGGTAGAAGTATTTCTCTAGAGGGACATATCATAAGCCCAGGACTCAAGAGGATTCCTGCAGAAACCCAACTTCAGCTCACAATCCCAATATTACAAAACACATAAGGAAATACTCTACCATAAGTGAGAGCCAGCAGACAAACGAGCAGGATTAAACTCCTCCTACCCCAAGATAATAGATTAAGGACCATAAAGTAAATTTGTTTTAAATTATTAAAACACAAGAACATAATATTTAAGAAGTCTCCCTCAGGAAGGCAAATAGGTACTACTAGAGTCATATTTATACTATTTTTCAACTTGGGGACTCTTGGAAATGCATGTAGAATAAATTTGAACCTCAAACCTACATGATGGCATGCCTTTGGTTATGAGTTCTCAGGAAGGGTTTTGGGTACAGTTTTTTTCTACATCACCCTTTTTTCTGAAGATACAACCCTTCAAGAGACACCATTTTATGAGGAGTCTCAGTTCCCTACCTCTCATCTTCTGTCTGCACATGGCCATTAGAGCCCAAGCCACTTCATCACCACCATTGGCAAACTAAGGGACACATATGTGTTAACATCTGATTTTGACATCTTGACCTTTTAGCCACTGGAGATTTTGCTTACTTTAATGGGGACTTAACTATAGATGCAAAAAAGAAGTTTGTCGTATTTTAGCCAGCACTTCCAGCATTTTGCCATGGGTGTTTTCCAAAGAGTAGTCCTTTGACTTGGACTTCTAAAACCTCCAGCTCCAAGTCTGATTATTGGTGTATACACGCACCAATAATCATTTGCTCAGAAATGAGCAAAGGTGAATATTTCCATTTGAGGAATATAGCATAAGAAAAGTAAAAGTTTAGGAAACACCGGTTCTGTAGTGACAAGGCTCATGTGTTGTGAAGGAGATGAGGCTGAAAAAGTTTCATCCTGACTGTGGAGTTTTGAATACCAGACTATTGTGCTTGGATTTTGTAGAGAGTAACTAGACTGTCTAAATTTTTGTTTTTCACATCTGGTTCTCTGGCTACATAGCCATGATCATTTTAATTAAGGGCTGCCTTGCACAGCTAACATCTCAAAAGTTCTCATGAGAAGAGTGCCTTCATTCTTCCTTGGGACTTGGAAACCATGCTGATAAGATGCTCTTGTTTCTCAGTGCCAGCCTGAGACTGACCGTGGTGGGAAAGTGGGTTTTTGCTTTGTGCCTTCTCCTAAGCCCCCTGTTGTCCTGAGGTAGGCTGCTCCCACTCACTGCATTGCAGGGCCTCAGTCTGCCAGAGTGAGTGGTGGAACTACCTTAGATGTGATTTTTAAAATTTTCTAGGCCTAAAAAAGTAGGGAAATGTGGTCTGCAAAATAGTGAAATGAAAGTCCAAAGATTAGTTTTTTTAAACCTGTACATTAAATATCAAAATATATCTTATCATACCTTATTTGGGAATTTTTAAAAACAAGAAAAATCAGGTATTCAATTTGAACATGAATTAAGATGACTTGCTTCCAACCCAGCTCTCCCCTTCCCTCACCATTTAAAGTATTTTCAGAATCCTGGGCTACAAAGTTCTAAACTCCAGAATAACCAATCCACCTGCACTCTTCCCCATGGGGTAGTTTCCTGCTTAACCCTATCCTTGGCCTCCTTGATGGAACTACCCCACCATTCTTCCTGGTATCTCTTCCTGTTATCTCTCAAACCAGAGGTATTCTAAGGGTGTCTTCCATGTCCTGGTAGCATACGAGGAAGAGGAGTAGATTTTCATAGGAGAGTCAAAACTGGCCTGGTATCTCCGACTGCACAGAGTGTCGAAGAGACTGCACAGGATCAGGAATAGGCAAAGGAACCCTGGAAGAGTTGGCTCAATCTATTTTTAGATCAGGCTACAATAGGCTTTTGGCCAATCTGGCAAATATTTTCAGAGACTTATCTGTATAATTATTGAACAGTGGTTGGGCGAATGTCAGTAGGGACTGGCACAAAACAGGCCAACATAAGGTTAAAGCTCAAGCCAAGTCTGCTGCTGGAAAGCTGATATTTGAGTAAGGGCATCAGTCAGAGGTCTTAGGGAGAAGCTAGCGGTGGAGGGCTGACAGATCAGATATCTCAGTGGGATTCTAATCAGGGTGATTGCATAGTGTTGATGTATTCCTATTTTCCTTTTTAAGAAATCTACTTAGACACACTTGGAAAGAACATCTCCACTATTTTCTTAATGGCTTTTGACAATGGATATGTAATATATAGAGATCTTGAGTAATGTACAATCATTACTCCATGTATCAGCTTCCACACAAAGCATATTATAACATCAAGTTCCTCAACTTAAGCTCCTGAGTATAAGGACTTGAGTGTAAGTTACAGACTGTAAGAATTAAACTGTAAGCTTCATGAGGGCAGGGAACTTGTTTCTCTTATTCATCCCTTATACTAGAAGTCTAGAAAATTGTCTGCCATAGAGTGAGTTCTGAGTACCCACAGTTAAATTGACTGAATCTTATCCAATAACAATCTGGCCTTGTTTAATAAAGATTAAAAGCAAGACTCAAAGAGATCAAACTGTTTCCAAGTAACTTTTATGTATCCCAGAACAAAGCTCAATAATATAGGGGTATAAAATATCCAGCCACCCTCCCACACCACATTTCACCCACCCCAACCCCTGACCCTTGTAAAATTCAGAATGTCTGTATAATGAGCTTGCCCAACTGCAAAGTCAGAAAGAACAGTTCTCATGGAACTGCCCTCACTTCAGTCACCAACCTCAAGTTCAAGGGTTCCCAGGATCACCCTCACTTCAGACCAGCTGGCCACAAAGTTAGGAGTTCTCCTAGGTTCAATAAATCACTAGAATGACAGAATTCACCCAGGGCATGTAACTGTGAATCTTGACATTCCATGGGTTAGGAGAGGGGGGTATCATGGGCCCTGAGGGGCTGGGGAGAAGGGAACAGTCAAGATCTAATGGGTTGTTTGGTGGTCATGGGGAAGGTTTTTCATTACCTTTCAGTAATGGACACAGGACATGGTAAATATCATCAAAATTATTAAACTGTATCATCTAAATTGTAAACTATACTGTAAATCAAAAAAAAAAAAAAGAATTCAATTAAGTGCTATATTCATTATTACAGTTTTATTAAGAGAAAGGATACGAGCCAAAGGAAGAGATGCAGCAGGTGAGTGGTGGTTATCCGAATCTACGCCTGTGATAAAATTGCGTAGAGATAAATACACATGTGTGCACAAGTGCATGTAAAACTTTTGACATCTGAATAAATTCTGTGGATTATACCAATGTTGTTTTTCTGGCTTTTATGATTTACTATTGTTCTGTAAAGCGTTACCATTAGAGAACACCGAGTAAAGGGTGCATGAGACCTCTGTATTATTTTTGTGAATTCCTGTGAATCCATAGTTATTTCAAAGGAAAATGTTTTTTACAAAGTGTTTTTTTAAAAAAGATTTCCTTTCTTAAATTACCCTCAATGACTTAAAAACTCCCCTAGTTTTGGACATTGGATCTACCCTCATTGATATGTCTGCACAATGGTCTATTTCCTTAATATACATTTCTGGTGGCAGAATTTCTTAATGTGCTTTCTCATAATGCATTTATTTATTTATATGTTTTTTATTTTATTTTGTTATTATTATTATTAGGAGGTACCAGGTATAGAACCCAGGACCTCGTACATGGGAAGCAGGCCCTCAACCATGGAGCTACATTGCTCCCCTCATAATGCAGTTTATTTATTTATTTTTTATTTTTTTATTTTTTTTACCGGGAGGTCCCGGGGATTGAACCCAGGTCCCTCCATATGGGAGACGGACGCCCAACCAGTTGAGCCACATCCGACCCCCCATAATGCAGTTTAATACACATTTTATTCTAGACAGGTTCGATTGTTTATATACCTCCAAGAAGTGTATGGAAATAAAATTTTCCCAGCAACCATGCAAACCCTGGATTTGCTACTGTTTTAAATCTGACAATATTGACCCACGTGGTATTTTATTTGGTTAATATTTTGCATTTCATTGATTTCTTGTACATTGGACCTTTTATTGGATGGGCAGCCATATGTGAGTTGGATTTTGAAGAATAAGGAGTTATTCCATGAAGGACCCTTTTTATTTTGAATACAAATCAATTTTATTGATACATATTAATAAAGCAAACAATTCATCCAAAGTGTACAATCAATGGTATTTGGTATAAGTACATGGTAGTTGTACATTCATCACTTCAATCATTATTAGAGCATTTTCATTATTTCAATTATAATAATCAAAAATCAAACAAGAAAATTCTTCATCTCTTAATCTTTCTGTGCTTCCCCTACTGTACATAGCTGCTATTTCAGGCTATTCTTGCACAATTATTTATTTATTAAGCAGTTTTACTGAGATATAGTCACATACCATATGATCTATCCAAAGTGTGGAATAAATGGCTTTTAGTATAATCACAATGTTGGGCATTCATCACCACAAAAAATTTTAGAACATTTCAATACTCCACAAAGAAAAACTCCACACGCCTTAGCAGTCCTTTCCCAGCTCTACAGAACCACTAATCTAATTCCACCTTTTAAAGTTGATTTATATTTACATTTTATATAAATTGAAGGTCCCTTTTTGACCTCTGTTTTCCTTTTGTAGGTGGGGATCACAGCAGCCTTGCTGTGAGGAGGAAAGCAAGTCAGCGAGTCCATGTGAAATCTCTCGAAACAGAACATAAAGCTCCATGGAGGGTATGTTTGTCTGTGTTTATAGCTGTTGTATCTCCAACGCGCAGAATTGTGCCTGACGCATAGTAGTTACTTTATAAACATTTGTTGGATGAATGAATGAGTGAATAACGCCTTTAGAAGTCGAATGCGCTATCCGTTGCGCAACAGAGCCGACTGAATAACGCCTTTAATTCAAAGGCTCTAGGCTGATGTTTTCTAAAGTCTCGAGAGCGGGTTTGGCTTTGGTAACGTGTCGGTTAAATAATCAGTCGGGCCGCAAATGTACAGAACCCACGTCCCCTTCTGTGAGCTTGATTCTAGGTACTTTCCCCCTTTGCGGACGGAAATTCTTGTCGCGCCTGGGACTACGCGCGGGTGGAAGGGAAAGCCACGCCTCTTCATTTACTCCGCCCCTTTTACCTGCCTCCGACCTACTGTGTCCGGCGTCCTCCCAACAGCTCCCACCCCTATAGATCGTAAGAGCCTTTTCTTCCCGTTTTTCCACTCTGTGATTGACGCCGTCTCCGCACTCTCTCGACTTCTCCAAACCCCAAACGACTCAAATGCCACTTCTTCCAAAAAGTCCCCTCCAGCTAGAAGAGTCGGTACGGATGATAGAACTTCCCCTAAGATGGCCGCGCCCACTTTGCTCCTCTAGCCTCAGGAGCAAATTGCCTCTAAGCCCGTGACCATCTCTGCCCAACCTGCAGAGAGAGCCTAGTAAGCTTGAGCCTCTCAGAAGCTAAGCAGCTTGTGTAGTGCCCTTGGCTTGGAAATGGGGCGAAACAGGACGTTTTCAATTGCTTCTCGTTGCCGGGTCCCTTCCCGCGTAAGGCGTAAAAAGAGCGACTGGTGTACGGCAGTAGGTTGGCAGAGGGTTGCTTCCGGAAGTGCCGACAAACGGGGCGTAGAAATATTGCGTCATAGGGTGGCGGTGGAAAGCCCGAGTCCGGGTGGGCCGGGCTACTCCAGGTGGCTGTCGCAGGCCGCCATTCCCACAGCTTCTGAGGAGCCTGTCAGCCGCGGAGGTGGCGCCGCGGGGCGGGAGGCCCAGAAGGCAAAGTGTTTCGAGGAGGAGTGGGTTCAGTGATTCGACTCTAGTGGCGGAGACGGGGTCAGCGATCAGGTCAGTTTCGGGGCTGAGGAGAGCGCGTTGAGGGTTTCGTGTTCGCGAGCGCCTAGAAATCTTTGTTGGGGAAAGCGATCTGGGGATCCCCGATGGCGGAGCTCCTTGTTGGGGCTCCGGGTGGAGGGGGAGCTCGTGGGGTTCCGTGGTGGTACGAGCCCTGTGGAGGTCTATGTTGTGGTGTCCGTAGTTGGGCGAAGTGAGCGGGGGTCGGTGTTGGGGACGGCGTTGGGGAAGTTTTTTATTTATTGGTTGTCACAGTTTTACTTTTAAAGATAGGGTTGCTGGTCCTCTTGCCTCCAAGTTTTCTGTGTATTCGTATTGAAAATTTGCCTTCAGGTTCTTTCTGACTCAGATACTGACATCCCCATCATCCTAAATACCCCCTAGAAAATAAATCTTGTTAAAATTTAGTATATTTCACTTTTTAGTGTTGGGATGAGGTGTGTAGACATTGATATAATTTTATACATTTTTAATTTAACATACTATCAGAGCCATTTCCGTATTACAGACGCTTTGAAAAAGTTCGTTCTTTCCTTATTCTTTTTCTTCTTCTTCTTATTGTTTTTATTGCTGCAGTTATGTCTCATCAGGTAGGTACTTTAATTTGGATAGAATTGATATGTATGAAAGATCTAGGTACAACACTTTCAGGATCATGGGAAAGATTTCCAATAACCCAAGTTTTTTGTTTCTTGGCCCTACTGTGGTGTTTTGTGTGTTTTTTTTCCATGTGTCTTGGGCATTTCTCATTATGTTTATTCCTTATAGTTTATACCTTTGTTGTAATTGTAAATGGTGGTTTTTTTTTATATGACCCCACACCCCGTTTTTTGTTTCTTTCAATTTTATGTAATGTACAAGAGAAAATTAAAAATATATATATATGTTTGTCATCTGCAAATAATTTCGGCCACATTTCAGGTGCATGGGCTCCAGGGTGAGAAGATCCTGCTTCTGCTTCTGACTTGGTGAGTTACTCAGTCTCTGAGTCAGTTTCTTCATTTATGAAAAGAGCTGTCAATTCTTCCTTTATAAGGTTTTTATGAAAATAAGTGAGCAAATGTTCTCTAAGTATGAAGTGTAGTGCCTGGCACATAGTGTAGTCTGAATAAATAATATCTGTGATTTTCTCAGTTTTTCTTCCTCTTAAGGACTTTTTTACTTTAAAATTATGTTTGTTTATAATTTCTTTCTCTCTCTTTTCTTAACAATTTATTTGATATTATGTCACTAGATTTCCTAATACCCTACCACTTTTACATTCTGGAAAAAACATACTTGTTCATGTGGTTTATTCTTCTAATATAGGACTAGATTCTATTTCCTAATATTTTACTTGAGTTTTTTGCCTCTAGAAATGAAAAGATGTCTTGATTTGTTTCAACATAATCCATTGGTGAAGGGGAGTTGCATAGTGGTGTTGATAAAAAAATAATTAGATTTGAGTTGCTTATTGTTGAAGCCATGTGATGTGAATGTGGAGTTGACTACTCTGTTCTCCTTTTGTATGTGGGGTTTAATTACAATGTTCTTTCTTCTGCTGCTAGAAACTGTTCATGATTTTAAAAATTTAATTTTTAGCTCTTCATTTACAAGTGAAATTGATCTGTAGTTTCTTTGTTAAGGTTTCTTGGAAAAAAAAATTTTTTTTTCAGCACCCCAGAAGCCTCCATCTCATCCTCATCTCCTCCCTCCTTTTCACAGGAAATAATTATCCTAACTTCTAACCTCATAGTATTTGTCTGGCTTCCAATTTTATATAAATGGAATCCTAAGGTACATGGTATTTTGTGTCTGACTTTTCTTCAATATTTTGTTTTTTGAATTCATCTAAACTGCTGCATATGGCAGTAGTTTTGTTTTCATTGCATGATTAGATCCTATTTATTTATCCATTCTGCTGTTAATAGACATTTGGGTTGTTACTGGATTGTGGCTGTTATGAGTAATGCTGCTGTAAAATTTTTGTACATGTCTTTGGTACATAAAAGTTATATTGGTTATATATCTAGATGTAGGATTGCTTGAGATAGGGTATGCTAGATACAAGGATTAAGGACAAATCCCTAGTTGTAATGGGAGATTATTAGCATGCCTATCTCAGTAAAAGAGGGAACAGACAAAAAGCTAGAAGCCGATAGATTAGCAGGGGTCAGCAAACTTTTTCTGTAGAGCAGCAGAGAGTAAATATTTTAGGCTCTGCCGGTCAGATGGCCTCTGTTCCCCACTACTCTACTCTGTCATTATAGTGCAAAAGTTGCTATAGAAAATACATAAACAAATGCGTGTGGCTGTGTGCCAGTAAAACTTTGTTTACATAGACAGGTCTACAGCCTGCTATAATGCCAATCTGAAAGATTAAAATAGCATGATTAACAAACTTGATCAATATAAAACCCTGCACCCAACAATTTTTTTTAAAAAATCTGCTTTCATCTGTTGTAACAAATGTTCCACACCAATGCAAGGTATTAATAATAGGGTAGTATATGGGAATGCTCTATTTTATGCATGATTGTTCTAAAAACCCACAACTTCTCTAATAAAGAAAAAGAGGGAACGGATGTAGCTCAAGTGGTTGAGCTCTTGCTTCGCATGTACAAGGTTCTGGATTCAATCCTTGGTACCTCTGGAAAAAAAAAAAAAGGGAAGGATGAAAAATAATGAATAAGCATTTATCTCTGTAGTTCTCTTTTTTATATTTTATTGATTTGTATTTGGAAATGTTGGCTGTATACAATTAGTAGAGAAACTTTGCCTCTTTCTTTAGTATGTGAGAGTTTAAATAATATTGCCATCATCTGCACTGTAAAGATTAGATATAACTCAGCTGCGGCCCCATCAAGCCCTGATGACTCTTTTTAGCTTTTTTCCATGGAAATTCTCGGAAAGACACAAGAGAGGGAGAATAATATAATATATGCCAATCACCCAACTTCAATAATTATCAACTCATTGTCAGTCTTATTCATCTATTCCTCTTCCACTCCCCCCCCACCTCCCCCCGCCAGAGAATTTCATAGCATATCCAAGGCATCACATCATTTCCTTTTACTTGTAACTATGCCAAAATATATCTCTACCTGGTAAGGTCCTTTAAAAAATTTATGACTACTGAGCCATTTTTGCATGTATCAAAATTAATAATAATTCCTTTATTTCATTGAATACCCTATCCATATTCAGTTTCTCTGATTGTCTCAAAGTTGTCTTTTAACATTAATTGTTCAAATCATGATCCAAATAATGTACATGCATTGCATTTGAGTGTTTTATCTCTTAGGTTCCTTTTATGCTATAACTCATAAAAATATACTTTCCTCTTTATTTTTATTTTTTGTCCTAATTTTTGTTTGTTTTGTTTGTTCATTTATAATATAGTTTTTTTTTTTTTTTCAGTTTCATCCTTTATTCTTTCATTTGTAGATACTTCATTCTCCCCCACTATCTCTTTCAGTATCTTTGAATTTGTTGCCCACTCTCTCCCTAAAAATCTGTCTTATAAACTTATGCGTTCTGAACACTTACTATATTAAAATTTCCCAGGGCATTTGCAATTGAAAAGAGAACCGATGAGAGATGGCAATAAATGAATCTATAATGGTGGAATTTTAGATATCAAGGAAGGGCAATCTCATAGTCCTATAAGTCTCCAGGTGTCTATTTACCATTAGAACAGATGTTCCAATATTGAGTTGCAGGGTGCCATTGGGTTTTTAAGAAATGTCTTAGGAGCCACAACAGAAAGAGAGATGGGTGGGTGACCAGAGAAAGGCTTAGGGGCCCAGGCTCTTAGTTGCCAACCAAAGTGGGTCTCTCTTCTGTTTTATGTACTGAGATTCCACATAAGGTTTCATGTGAAAAAAGGTTCTTATGTTAAGGCAAATTGAAAGTCTCTGCATTAAGACATTATTTAATGTACACTAAGGCAAGCTGTGATTTTTTCCTGCACTATTTCTGCAAAATGTGCCCACTACATACCTGTTTGCCATGGCAGCAGAATCTAAGGTCTGGTGACACACAGCTTTATTCCTCTTTTATTTTTAGCCATTCTGATGGCCATAAGGAGGAAAGATTAGCTGATTTTCTTTCTTTTTTTTTACATTTCTCAATTAAATGTAATGGATACGTCTAAATTTGTTTTGTTTTGTTTTGTTTTTGAATCAAACAATATATTACACAATATATTCGGTTCATAGTAACGCATTCATACAGTATTTGTCCTTTTGTGTCTGGCTTGCTTCATTCAACATAATGTCCTCCAGGATCATCCATGTTGCTATATGCTTTATGATTTCATTTCTTCTTACAGCTGCATAATATTTCATCGTGTGAATAGACCACAGTTTGTTTATCCATTCATCTGTTGATGGACACCTGGGTTGTTTCCAACTTTTGGGAATGGTGAATAATGTGGCTGTGAACATCGGTGTGCAGATGTCTGTTCATGTCACTGCTCTCAGTTCTTCTGGGTATATACCCAGTAGTGGTATTGCAGGGTCATGTGGCAAGTCTATATTCAACTTCTTTAGGAACTGCCAAACAGTCCTCCACAGTGGTTGTACCATCCTGCATTCCCACCAACAGTGAAGAAGTGTTCCTATCTCTCCACATCCTCTCCAACACTTGTAGCTCTCTGTCTTTTTAGTAGTGGCTATTCTGATAAGTGTGAAATGATATCTCATTGTAGTTTTGATTTGCATTTCCCTAATCATGAGTGATGTTGAGCATTTCTTCATGTGTTTTTTTGCCATTTGTAATTCTTCTTCGGAGAAATGTCTATTCAAGTCTTTGGCCCATTTTTTAATTGGGTCATTTGTCTTTTTATTGTTGAGTTGTAACATCTCTTTATATATCCTGGATATTAAACCCTTATCAGATATGTGATTTCCAAATATTTTTTCCCATTGAGTCGGCTGCCTTTTCACCCTTCTGACAAAGTCCTGTGAGGTACAAAAGTGTTTAATTTTGAGGAAGTCCCATTTATCTGTTTTTTCTTTTGTTGCACGTGCTTTGGGTGTGAGGTCCAAGAAACCACCACCTACTACAAGGTCTTGAAGATGTTTCCCTACATTTTCTTCTAGTACTTTTATGGTCCTGGCTTTTATATTTAGATCTTTGATCCATTTTGAGTTGATTCTTGTATAGGGGGTGAGATAGGGGTCCTCTTTCATTCTTTTGGTTATAGATATCCAGTTCTCCCAACACCATTTGTTGAAGAGACTGTTTTTTCCCATTAGCGTGGGCTTGGTAGGCTTGTCAAAAACCAGTTGACTGTATAGGTGAGGGTTTATTTCTGGGTTCTCAATTCTATTCCACTGATCGATATGTCTATCTTTATGCCAGTACCATGCTGTTTTGACCACTGTAGCTTTATAATATGTTTCAAGGTCAGGCAGTGAAATTCCTGCCACATTGCTCTTCTTTTTTAGAATACTTTTGGTTATTCGGGTGCACTTACCCTTCCAGATGAATTTGGTAATTGCCTTCTCTAATTCTGTAAATATAATATACTTTTAATTTTTTTTAAAAAGATACTTAGATTACATAAATGACACATAAAAAATATGGGAGATTTCCATATGCTCTGCTCCTTATCCCTCACACATTTTCCCACATTAACAACATCTTTCATTAGTGTGGTACATTTGTTGCAATTGATGAACACATTTTGGAGCATTGCCACTAAGCGTGGATTATAGTTTACATTGTAGTTTACATTCTCTTGCACACAGTTTTGTAAGTTTTGACAAGATATATAATGGCCTATATCTATTACTGCAGTGTCATTCAGGACAATTCCCAAGTCCTGAAAATGCCCCCATATTACATCTATTTTTCTTTCTCCCTCCCCTCACAACCTCCAGTGGCCATTGTCTCCACATCAATGGTAACAGTTTTTCTATTGCTAGAATCACAATAAGTCTAGAGTAAAATAACAGTAAGTCTACTCTAGTCCATCATTCATTCCCCAATCCTGAGGATTCTGGGATGGTGATGCCCACTTCTCCTCTAATTAAGAGGGGGCTTAGATCCCATGGGGCAGGTGGATGGGACTGTCTTGCTTGCCGTTGCAGACTCTCTCTCTTCCTTGAGATGGTCGTTGTCCATCATCATTTCCTTGTTAGTTGTCCTGGGTGAGTCCAATGCACGAGAGAGTAGGTGTTGCAATGCTGTTGAGATTCAGGGCCCAACTGGCACATGGACAGCCCAAAGATTTAAGTCTCTTTTTGTCCACTCTAGAATTAACTATAGGTTCAAATAGAAAGGGCAGAAGAGCCATGTGTATGGAAACCACAACTGAGTCACTGGGGAGAATAAATTCCAAAGTAGAGCCCACTGGTAGGGTGCCAAACTCCTGAGCTGTCTGCCCTGCCTATAGTGTCTGGGTGTCTCCAAAACCCTCAGGAGCCCTTCTATTTAAGGCAGTCAATGAGGTCATGCTGAGACGTGCATAAGCATAACCTCTAGAATGACCCCCTGACTCACTTTGAAGTCTCTTAGCCATATCAATTCTCTTGTCTTTACCCTTTTCCCCTTTTGGTCAAGGTCTTTCTGCGTTGCTATTTGATGCTTGGTAGACTCGGTGCCAGGGAGGCTCATCCCCAGGAGTCATGTCCCATGCTGGGGGGAAGGTAATGCATTTATATGCTGAGTTCAGCATAGAGAGAGGCCACATTTGAGCAACAAGGAGGCTTTCAGGAGGTAACTCTTAGGCACCCTATAATACTAGGCTAAGTTTCAATTTCAAAAGTAAAAGTTCATAATTACAGTCATCACTATTAAGGGCCTGTCAATGGTCCTTTCATTCTTCACTTGTCACTGCCCCTGTACTCGGGAGATTCTTGCTGTCCCATTAGAGAATGTGGCAGAGCTCCCCAGGATGGGAATTCAATATTCTTTTGGTTATTGTGTGAATCTCCACCCACTATGACAATGTCCCCCTAATGTCTTTTAACACATTGCAATAAGTACACAGCACCATCTATTAAGGATTCTTGCCTAAAATAATTAAACATGGAACTGATCAAACCTCTAAATTCAAATTTGGGAGTTGGGGCAGATGGAGAAGAACAAATTAAACTGTACCATGATGAAGCAATCAGCCAAATCCAAAAGGTAGGGCATCCTGTGGGGTAAATGACCTGTTCATTTTCTCTCCCCCTCCCACTCTCCCTCCTTTGATTCCTTCCAAAACGTGTAAGTTCATAAAGCTATAGACTTGTGATTTGGCAATATCCTTACTTGTATTTCAAGTGGAGATCTCTTTTCTTTCTTTCTTTTTCTTTTTTTTTTTTTTTTTAAAGATTTATTCTATTTATTTCTCCCCACTCCCTTGTTGTTTGCACTTGCTGTGTCTGTTATCTTCCTTGTTTCTTTAGGAGACACTGGGAACTGAACTCGGGACCTCTGATATGGGAGGAAGTGCCTAATTGCCTGAGCCACCTCTGTTCCCTGCTTTGTTGTGTCTCATTATGTTTTTCCTTCTTGTGTCTCTTTTTGCATCATCTTGTTGTGTCAGCTTGCCATGCCTGCCCGTGTGCCAGCTTACTCGCTTCTTTAGGAGGCACCGGGAACCGAACCACGGACCTCCCATGTGGTAGTCAGGAGCTCAGTCACTTGAGCCACATCTGCTTCCCATAATCTGTTTTTTTTATTTAAGTTTTTTACGTAAACATTTTATTTCAATTTTTAGTTTAAAATAATCTTGTGCTTATATTGAAAAAATAAAGATGTCACTTTCCAATCTTGTATCCAGCTATAATAATTATTAACATATTGTTTTATTTCCTTTTGTGAGTATATATGAGTATATTTATGTGTACATGCATACACACATGCACAGATATAGATGCACTGCTTTACTTTAGCAGAAATACAAGACCATATTATATGTAATGAGTAGTGTCTTAGTTTTCCAGAGGTATCACAAATACCACACAATGAGTTGGCTTTAAAAAAAGGAATTTCACTGCCTGATCTTGAAACATATTACAAAGCTACAGTGGTCAAAACAGCATGGTACTGGCATAAAGATAGACATATCAATCAGTGGAATAGAATTGAGAACCCAGAAATAAACCCTCACCTATACAGTGAACTGGTTTTTGACAAATTTACCAAGTCCATGCTAATGGGACAAAACAGTCTCTTAAACAAATGGTGTTGGGAGAATTGGATATCTATAACCAAAAGAATGAAAGAGGACCCCATTTCACCCCTTATACAAGAATCAACTCAAAATGGATAAAAGATCTAAATATAAAAGCCAGGACCATAAAATTACTAGAAGAAAATGTAGAGAAATATCTTCAAGACCTTGTAGTAAGTGGTGGTTTCTTGGACTTTACACCCAAAGCACATGTAACAAAAGGAAAAATAGAGAAATGGGACCTCCTCAAAATTAAACACTTTTGTACCTCACAGGATTTTGTCAGAAGGGTGAAAAGGCAGCCAACTCAATGGGAAAAAATATTTGGAAATCACATATCTGATAAAGGGTTAATATCCAGAATATATAAAGAGCTGTTACAACTCAACAATAAAAAGACAAATGACCCAATTAAAAAATGGGCAAAAGACTTGAATAGACATTTGTCCAAAGAAGAAATATATATGGCAAAAAAAAAAAAAAAACAAACACATGAAGAAATGCTCAACATCACTCATGATTAGGGAAATGCAAATCAAAACTACAATGAGATATCATTTCACACCTATCAGAATGGCCACTATTAAAAAGGCAGAGAACTACAAGTGTTGGAGAGGCTGTGGAGAGATAGGAACACTTATTCACTGTTGGTGGGAATGCAGAATGTTACAGCCACTGTGGAGGACTGTTTGGCAGTTCCTAAAGAAGTTGAACATAGACTTGCCACGTGACCTGGCAATACCGCTGCTGGGTATATATCCAGAAGAACTGAGAGCAGTGACACGAACAGACATCTGCACACCGATGGTCAGTGACATTATTCACGATTGCCAAAGTTGGAAACAACTCTGGTGTCCATCAACAGATGAATGGATAAACAAACTGGTCTATTCACACGATGGAATATTATGCAGCTATAAGAAGAAATGAAGTCATAAAACTTATGACAACATGGATGAACGTGGAGGACAGTATGCTGAGCAAAGCAAGCTAGACACAAAAGGACAAATACTGTATGATTGTGTTACTATGAACCAAATATATTGTGTAACGTATTGTTTGATTCAAAACAATTTATATGTATCCAGTATGTTTAATTGAGATATGTATGTATTCATCTGTGTTTACTTTCTAGTTTTTAATTGTTTATATATTCAATTATTAAATGTACAAAATAAAGTTAAAAAAATAAAAAGACAACTACAAGTGTTAGAGAGGTTGTGGAGAGAAAGGAACACTTATTCACTGTTGGTGGGAATGCAGAATGGTACAGCTACTGTGGAGGACTGTTGGGCAGTTCCTAAAGAAGTTGAATATAGACTTGCCACGTGACCCTACAATACCACTCCTGGGTATATACCCAGAAGAACTGAGAGCAGTGACACGAACAGACATCTGCACACCTATGTTCATAGCGGCATTATTCACGATTGCCAAAAGTTGGAAACAACCCAAGTGTCTGTCAATCAATGAATGGATGAACAAATTGTGGTGTATTTATACGATGGACTATTATGCAGCTGTAAGAAGAAGTGAAGTCATAAAGCATATGGCAACCTGGATGAACCTGGAGGACATTATGTTGAGGGAAACAAACCAGGCACAAAAGGATAAATACTGTATGATTGCATTACTATGAACCAAATATATTGTGTAACTTATTGTATGATTAAAAAGGAATTTATTGGCTCATAGTTTTGAGGCTAGAGGACATCTAAAATTAAGATAAGGGCAATACCTCCTTTCTGTCTGAAGACTAGATTTCTGGTGCTGGCTGCTGGCAATCCTTGGGTTTCTTTGGCTGGTATTTCTTCCTCCTGTCACGTGGCCATTTCTTCTCCTTTCTGATTTCTATGACTTTCCTGTTCTCTTTATAAGGACTCCAGTAATCCATATTAAGGCCCACCCTGGTTCAGTTTGCCACACCTTAACTAAAAATAATATCTTGGAGTGGAGGTGGCCTGAGCCACTGGGCACCTCGCTTCCACATGGGAGGTCCCAGGTTCAGTTCCTGGTGCTTCCTGAAAGGAGGATGAGCAGACAGTGAGCACAAACAACAGGGGGTGGGGGTGGGGGATAAATATAAATAAATCTTTAAAATAATAATAATACCATCTTCAAAAGGTCCTAATAACAGGGAGTTCACACCCACAGGGACCCATATTAAGATTGCGAACATGTGTTGGAGTATGTAATGTGCTTTGCTCATTGAGATGTATATTATAAACATTTTTTTATTTCAGTAAACATGGATTAACATATTAAATAATTACATACTGCTCTGTTAGATGGATTGTAAGTATTCATTCAATTAATCCTCTATTAGTGGACTTAAATAGTACCTTTACATATATTTTTGTTCCTTTGGCCATTATTTCCTTTGTATGAATTCCTGAAAACAACATTGTATCAGAAGTGATACTTATTTTTAAAATGTTCAGTATATTATGAGAGAATATTCCCTGTAATGTTCTACCATGTATTACAGACCCACAATGTTTATGTATGGGAATGCTGGCATTTTTCATATGTGTCATTTTTCATGTCTGTTTCTACCATTAACTAAACTCTTCTTTTTTATAATTGTGCATTTCAATTACTTGGCATTTCTGAGTATACAATAATATTGGGCATAAATTGATAATTTGCCTCCCTTTCTCTAATGTTGTAATTGTTATTTGATTCTTTTCTCTAATTGCATTGGGAGGCGTGGTCAGACCAGTGATGAAATGAATGAGAATGTTGATTGCCCCCTTTTTATGCCTCCTAGGAATGCTTGCAGTGAGTCATCAGCTTCTAGTTGGGAATATAAAGTGGTTGTGGTTGTTTTGCTTTATATCTTTTTTCTTTTTCTGTTTTTTGTTTGTTTGTTTGTTTTGTTGGTTGGTTGGTTTGGAAAGAAATAAAGGGTTACAGATACAACTAAAGTTGCAACTCCATTCCTTCCTCTTTCTTCTCAGAAGTAACCACTATCTTGAAATTTTACATTATGCTTGTGCTTATTTGGGGACTTTTAAATGTGTGTTTATCTACAGAGAATGTAGATAAATTTTTATACAAATGTTGCTATACTTTATGTATCTTTGTACAAGAGATACAAAGGAATTTGGGTTTTTATCAGCCTCAAGAGGTAGCTACTCCATTCTAGTAGCTTATCATTTGTAACAAAAGCAATACCAGATTTTATGAAATGTTTTTTCAGTATCTTTTTAGACGATCATGTGACTTTTCTCCTCTAACCTATTTTATTTTATTGGACACTACTGGTTGCCAACCTGACAGCCATACCCACTTTCCTTGTTTTGAAAACCCTTATTTACTTTAGGCAGCCATCCATCTGGGAATTTGACCTTAACCTCAGTTCAGTAGGAAGTCCAGAGTAGTCTAACCAATCAAGAGTGTTGATATGTCAGTTCAATTGTCGTGTTCTAGGTATGAGAACATCTATTCAATAAGATAGAAAATTGGCCAAGTTGCTTTTGGGAAGTAATCACCACTTCTTCCCTCTCTCTCACCCATGAGGCCTTCTGTATTCAGGTTGGGCACCATTTTTCGGGAGTTAGTACTGCAGGGAGGCTAGATTGAAGGACTGGGGCTGGATCGAAGGACATGCGGTCTCAGGATGGTATGCATGTACACCAGTGCCTTCACCAGTGTGTCAGAGATTGACTTGGAGATGAGTTTTCTGAATTTGAAGGGTATAGGAGAGCTAGAGAACCTTTGAGAATGACTTGTTGCCTCATGCAGTGAAAGCATAATTTATATTGACCTCACAGTGTTAGTGTCCTCCGAGTGTGTGTGTGCTAGCATGGCTCCAGAGCTTGGCTCTTGAGGAGACTGATTTCTCATCTGCTGCTTCTAGGGCAAGAATGGGGATGCCTTTGCATTCCTGTTTGTGTGGAAGAGCTGGCTAGGTGTGAACAGTGACCATTACAAGAACTGATTACCAGCGTTCTCTTTTTACAACTTTGACTGCATGGCCACACCACATTATGACACACTGGGAAGTAACATTCTTAGAGGGATTGGGAAAGAGAACAAAATTGTATGGTGAGGCTGTTAGATGATATAAATTAGTAATGGAGAGAGACCGATGTGCGTTCAAATTCCCACACTGCTCCTTAGGAAGGATGCTACCCGGGCAATACCCTTCCTCTCACCAAGCCTCAGTTTACTCAGGTTTAATATGGAGATAATACAGAGTGCCTTATAAAGTAATAATGAGGATTAAATAAGACAGTGCTTATGGTCATTTGTTTAGTGCCTTAGTCTTCAAACTCGGGTAATTGTATCAGAGCAGTACACAGAAACTTTAGAAGCATGTGGCCACAGGTTCAATTTTTTTTTTTTTTTTTTAAGATTTATTTTATTTATTTATTTATTCCCCTCCCCTCGTTTTTTTGCACTTGCTGTCTGCTCTCTGTGTGCTCTGTGTCTGCTCGTCTTCTTTTTTTTTTTTATTTTAGGAGGCATTGGGAACGAACCCGGGACCTCCCATGTGGGAGAGAGGCACACAATCCCTTGAGCCACCTCTGTTCCCCACAGGTTCTTTTAAGTCAGTTTTCAGAGCTTCACTTCTATATATTGCCTTTCCTAAAATTAATCTTTAGGAGAACTTGCCAGTGGACAAGACCATGTACTGCTTTTTGTTTCCTATCTTCTCTTTACATCCACTCTATCCCAGTTTTGCCAAAAGGGGGGGGGGCATTCCTCCCACCCACTCCATATCCTCCTCTGAAGTACTTTCTCATGATGTAAAAGCTTTCGGGGTGTTAAAGAGGAAGGTGGAATACTGGGAACTTTTGTTAGGGTGAGTCCAAACGACAAAAGAGACTAAATTGTGGGCCCAGATTCATAGCCTCTTATAATTGAATTTGCTCTTGAATCCACAGGTCTAGTCTACAGGAACAAGACATTTTAACTGATAGAAGGAGGAGGAGGCCCCAGGCTCGAGAAATCACTATTTCTGATAATAGTCTGATCTGAGATATCTGTCTGCAACTTTTGGACAGAACATAGAGCATACCATAGAGTTGCTAACCCTTTTTTAAGACCAGAAGAAAATGACCAAGGCCCAGGTGAGATTTTAAACCTTTTTTCCCCCAGTGGATTTGTAGAAGCTTATAAAAGGCAGTTGGTTAAATAAAATAAGATAGTATGTTTTAATAAAAATCAGGATCTTATAGAAAATAAACTTAGAGTGTAATCTTAAAATCAGGGCAAATTAGGAAAAACAACAATAGGTCATAGGGTTCACTCAAGGTCTTAAAGATGTAACATGAGTGACTGTGTAAGACCTTGTGGGTTTCCTTAGCTATGGACTTGTGTCTGTTTTTCTTTGCAGCCATAATAAAAAGAAAGCATGGAAAGTTACATTATTTGTAATGTCTGTGAGGAGAATGCAAACCCATTCTTCAGGGGAAGTAAACATTTCATTGCTCTTAGATCTTAAGAAATGTCTTTTCCTAGCTCTTCAGAGGTTTGTGGTAGACAGAGTCCTTAATAGCAGCCTTGGAATAAAAGCACAGCATGTTTCTTTTGGCTTTTTCTTATATTCTTGGAGTGAGCTAAAGGGGGGTCATGTGAAAGCAGAACTCAGTTGGACAAAATTCTTCAAACATTGTAGCTTGACAATAGAGCCTTCTGATAGTCTGACTTTACCCACAAATAAAGCCTGGATTATTCCATAGAATGAATGGACTACTTGATCTTCATATGGTCTTCCATGAAGAATTCTCTCAAGATTTTTGTTTTTGATATGGCAGGAGATAGCTGAAAATTCTGTTCTTTGATAAAATCTTGGAGTGTAGATATTGACAGTGTTCCCTTCATCCGTTCTTAACCCCAGGTTCAGAAAATGAAGTCAAAGCCCATTATTTTGTTTTAGTCCTCATATTTTTAATTGCTCAAATTATACATGGCTACATTTGCATGCAAGAGAATCAAGCAAACTCAAGTATTTTGTGGGGAAAGAGAATATCTCTTTTCACCTTCTCTCCTGACCAACCCCCAACCCAAAGGTAACAAATGCTAATAGTTTGCGTCTCCATCTAGTCCCTTTCTATGAATTTACATGTGATAGACTATATCTATATTTATGTGTATGTTTATATACATTTCTAATATACACATGTGTGTATATTTTTGTGTATCCTATTAAAATTTTTTACATCTCGTGTCATATATATATAGTATTTGGGGCCTTGATTTTTCATTTTCGAGAATGCCTTGAAGATCTTTCAATATCAGTATTATAGATCTCAGTAATTTTAATGTTTGCATGGTTTCATAGCATGGAGGTGCTGTAATTTAACCTTGTTTTTTTTTTTTTTTTTTTTTTTTTTTTAAAGATTTTATTTTTATTTATTCATTTATCCCCCCCTTGCTGCCCGTGCTTGCCGGGTCAGCCAACCACGCCATGCAGGCGGGCCTGCCCCCACCAGGAGGCCCCGGGAACCGAACCCGGGGCCTCCCATATGGTAAACGGGAGCCCTACTGATTGAGCCACAGCCGCCTCCCTTTAACCTTGTTTTTGATGAACATTTAGATTATTGGTGGTTTTTCAGTATTATAAACAAAGGAATATGAACATTCTTACTGCACATTGTTTTACATATATGCAAATATTGTGTTAGTATTCTTTTAGGCTAATAAAAACTAACTAGCAGAATTCCATGGTCTTATGGTATGTGAGTCACAGTGTGCATAATTTATCATGGGGAAATAAGAATATATTCTTGTCTATCTTTACCACATCATTTCTTGATAGCCACCTCAGATTGCATTGGGATGTGTTATAGGGATCATTGTCATTTGAGGATGTGGCTGTGTGCTTTACCTGGGAGGAGTGGCAGTTATTGGACCCTTCTCAGAAGGACCTGTACAAGGATGTAATGTTGGAGAACTACAACAACCTAGTATCAGTAGGTGAGTACAGCATTATTAGGTCACTTACTCAGTTGATTGAGCTCAATCAACTGTCTTTTCTTTCTCATCCCTTGAAATCTGTAGGGTCCCTTAAATATTTAATGGTTGTGACTAAAGTATTATAGGGCATAGACTTTTACTCTTTTTTTTTTTTAAACAAATCATTTTTATTGATACATATTAATAAAGCATACAGTTCATCTGAAGTGTATAATCAGTGGTTACTTTTTTTAATCTTAGAGTGCATGCTCTCCCTTTCCAAGTGAGAGGCTTTTACTTTGCCAAAGTACAAATGTGGTCCCTGATATAAAACTTTCTCCACTTTTCATTGATTTCCCGAGCATAATTATTTGGTGCCAAGTGTTCAATGATTTCCTGTTTTCAGGGTATCAAGCTACCAAACCAGATTCACTTTTCAAGATGGAGCAAGGGGAACCACCATGGATGGTAGAGGGTATAATCCATAGTTGGACCTATCCAGGTGAGTGAGTGAATACCAAGAAAATGGGGACAAATAACAATAAAATCCCAATTGGTCAGTAAAGGGTCAACACTTTTAAAATATGGTTTGTAGAACTCATCATACATCAACATGTTATTCAGAAATCATTCAAAACACCTTTATTCAACTCTATTCTTATTTGGGCTGTTCTTCTTAGCCTGCTATTGAAGGATGATGAGTCTCCCACCCTTTTTTTTAATCTTCTGGATCTGCTTGTAGTCTGTCTCATCTAGGACCTTGATTTCTTGTGTGGTTCCTTTCTTCACAGCATCCTTATGTCTTCTCTTCGCCTTCATTAGCAGCAGTTTCACTTCCTGTTCTCTACCTTACTTACTGTGAAATTCCCCATCTCTATCCATACAGATAACTTTGCACTTAGTACTGTTGTCTACATGTGCGTATCCCTGCCATTTTTGAAAGGGTCCTGCCATTTTTGAAAGGGTTGATTTCCCTTCTTGACAGCTCATCTCACCTTACTTCATATAAAAACCACATGCCTCTCATTTCTCAAGACAACTCTGACTATTTATTCATCATCTGCTTCCCTGGCTCCCAGGTTGTGATAGTTTATCTTCTACTTGATGTGCATATCCTCTAAAAATCTAAATCTAATTCTTTTTCAAAGCCTAAGCTTTCTATTCTCTGGTAGAGACTCCAAACTCAGCATCTTCCCTGCTAATGTCTATTCTGCACTCTAACCCTGTGTATTTTGCCAGCTACCAGGGCAACTGCCCTATGATTTCTTACTTCCTATATGAAAAATTAGAATCCTCCTGTCTCCCAGATAATCTCTTATCACCTTGATGGAGTATATTCATATACACTGAAGATTTAAGCTATCCATACTCTGATAGATAATCCGAAGTTGGCTTGTCTCTTTTTGTAGTGTAACCTGCTCTCTAATTCTATATTTTGCCTGCACTCAGGACAATTATCTTGTGAAATCCTACTTCCTTCAACTTCTGTATCAGGAACCAGGATAATTTTTCCTCCCAGTCATCTTTTCTCTCCTTGTGATCTGCTGTGCTGCCTGATCACCTTTGAATTGCCCTAAATCTTCTCTGTTTTTTCTACTCTATTATTTCTGAAGATCTCTGCTTTTCCTATTAATTTTTGTTGTTTTGGAAAGACCTTTTGAAAATTCCATACTCTCAATTCCCACCTCAAACCAGGCCATGAAAATTTATGCTTGCATTGCCCCAATTCCTGCATACATTGGCTAATTTCAATCTCCTTTTGATGTTTTGGCTGCATTCATCTCTGGGTAGGGAGTATTAAAGCAGTTCCAAACTTGATGAGAAAACAGTCACAAAAGCAAGTGGTCCATGTATATTTAGGTTGAGAAGGTGAGAATCCAGCCAAATAGAATGAGAAGGATTGGGTTGGGGGGGGGGGGAGAGTCAGAAAAACAAGAGCAAAATTGTTCCAAGAAGGAAGATGTTATATATTTTGTTGGATGTTACAAATATGTCAAGTAACATGAAACTGGCATCTACCTGCCTGATTAGGTTTAATTTTTCCCTTCCAGGTACTACCTTCTTTCAGTGTGAGCTTTCTTTTTATCTCCATAAAGTAATTTTTTACTATTCCCAGTATATATTTGAAACTCTATCTTTTCTGAATTCCATACCACACTAACTCAGTCACGGTTATGGATTATATTTTATTAGTTTATTGATTGGTATTAGGCTTCTTTTTCACTTTTGAAAAAGGACCTATGTCTTATTCTTCCTTACTCAAGTTTAGACTACATAGTATTCCTTAATGATATCACTTGCATCCATTAGCAAGTTTCAGCTTCCTTGAATGCAAGTTTTGTTTTGTTTATTTTGTTTCACTTTTGTTTTAATTTTCATCTTGTGTTTTATTCAGGGATGTGCATAGACTATGTGGGAGATTTTTCAAACTACAGACTTTGTTGAGATTCTGCTTCTGATTTGTTAGGTTTGAGCATATGAAGTTTGAATGGCTTGCCAGGCCATTCTGCTTTAATCCTTGTAGTTGACAAAGCACTACTCTAATGGATTCAGAATCCAAGAAGGATTCAGATATAATGAAAGACAGAAATGAGTGAGTGCCCTAGTTGGAAAGGATTGACATAGGCACATAAAACGTTAAAATGATAGCATTTGACTATGAGGCATTTTATGTTTCAGTGCAAGGCTGTGCAAATTGTCAAAATGAGTCTGCCAAAGACAGAGATGATTTTACAAAATTCGAAAAAATTGAGCTTCAGTAGTGTTTCAGAGAGAACACAGTGCTTTTTTTTCCCTGAAAACATGATCTAATTCTTTCTGCAAGAATGATGCTTGGATTTTGAGTTAAAATGCTCATGAAAGGCCTTAGGAATCAGTAATAATATAAAAAGATGACTTGGAAATTGGAAATAAGGATGGTGATGTGGGTGACTCTTAATAGATTGGCCTGTAGGAGACTGTGTGAAAGGAGATGGCTGATGATTCTGGATTTTATGTTAATTATTGGGTTAGAGAGTGGGTGTAGCTCAGTGGTTGAGCTCCTGCTTCCCATGTATGAGGTCCAAGGTTCAATCCCCAGTACCTCCTTAAAAATAAAAAAAATGGGTTAGAAAGTAGGAGTTTGGTTTTGTTTTCTGGTTTTGCTAGTTCTAGGGAGCCTTGCTTGATAGCTGGATAGTAGCACTATCACAGGAGGAAGGTATAGATTGGAATTCTAAGAGAACCAGAAGATAAAGCAGATGAGTATTTTGTTCCTGGATGGGGAATGTGATTTCTCAAAACTCTTAATTGATGGGTGCCAGTGATGGTGTGAAAGCAGATATTAAATAAGAATATAGTATTAGCTGTAAGAAAAAAATGTGGGGATGACTATATCAAGGAGGTTATAATGTCAAATATAGGATATAATACTGCCCTGAACAGTGAGTGCATTGGTCACCAGCCACATATAGCTATTTAAATTCAAATATAATTTAAATTATGTAAAATTAGAAACTCAGTTTTGCAGTCACTGGCCACATTCAAGTCCTCGGTAGCTACATGTGGCCACTGGCTACTATATTGGAAAACATAAATATAGAACATTTCCATCATTGCAGGGAGTTTTAAGTTCTATTGGACAGTGCCAGTGCTGGACACAGTTATGACATGATTAAACTGATTGGAGAAGTTCATACTTCCACCAATCAGTACAGCTGCATCTCCACCCTAGTACAAAGGCCCAGGGTATTATTTTTAAATTCCAGATGGGCATATATGTGTTTTGATATATTGTAACTTTTGAAGTTGTACCACAACTCCATAGAAAGTTGGAGTATTAACTTCGGTATTTTTAATATGTAATTGTTGTTTTAGGAAACTTTTGTTTTGGTATTCAGTTGGAATGATAGGGGAAAAATTTAGTAACAAGATGATTACTAAATATCTTACCATAGTAATCTTGGAATGAGATACTACAGATACTACATTCTAATTTACTAATTCCAAACTGTGGTTACTAACACCCATGTTGCTTATTTACTTGATCAGCATACATGTGATTTGATGTCTCCACATCGGCTTTTTCTGTGCTCTGTGAATATCCCTCTCCCCAAACTAGAAGTTGGAGTACATAGTCTTTATCTTTCTCTATCCTTTCTTCAAAAATGATCTCATCTAACGCCATATAGCACCAAATATTTAAATCATCTTTATTTACTAGTGTCTTAAAATTGTTATTGTAAGTCCAGAACTTTCTCCAGACTAATAAAGCTAATTGGGTACTTCATATTCCCTCTTGAATATATGTCATCTCAAATTTGATGTGCTTTAAAGTGAAGCACTTGATTCCTTCCAAATACCAAATGTATCCCCCTACTCTTCCTTATATTATTAAATGGCACCAGCATCTAAGATGCTTAAGTGACATACCTAGGGTTATCCTTTATTTTTCACTTTCATTTCATTTTATTTTATTTTTCACTTTCAGTCAACATTCATTCTAACAGAGTCCTATCTTTTCCTCAAGACTGCATCCTGTGCTTTTTCACATTTCTCCATCTCCGTGGTACTCAGTCTTGTTCAAGCTAATATTATTTCTTGCCTGAACTCTGTCATAGCCTCCTGTCCATTCTCCTCTACAATTTCATCTCTCAAGTTCATTTTCCACATATCAGTCATGTGACCTTTTGATAATATTTCAGAACATGTTTTCTTGCCAAAAAACATTCAGTGGCTTATTGCCATCATTCTTAGCTTAAAATCCAATTTCTACCAAATCCAATTCTGCCTACCTTTCCAAACTTACCTATTCTTACTTCACTCAAGCTCAGGATGTTCCACATACACTAGCCTCTTTTATGTTTCTTGATTATGCCCAAGGTTTTTCTGCCCCTGGGTTTTTGCATTGGCTATTGCCTCTTCTTGTACGATTCTTCCTCTAGGTCTTTACATGTCCAGCTTTCCTTCTCTTGTGCATGACTGCTATACTTAAGATTGACCTACTATTACTCTATCACCTACTTCATACCATTTTTCACATTCTGTAACTTTATTTCCTTGCTTAGTTGTTTATTCTCTTTTTTTTCCTGCTAGAATGACAGCTCCATGAAGACAGAGAGTATATTAATCACTTTAATGTCTCAAACACTAGCATACAATAAATGCTAGTAGGATGACAGATTCATCTCCTACAATCCTGGATCAGATATCCTTCTATCCTCCTTTGTTTATTCCAATTGTAATTTGTTTCTGTTCCTACTTCTGTTCCTATTTTGCAAGGTCCTATTTGAAAGCCTGCCCAATTTATATTTATTCATTGTAGACTATCCATGATTGTTTCTACAGTAGCTATTTTCCTTTTTTTTTCCACAAAGCATAGGGTACATTTCCATAGGGTACATTTCTCTTAGATTGAAATCTTATAAGAGCCAATCCAAACCATGGCACTTTTGTATCTTTTTTTTCCCCTCTAAAATTATCATGGATGTTTTCATTTTTCTTTTTCCTAGAAGAAATGTGGGAGATTGACCATATGCAGTGGCACCCAGAAAACAAAAACAAGCTTAAAAGTTTGGAAAAATGTCAGCTGAGTTATGCACTAGGAAATAATTTCAATTTAAGCAAAAATCTTGTTCCCTTAACACAAAGCCACAATAAGTTTGGCTCACATTGTAAAAGTTTGGAATCTCATTTAGGTGTTGTTATCCAGAATAGAAGATATGCAGGAAGAGATTCTGATGAGTTTAATGGATATGAGAAATCATCTCTCCATGTCAAGCATGATAAAACTCTTACTAGAATTAAATACCATGGATGTGTTAAGCCTAATAGCACTAAGTCACAGCTCAGTGACCATCAAAAAACATATACGGAAGAGAAATCACATAAATGCAGTGAATGTGGAAAAGCCTTCTCAAGGAAGGCACAACTCCTTAGACATGAGAGAACTGAAAAAGGAGAGAAACCCCATGCATGCAGTGAATGTGGGAAAACATTCATGAGGAAGATTCAGCTCACTGAACATCAGAGAACTCATACAGGAGAGAAACCCCATGAATGTAATGAATGTGGGAAAGCCTTTTCCAGGAAGTCACAGCTCATGGTACATAAGAGAACTCATACAGGAGAAAAACCCTATGGATGCAGTGAATGTGGAAAAGCCTTCAGCCGGAAGTGCCGTCTCAGTAGACATCAGCGATCTCATACTGGAGAGAAACGCTATGGATGCAGTGAGTGTGGGAAAGCCTTTTCCCAGAAGGCATACCTCATTGCACATCAGAGACTTCATACAGGAGAAAAGCCTTATGAATGTAGTGAATGTAGAAGAACATTCTTTTTTAAGTCAGACCTGACCAAGCATCAGAGAATTCACACAGGAGAGAAACCTTATGAATGTAGTGAGTGTGAAAAAGCCTTCAGGAGCAAGTCAAAGCTCATTCAACATCAGCGAACTCATACTGGAGAGAGACCATATTCATGTAGTGAATGTGGCAAAGCCTTTGCCCACATGTCAGTCCTCATTAAACACAAGAAAACTCATATAAGAGAAAAAGCTATAAATTCACTGAAGGTGGCAAAACCTTCCTCAGAGAATCATAATTCTTTATACATGAGTGAACTTATACATGAGCAAAACACTATGAAAACACCTGTGGAAATGCCTTCTTCAGGAACTCAGACCTTGTTAAATATCAGTGAGCTTCTAGGAAATAGAAATATAGTGATTGTGGAACAGCCTTTTCTAAGAAGTCAAGCCTCAGTAAATAATCAAGAATTTGCACAGGGAATACACCTTGCAAATGTGGTGAATGTGACATCATTTTCAGTAATAAATTATGTCTTATATGTTAAAGATATTTTGTAGGAACAAAAATCCCTTGATACCAGCAATTTGGAAAAGCCATTAGCAAGAATCCTTTGTGCATTATATTGTCAGAGAACACGTTTAGCACAGAAATGCTATAGATGCGGTGGCTGAGGAGAATACTTCTGTGGGAAGTTAGACTTATTAAATATCAGTGAGATCATGTTGGGTAGAAATGTAGCTTTTGGGGGGAGGCTTTGCCTGGAGGTAAGATCTCAATTGATGTCAAAGAATTCTCACAGGACCAAAACCTTAGGAAGAAAGGTGGATGCCATTTTCCATGATGAATTTACACCATTACATGTCAGAGAAACATAGAAAACTACAGGCACTTAACTTGGGAAACATTTTTGGTAAAATGTGTAAAAACTCTTGGAAAACAGAAACCCCTGAAAGCAATAAATGATGAAAATTCTATCACGAATCTAACTTATGTATCATATTTTTATACCTTGGAAATGTGGGAAAGGCTTCTGCAATAAATCTTCTTGGATGCTAGGAATCACATTATGTAATGGAAGAAACCTGTGAATATAGTGAATGTGGAAGTACAATTGTATTAGTTTCTTATTGCTGTTGTAACAAACTATCCAAAATTTGGCTTTAAACAACCCAAATTTAGTATCTTAAAGTTCTGGGAGTCCTAAGTTTAAAATGGTTCTCATTGATCTAAAATCAAGTTGTTGGCAACACTGCATTCCTTTTTTGGATGATTTAGAGGAGAATCCATTTCCTTGCCTTCTCCAGCTTCTAAAGGCCACCTGAATTTCTTGGCTCGTGGCTCCCATCCATTTTCAAAGCCAGCAATGGCCAGTCAAGTCTTTCATCACTCTTTGTTTTTCTTTTTTTCTTTTTTTTTTTTCTTTCATCATTCAACACTGACTCTTCTGCATAACCCCTTCCACATTTAAGGATCCTTGTGATTACCTTGGGTCCACCCAGGTAATCCAGGATAATTCTTCCTAATTTAAGAACTACCGAATATTATTTTTAATGTTATTTTTAAAAATCTGTCTTAAAAAAAAAACAAAAAACAGCTGATTAGCAACCTTAAATCCATTTGCTATCTTAATTACCAAATAATATATTCACAGAGTCTGGGGATTAGGATGTAGACATCATTGAGAGGCCATTATTCTGTCTACCACAGTCCACCCTCTGGCCCCCAATAATTAATGTCTGTTCCATACGCAAAATACATTTATCCCAAAAGTTCCAGCCCATTACTGCATCAACTCAAAGTCTAAAATCTCATCTAAATCTTTCCTCAGAAGTCCCATATGTCACCTAAATTAGGTGTAGATGAGCGTCTGGGTATAATCCATTCTAAGGTATAATTCTCCTCCCTCTGTAAATCTGTGAAACTCAAGAAACAAGTTGTGTGGTTCCATCTTCTATCTTAATTTCCCTTTGCCATGTAATATAACATATTTACTGGTTTGGGGATTAAGATGTGGACATCTTTTGAATTATTCTGCCTGCCACAATAAGTTCATTAGATTTCAGAGAATCCACATTTTGATAAATCCCTATGTAGCCATTAAATTAACCTGGAAAATTAGGTTTCTGGAGAAATACATGTTATAATTATTATCCAAAAACATTAAGTTTTTTACTATAATCAGAATTGTACACTGTGATTGTTAGATAGGAACATTGTGGAATGTACTTGAAATACACACATCAAATTAGCAGTGAAAAATAACTTTTATTTTTTTTATTTTTTTTTATTTTTTAAAGATTTTATTTATTTATTCATCCCCCCCTTGCTGCTTGTGCTCGCTTGGTCAGCTAACCACGCCGTGCGGGCGGGCTTGCCTTCACCAGGAGGCCCCGGGAACCGAACCCAGGGCCTCCCATATGGTAAACGGGAGCCCTACTGATTGAGCCACAGCCGCTTCCCAAAAATAACTATTTTAAATGTCCTAAAGGTATTATGCTGCAAAACATTAATTTGTATCTATTCTGGAATTGCATAAATTAACATATCTTATTCTGAGTATTGTATGCATATGCCATAAGGCACCTAAATGCTGACCAATATTCTTCACAGCCAATTCCAACAAGCCTCTTTTCTTTTCTTTTTTTCTTTAAAGACTTTTTTTTTTTAATCCCCTCCCCATTGCTGCTTGTGCTCTCTGTGTCCCTTTGTTGGGTCATCTTGCTGTGTCAGCTCACCGCACCTTGCAGGCTGGCTTGCCTTCACCAGGAGGCCCCGGGAATTGAACCCAGGGCCTCCCATATGGTAAACAGGAGCCCAACCAATTGAGCCACAGCCGCTTCCTGACCCCCCTTTTCTTTAGCAGTAAATGTTTGATGTCTATGCTCACCCACCTGTAATAATTTTAAAAGTAGAAAATTGAATGAACTTTTTTCAGGCATTAGGCAATAGGGAGCTCAGTTCAGCAACCCCTCAGAGAAGGGAAATGAATGAAGTGAGTTTTATGCTTGCCCCAGCTTACTGCCTAGAGAAAGTTTCTAGGGTGCAGCATAGGGAGGAGCAACCCAAACATTTCCATGAATTGAGACATGCTTTGGGCAATGCAAAGTGTGTCAAATACATGGGGCAGAGTACTATAGAAGAAAGCTGCACCCAGAGATCAAGAAAGGGAGTTCCAGAGATCTACAGAGTGTTCTCCCACAAGTCTTTACTTTGCAATCAGCACAAGTAGTGAGGAAAATACCTATGCTGGGGAAAGAACCACTAGAAATGAAATCCTCAGAGCTCATGTTACAGGGTTTGGAATAATTTATGTTCCTACCAGCTGGAATGAAAACACCACTTAACATTTGGGGACTCAAAGTGAATCCTCCTAAGAGTATTGTCTCAGTAGGTGGGTCAAATTAGTTCTAGAGTAAAGACTTCTATGAGCCTACATAACAAAGCATAAATTGTAAGCCTCTTGGTCAAATGGTTTCCAAGCAGTTTAACTCCTTCCCCAAACCAAATAATGTTTAAAGGAATAAAAAGCAATCCAGCAACTAATGTAAAATTCACAATGTCTGTTATCCAGTCAAAATTTACTGAGGCATGCAAAGAAGCAGGAAAATATGTCCCATAACTTGAAGAAAAATAATTAGGGAAGTGAAATGATATAGGTGATAGAACTAGAAAACAAGGGTGCAAAACAGCTTTTAAAAATTCCATATGCTTAAGAAGGAGGAGAAAAGTATGAGATTGATCAGAGGAATGGGCGATATAAAAAGGCCTCAGTCAATGTAGAGAGATGAAAACTGCACTGGATGGAAATAACATTACACACTGCAGAAGAAAAGATTAGTAAATTTGAAGATGGTAACAGAAACTATCCAAAAGGAAACACTAAGATAAAAAAATATGGAAACTATAAATAGTGCATCGGGGCAACATTAAACAATCTAACATGTATGTAATTATGTCCCAGAAGCAGAGTAGATAGTGCAATGGGGGGGGAGGCAGGGAAATATTAAAAAATATAGTTGCTGAGAAGCCTTCCAAGTTTCTTGTAAACTATATACCTACAGATCTACAGAGCCAAGAAACTCAAAGACAAACCCTGGCAGGAGAAATAAGGAAAACCACACCAAGGCACACCATAATGTAACTGCTGAAAAACTGTGAGGGAAAATATGAAAAGCAGCCAGAGAAAAAAGACACAGAAAAAAGATAAGAATGACAGCAGACTTCTTATCAGAAACAGTGTAAGCCAGAAGGCAGTGGAGTGATAGATTTAAAGAACTAAAAGCAAAAAGCTGGTAAAAAAACTGCCCTGGTAAAAAGCCTAGCACAGAGTACTCATTGCCTATTGTTGAGTGAATTGAATGAGCCTAACCTAAGAAGCAATCAAGAATAAAATAAGGGAAGCAGATGTGGCTCAAGCAATTGATCTCCTGCCTACCACATGGGAGGTCCTGGGTTTGGTTCCCGGTGCCTCCTGGAGAAAGTGAGCTGGCACAACAAGATGATGCAACAAAGAGACAGAGCAAAGACAATGAGATAACAAACCAGGGAGCTGAGGTGGCTCAAGTGATTGAGTGCCTCTCTCCCACATGGGAGGTCCCAGGTTCGGTTCCTAAAGAGAAGACCTCCTAAAGAGAAGACACGCAGACACACAGCACACAGCAAATGGACACAGAGCAGACAGTGACCACAAACAAGGAAGGGGGGGGGATAAATAAAATAAGTCTTTAAAAAAATAAATAAATAAAATTAAAATATCTAGCACTCTATTTAGCCTAATGGGGACGACTTTAAGACTCAGTTTTTGCTGCAAAGTAAGTTGAAAAACATAGAATTATTGTTTACTACAGTAATAACTGATGTCAGACATTACTCATTTTACCATTCATGAAGGAAAGTTAAAGTTTTTTTTTTCTTTCTCTATATTTAAGGTCTGTCACTGAGGGGAAATAATCTCAGAGAAGGCAGGCAATTTCTCAGCTAAATATGAATATAAAGCAAGGAGTATAAGATAAATCAATATAATCCATTCAGTTCCTTCTTTCTGTAAATGTCTGAGACACTCTGGCACTAAGAGTGACACTCATTGTATCTGAATAGATGCATGGCAACCAAAATAATCTTGTCAACTGAGATCTACACACCATTTTTTCACATGTCAAGTAACAATTAGAATAGAAGGTGCTTATAGACCCCTAAATGGAAAAATTTTGAAAACAGAGAAGATAGTATGTTTTTATGATCGAAAAACCACATGGATATTGAAAATAGATTTGAAAACATCAATTTGCTGCATTGATGAAAATTGGTACACGCATGTTGTGCCACTTCAATTTACACTATCAGAAGATAGCAACTGCTTCCTCGCGCCTGGGCCGTGCGGAGCCGCGATGCGTGTCCTTGCCGCTGCACTCCTGCTTTTGGCGCTCAGCACCGCCGCCCTGGCCGAGCCTGTGCACTTCCTGGACTGCGGTTCTACGGTCGGAGTTATAAAGGAACTAAATGTGAGCCCATGTCCCACTCAGCCCTGCCAACTGCACAAAGGACTGTCTTACAGTGTCAATGTGACCTTTAGCAGCAATATTCAATCTCAAAATAGCACAGCCTTGGTGCATGGCATTTTGTTCGGAGTTGAAGTTCCCTTTCAGATTCCTGAACCTAATGGTTGTAAGAGTGGAATTAAGTGTCCCATCCTAAAAGACAAGACCTATAGCTACCTGAACAAACTGCCCGTGAAGAGTGAATACCCCTCTGTGAAACTGGTGGTGAAGTGGGAACTTCGGGATGATAAAAAACAGTCTCTCTTCTGCTGGAAAATTCCAATAGAGATCACTTCCTAGAGCTGTTTGATGCCAATATATCTGTTGGGGTGAGAAGGCGTGGGTGGGGAGTATGGGGTGAAGAGGGGAGAAATCAAGTCTGAAGCTAAACCAGTGCCATCGGCGAAAGGAATTTCCAGATTACTGTTTTATGCCGCTCGACCTCCAAAAGCAGTTGGAATAGGGAGGGCCCAACTAGATAGGACCTGAAGGAAGCTGCTTAGAGATATTGGATAACTTGCCCTCCCTCACAGTGGAGGTCGCATTCCAAATCCAGACCACGTGTTCCTCATCTTCAAGTGCCTCATTGAGTTCACTGCATTTGGCCAAGAAGTCTGCTGACCCCCAAGAGCACCTCCAGCCCCACTGCTTTGACAGTGGAGATTTGCTATCCAGTAGTATCCAGCGTTTCATTGGAGGTGAATTGTTCTATGGCAGAAATTCAGCACTGGGTGGCTGATTCTCTGTGGTGGTCTCATGCCCCCTTTTCTGTCTTAGGTGGCTTTATTAAATGCAACACTTGTTTAGCAGATGCCTGTTTTTTTTTTAAACAACATTAACTTGTGGCCTATTTATGCACCTGGAAATGTGCCATTAAATAAAAACTTGTCACTCATGGGAAAAAAAAAAAAAAAAAAAGATAGCAACTTTTCTAAAAACTCTCAGAATTTTGTATGAAACAAAAAAAATAAAATATCCAGGCATTGACTTCACTCTCTATATAAATTCATTGAGAACTTAATGTGTACCATCACTCTTCTCAGTACCAGGAATAAAAATGTTATCTAAAAAGTCATATGTAAGTGTGACACTTTAACCAATGGAGATAGTGTTAAAGGATGCAACTCATTTTATTAATTGAAGCAGACATAAGTTTTAAGATGAAGGTTTTTATTAGCATGAGGGTGGAAATAGAAAATGTATGATCTATTCCTTCTTTTGATTTCCCATTTAAGTGATAGTATGAACGAAAGTGGAAATAAAAATCACTCTCTAAGAGTTGCTCAAGTAACATTCTACAAATGATACCTTATTTGTACTTTTATGAGTTTATATTTTGATAGAGCCATCATAGTACTTGCAGTATAAATTCCTTGGTATTTTATATCTTCAGATTGTTCCCCAGCACACAGCAAAGTGTCTGCCTTGTTAAAAACTTACAGGATAGTGGAAGAGATAGGTAGTAAATAAATATTTATATAGAGAATTAATGTCATTTCATGATAAAGGCAGTAAAGAAAAACAAGATAAGGATATACAATAGAGAATGGTAGTGGTTATCATTTTAGAGGGAGTTTCCAGGGAGAGTATCTTTCAGAAAGTGATGTTTAAGTGGAGCTTCAATGAAGAGAACCAGCCATGATGATACCTGGTGAGGATATTACAGTGGCTCTCTTCTCAAAGAATAGTCTGAAGACTATGAAAAACCTATTAAAATCCAGATTTCTTGGCTGAATTCCAGACCTACCAAATTAGAATCCTAATGGGATGTGTCCTGGTCTCTGCATTTATAAAAAGCACTGAAACCCACAGGAGATGTGGTCTAGAATTTCTAAGAGTGCCCACTTCAACAGCATGGAGTTAGAGCTAATGCACTCTACCACAGAAATAAGATGATGACCTACCTCCCTTACCTCATCACCACTTCAGCTGCAACCCAACTCTCAGATTCCATTCCTGTCCATATAAAAAGCTACATTTCCTATTCTACCTTGAGCAGGTCCTCTTATATCCCTGAAGTGACAGATCAGGAACCCAGGATGGGCTCCCCAGCCATGTTCTGAGACCCAAAGAACAGATTCTGTACATACCCATCAATTCTGGAAATCACTGATGAAGCAAATCCAGCACATAACTAAGCCTGGCTCACACGACCCTTATTACCACCCCAGCCTCTTCATGGTCACAGGATAACTCTTCATCTGCTCTAAGCCCCTCTCTTTTCTGGGCTGAGAGGTAGCAGAACACAGTTGTTAAGAGCATGAGTACAGTATCACCCTGGGTTTGAATCATGTCTCATTCCTTACATACTATGTTGCCTTGGACAATTTGCTTATCCTTTCTGGACCTTGATTTACTTATCTATAAAATGAAGACAATAACAGTACTCACTTCATTGGGTGGTTATAAGGATTCAACATTTTAATATAACTAAATACTGAGAACAAAACCTGGCAAATATTAAGCATGGGGATATTTTTAATTCATTTTTAGCTGTAATGAGGGGAAGAAGAGGTAGATTAGAGAATACAGGACTATGTTCTTAATCATAAGCCTGAGTCCAGAAAATAAACAAAGGCTCTTTTTCCCAAGGGCTACTATGAGCAACCAGACTCTGAATTTGGAATTTCTCATAAATCCCAACATGTTACCCTATAATAAACCTGTGGCTATTTTATTTTGGAAAAATACAGTTCTCACCATGATACCTTTTGTTTTAACCTTTTGAAGCTTCCCAATTCTTGCCTCCATCTCCAACTCTGTCTCTCCCTGTGGACCCCTCAGTCTCAGGGCTCCTTTAATGTTCTGTGTGTTGTTTCCTCTCACCTTCAGGTTTTGTTGATTTGGTTTTGTCTACCTGGATTATTCTTTCCTCCCATCTTCACCTTCTTCTCTCCTTCTCATCCTTGAAATGTTATTTCAACCATCACCTCTTCATGGAAGCTTTTCCTGACTAGGTCAAATCCTCTCTCTCTCTCTCTCTCTCTCTCTCTCTCTCTCTCTCTCTCTGCCTTCTCAGAGCCATGTGCCCATCCTCCAGAGCACTGATTGCAAAGGCATTGTTCATTCTTTCAGTTCAGATTGACTCCTCAAGCAAACTGTAAGCTTCCTGAGATCGGGACCAGTTCTGCTATTCCTTGCCATTTCATATCCAATGTGGAGTGCTATACCCAGCACATAATATGTGATCACTTAGTATTGGTTGTATTAGTGACCATTATTAGTCAATAATTTGTCAGTCAACCCCTTATGAGGTAATTGGTTGAATTCCCTCTTAAGAGCTTAAGCTGCCTTTATTATATCACATATCTAGTAGGTATTTAATCTCATTGTCTGACTAGAAAGCCTGTAATCTGATCTTCGTACTCTCTCCATTAGTCATCCTGAACTGGGCCCTCACTACTAGAGTGCAGAGCGTGGGAGTCTTATTTGTCTACTATAGTCTATTTTAAATTTATTTGAAGAGATCATGGACTCTTGTTTAAAAATCTTTTTCAAAAATCACAATGTTATGAACAGGTGTCCATTTAAAGGTCTTGCTCCCATCCATATCTCATCTACTTTGTCTTCAATCCCTTCTATCATTGCAGTATTTCTTTATGCAATTACATGCATATTAGACTTCTTTTTTCCCTTTCATACACAAAAGGGAGCATGCTATCTATAATCTATATCTCTGTATTTTTAGTAAGGTAAGAAGAGTAGAAAGAGGGAAGATTAAGCTTTCTGAGTCAAATCCAGCCATTCATGCAGCATACCAGTGTTCCAGATTTTGGGCTGTGTATTAGTCAGCCAAAGGGATGCTGATGCAAAATTACAGAAATCTGTTGGCTTTTATAAAGGGTATTTATTTGGTGTAGAAGCTTACAGTTACCAGGCCATAAAAGTTACTTCTCTCACCAAAGTCTGTTCCCATGTGTTGGAGCAAGATGACTGCCAATGTCTGCAAGGGTTCAGGCTTCCTCTCCCTCTTAAGACTCCATGGTCCCAGCTTCTTCCAATATCAGCTGTAGGCTGGGATAAGTCACATCTCTCTACTGGGGCTCATTTCTCTCCAAGCTCAGATGCTCTGGTCTCTCCACAAAGTCAGCTGTAGACTATCAGGCGAATAGCTCATCTCTTCCTCAGGGCCTCTGCTGTGTCTAATGGAGCCTTCTCTCTTTCCTTACATATCTGCTTCTCTTGTGTTCTTCTCCTGTGTGTTTACTTCCCAGGGATCCAGCTCAAAACTCCAACTATCTCCTCTCCCATTTAGTTTTCTGAGTCCCTGCCCACCAAGGGGGCGGGGACTCACAGTCCCATTGACGTGGCCCCATCAAAGCTCTAATCACAACTCAAGTGAAAGTGAAACCTCTAAATCCAATACAATCTAATATGCCCTGAGGAACAGACCAATTCACAAACATAATCCAATATCTATTTTTTGGAATTCATAAATAATACCAAACTGCTATAGGCTGGAATTGGAGTATCTAAGGATGAATAATACACAGTTCCTGATCTTGAGTTTAGAGTCCCTGGGGGGGTCAGACAGTAAAGATTATAGCCTGTGGTGACAAGAGAAAGTTGCAAGTAGCTCAGAGGACAGTGGGAACACAGAAGAAGGAAACCTATTATTTGCAACTGGGACTCAGGGATGTCGATTTGAGGAAGTGATAATTAAACTGGGTTACAGAAAACCAGTGAAAATGATCATGATAACCATGAGCATAATCTTAACATTCATGATGTATTTCTTAAATGCTAGAAAGTATAGTACATTAGTTATCTCTTGCTGCATAACAAATTGTCCCCAAATATAACTGCTTAAAAGAAGAAAAAAATTATAATTCCCAAGGGCTAGCAATCTAAGAACAGCTTTGCTGGTTGGTTCTGACTCAGAGTCTCTTATAAGTCAATCTATTTTCTATACCTTTAGTCATCTGAAGTCTTGACTAGAGCTGGAGGATCCACTTATTAGCTCACTCACATGCCTGTTGGTGAGAACCTCGGTTTCTTGCCGCTTGAGCCCCTCCTTAGAGCTTCTCATGCCATGGCAGCTGGACTCCCACAGGCAAGTGATCTGAGAGAGAGAGAGAGATGGAAGTCCTAGTGACTTCTATAATCTAATGCTGGGAGTAACATTCCATCACTTTTGTTGCATCCTATTGGTCATACGGACTATTCCTGATGCAATGTGGGAGAGAATTACACAACAGCATGAATATTAGTGGGAAAGGATCATAGGGTATCATCTTGGAGGCTGGTTACCACATATACTAAGCACTTTATATATGTAAGAGGCACAAAAAAAAAAAACATGGAATTTGGGAAACTGAAATTAATTCATTATGGCTAGAGTAGCATGTGATGGAGTACTGAAGAAGGAGCTGGAGAACTATTGATTTTAACTATAGTTTAAAGGATTCTCATAAGTTCTGACATGAGTATATTAACTTTGCATGACTAAATTAGGATTTTAGGAATGGTACTGAGTTGGCTGTTGATCTACAGGATATATAACTTGAGGTAGAAGATGTGCAGGCTCATGCAGGATTGGGTGAGGATGCATTTATAATTCAGATGGTATGAGGTAAAGCAAAGAACTGTTTTTGAGGTAGTATCAACAGAACGTGTTGCTGTATTAGAGAATTTCTGGGTTGTTTCTAGGCTTAGGACCTCACTATCACAGATATTCCCAAAGAGTTCCAAATATCCAACCTTAATTAATTAATAGCAATATTTTCTGAGAAATGGAATAAAAGAGAAGAATGTTTAGAGATAATAATGAATTTCATTTGAGAATTACTAAATTTGAGGCCTGTGGAAAGGTAGAGGATGCTTTATTCCTTTGTTAGATAATATAAACAATTAAAAATTAGACTGGTATTTTTTGATAATTTTTTAAGCAATGCTTCATTTTACTCTGAAGTTGAAACTTTTTAGTTTCCTGTTCCATATATGAGAGAGACCATCATTCTTAGAGTGTTTGTATTACTTTCCTCATATATTACAGGATTGTTCCATTGTAAATAGAAAGTCAAAGCTTTCATCTATTTATTCAATAAGTATTTACATGTTAACGACTTTGTGCAACACACCTGGATAGAGAAGTGAACAAGAATGGCAAAATCCCAGCCTCCTACTTTCTATGGGAGAGAAAATCACTAAACAATATGGTTTAATGCAGAATATGAAAAATGCTTTGATGTAAACCTAAAGCAGTGTTAGGTAATGATGGGTATGTGTGTGTGTATATACATTATAGATGTTCAATGAATCTTCTTTGGGAATTTGATAATTGGGCTGAGATTTGAACAAAATGAAAAGGTGAGAGGTAGGGATACCTAGGGAAACAGCAGGAAAAGCAAGCCAAGTTCTGAAATGTCCTAAGAAGAACAAGGAAGCCGTGAAGAATTGAGCAGAGACTTCTGGGAAGATGACAGAATAGAAAGACTTGGGACTCTGTTCTCACTCAGAAAAATAGCTAGAGGACAGGTAGAAACTGCCTGGAAAAAAATTCTTCTAGGTTTTAAGACAAGGGGAAGGCTGGACACCATCCAAAGGAGAGAGGGACAAAGGAAAAGAATTGTGACAGCAAAACCGTGAGTTAAAAGTCACACTGCTACTGCTGGCAACCTCCCCCACGCTATAGACACTTTTGAATTTTCAGGCTGGCAGCTACAGACAAAGGGGCCCCAGGAATCCACCTCCCCAGGAAATAGGAGAGAGGGACACAGCCTAAGGCTGACTCAGCTTTTGACATACAAATTTTGTTTGCTGTGTCCCATGAGCCCTTCCAGGCCAGGTGGGGCCACAACATTGTTTGCCTTGGGAGCCAGCTCGGAACTGAAGAGATCCAGGACTAAAGAGATCTGACCCAGGAAGCGGATGTGGCTCAATCAACAGGGCTCCCGTTTACCACATGGGAGGCCCCGGCCGGGTTCGATTACCGGGGCCTCCTGGTGAAGGCAAGCCAGCCTGCACGGTGTGGTGAGCTGATGCAGCAGGACGACCCAACAAAGGGAGACAAGCAGACACAGAAAAACATAGCAAATGGACACAGCGAGCACAAGCAGCAAGGGGGGATAAATAAATAAATAAATAAATAAAATCTTTAAAAAAAGAGAGAGAGATCTGACCCTCTCAATATCCCTCTCTACTAATTGGGACTCTGTTAGGCCCCAAAGCTGGGCTTTTGGGGATAACCAGAGATGTAGAGAAAAAAACTTTAACATGAGAGTCAGAGCTTACATTTATTTTGTCTGTAGACAGGAGCCAAGGTCAGTCCAAAGCAACTTAGACCTGACTCCCTGTGCTGCAGTTTTACTCTTGCTTAAATACCTAAGTTACTACTTAGCATTTGCTTTGATTATGCATTAGCTTTTATGCATATGGATGAAAATACATCGCTAGTTATATACTTGTATGATTAGTATGTTCAGGAAATCATTCTTGTGCATACATTGCATGATCAAAAAAGGGGCAGATAACTCCAACCCTGGGTGGGAATTTTACTATGTTAATTAAGCAAGTTGAAATGAGGACAGCTAGGGGCTTCTGTGCAGGTCTGAACAAACAGTTGAAGCTGGTTTTCATCCTTCATTGCTTCAACAGGATATTCTTGACCACAAGAACCGGAATTTGGCACCAAGAGAGGGTTGCATCTCATTATCTTCTAATTTACATGTAATTCTTTCCTTTGTATCCTAGCAACAGGGAGAGAAACAAGTTACTTTCAGGTATTCAGTCATCCTACATCTATCAACTGGTTGTTGAGGATGCAGAGGGGAGTGGAATTATTTCCTACCCAAGAAAAGGGAGTGGGCTGCCAGCAAAGGTTGGAAAACTGCCTCTGAGAAAGTTTGAAGTCTTATCCTCCAGGCACGATCCTCTATCACATTGCTCCAGTCCTCACTGCAGCACACACATTTCAACCAGATATTGAACTGAGAGGTCTGCCAAAGAGTGTCATCTGTTGACAGACAAAGGAAGAGCACATGAGGAAATTAAAAGTAAGAGGCTTTTTCTGGTCTTTACAGCCTTCCTCCCCAAGGCCCTAGGAAGTGAGTCTGCAACCCATTACTGGGTCTAGGGCCCAGTTTTGAGCAACTGACAGGGACAATCCTAAAGACCCAGAACAGGTTGAACCAAGAATAAAAAAAGCAGTAACACAGCCTCCCACCACTAAATCCCTACAAAAGAGAGCAAAATTGAGTATCTAAGTAAACTCACCATCCTAATCAGATGCCTAGACATCAACAAAAAATTACAAGCCATACTAAGAAAATGGAAGAAATGGCTAAAGAAAAGGAATATATCAAAGCCCTAGAAGAGACACAGGATTTTAGACAACTAATCAACAAGATGCACACAAATTTCCAAAATCAGATTAATGAGTTGAAAGATAATATGGCTAAAGAAATAAAGGACATCAAGAAGACAATGAGGGAAGTGAATGTGGCTCAACCAGTTGGGTACCCACCTACCACATGGGAGGTCCTGGGTTTGGGTACTTGTTTCCTCTAAAGAAGAGAAGCAGACGCCATACCCGCTGCATCAAGCTAAACGCCGCACCCGCTGCAACAAGCAGACACCCCAAGCCAGCAGACACCATAGCCCATGGAGAGTGAATATGGCTCAGGCTGTTGGGCACTTACCTCCCATGTGGAAGGTCCGGGGTTCAGTTTCTGGTACCTCCTGGAGTAGGCAAGCAAACAATAAGCAGACAGATGAGAGAACCATGTGGGGGAGGGGGGATAAATAAAAAAATAAAAGTAAATCTTTAAAATAAAATAGACACTGAGCGAATACAAAGAATTGGTAAACCCAAATAGAAAAGTAAAAGAACTCATGGGAATGAGATACAATAGGTGAGATTAAAACAAAACAAAACAAAACACATTATCGGAATACAACGACAGACTTGAAATGGAAAAATAAAGAATAAGTGATACAGGATGCAGAACAGCTGAAATTAAAAAGAGAAAAGAACAGGGAGAGAAAAGAATGGAAAAAATTGAGTAGGGGCTCAGAAAGTTGAATGATAACATGAAACACAACAACATATGTGTCATGAAAGTTTCAGAAGGAAAAGAGAAGGGCAAAGGGGCAGAAGATTTGAGGAAATAGCTGAAATTTTCCCAAATCTCATAAAAGAAATGAACTTACATATCCATAAAGTACAGCGTACCCCAATCAGAATAAATATGAATAGACGTATGCCAATTCACATACTATTCAGAATGTCAAACGTCAAAGAGAAAGAGAAAATTCTGAGAGCAGCAAAGGGGAAACAAACCATCACATACAAGGGACTCCCAGTAAGTCTTAGTGCAGATTCCTTATCAGAAACCATGGAGGTAAGAAGAAAGTGGTATGATACAATTAGGATACGGAAAGAGAAAAACTGCCAGCCAAGAATTCTTTATCCAGTAAAATTGTCCTTCAGATATGAAAGTAAGTTTAAAATATTCCCAAACAAACAGAAACTAAGAGTGTTCATAAAAAAAAGAATCCTCCTTTGCAGGATATATTAAAGGAAGCCTTAGAGCCTGAAAGAAAAAGACAGGAGAGAGAGGCTTGGAAGAGAGTACAGAAGACAAGAATAGCAGAAAAGATAACCAAAAGAATAAAAAGATAGATGAAAATAAGATTTGACATATGAAAACCAAAGAATAAAATGACGGAAGTAAATAATGCATTTACAGTAATATCACTGAATGTGAATGAATTAAATTCCCCAGTCAAAAGATATAGGCTGACAGAATGGATAAACAAACATGAACCATCCATATGCTGCCTACAAGAGACTCACCTTAGACCCAGGGATACAAACCAGCTGAACCTGAAAGGTTGGAAAAAGATATACTATACACAAACAGTAAACAAAAATGAGCAGTAGCTATACTTGTAATGGACAAAACAGATTTTAAATGCAAAAAAAAGTTATAAGAAATACAGAAGGCCATTATAAATAAAAGGGACAATCCACCAGGAAGAAATAATAGCCATAAATGTCTATGTACCTAACCAGGTTGCTCCAAAATACATGTAGCAAACTCTGGCAAAACTGAAGGGAGAAATAGTCATCTCTACAATAATCATCGGAGACTTCAACACATCACTCACATCATTAAACAGTACAACTAGACTGAAGATCAACAAAGAAACAGAGAACTTGAACTATATCATAAACAAGTTAGACATATATAGAATGTTGCACCCAAACTCATCAGGTTATACATTTTTCTAAAGTGCTCATGGATCTTTCTCCAGGACAGACCACGTTAGGTCAAAATACAAGTCTCAATAAATATTTAAAAATTGAAATAATACAAAGCACCTTCTCAGATCATAATGGCATGAAACTGGAAATAGATAGGAAAGTAGTAAATTCACAAATGTATGGAGGCTGAACTATACACTCCTAAATAATCAGTGGCTTAAAAAAGAAATTGTAAGTGAAATTAGTATATATATTGAGACAAATGAAAACAAGAACACAACTTACCGAAACTTAAAGGATACAGTGAAGACAGTACTGATTGGGAAAGTTATAGTACTATGCCTATATTAAAAAAGAAGAGCTAAAATCAAATACATACTGAACAACTGGAGAAACTAGAAAAAAGAGAGGCGTACCACTCCCAAAGCAAGCACAAGAAAAGAAATAAAGATTAGAGCAGAAATAAATGAAATTGAAGAAGAACAAAAACAACAACAAGCCAATAGAGAACATCAACAAAACCAAAAGCTGGTTCTTGGAGAAGATCAATAAAATTGACAAACCCCTACTAGACTAACAACAACAACAACAAAAAGACACAAATGAAATCAGAAATGAAGGGGGGATGTTATGACTGACCCCACAGAAATAAAAAGGATCATAAGAGGATATTATGAGAAACTGTATGCCAACAAACTAGACAACCTAGATGAAATAGACAAATTCCTAGAAATGCACAAATAACCTACACTGATGCTGCAAGAAATACAAGAACTTAAACCAATCACATTTAAAGAGATTGAATCAATCATCAGAAATTTCACAATGAAGAAAAGTCTAGGACTGGATGGCTTCACAGGTGAATTCTACCAGGTGTTTTAAGAAGAATTAACACCGATGCTATTTAAACTCTTCCAAAAAATTGAAGAGGAGGGAAAATTACCCAACACATTTTATGAAGCCAACATCATCCTAATACCAAAGCCAGATAAAGACACTAGAAGAAAAGAAAATTACAGACCAATCTCACTAATGAACATAGATGAAAATATTCTAAACAAAATACTTGCAAATAGAATCCAAGAGCATATCAAAAGACTTATACATCACGACCAAGTGGGATTTATTCCTGGTATGCATGGCTGGTTCAACATAAATCAATCAACGTAATACACCACATTAACAAATCGAAGGAAAAAAACACATGATCATCTCAATCGATGCAGGAAAGGCATTTGACAAAATCCAGTATCCTTTCTTGATAAAAACACTTTGAAAATAGGAATGGAGGGAAAATTCCTCAATATGATAGTAGGCATATATACAAAACCCACAGCCAACATAGGAAAAGGTTTAAAGCTTTCCCTCTAAGATCAGGAACAAGACAAGGATGTCCACTGTCACCATTGTGATTCAATATTTTACTAGAAGTTCCAGCTAGAGCAATTAGACAAGAAAAAATAAAAAAATAAAAGGCATCCAAATAGGGAAAGAGGAAGTGAAACTCACTATTTGCTGATGATAGGATCCAATATTTAGAAAATTCTGAAATGTCTATGACAAAGGCACTTGAGCTAATAAACGAGTTCATCAAAGTGGCAGGACACAAGATCAACATGCAAAAATCAGTAATGTTTTTTTTTTTCATCAAAATTAATTTTTTTTTCATTTCTCAATTAAATGTAATGGATACATATAATTTTTTTAAAAATCAAACAATATATTACACAGTATATTTGGTTCATAGTAACACATTCATACAGTATTTTCCTTTTGTGTCTGGCTTGCTTCACTCAATGTCCTCCAGGTTCATCCATGTTGCCATATGCTTTATGACTTCATTTCTTCTTACAGCTGCATAATATTCCATCATGTGAATAGACCACAGTTTGTTTATCCATTCATCTGTTGATGGACACCTGGGTTGTTTCCAACTTTTGGCAATGGTGAATAATGTGGCTATGAACATCGGTGTGCAGATGTCTGTTCGTGTCACTGCTCTCAGTTCTTCTGGGTATATACCCAGCAGTTGTATCGCAGGGTCACATGGCAAGTCTATATTCAACTTCTTTAGGAACTGCCAAACAGTCCTCCATAGTGGTTGTACCATCCTGCATTCCCACCAACAGTGAAGAAGTGTTCCTATCTCTCCACATCCTCTCCAACACTTGTAGCTCTCTGTCTTTTTAATAGTGGCCATTCTGATAGGTGTGAAATGATATCTCATTGTAGTTTTGATTTGCATTTTCCTAATCATGAGTGATGTTGAGCATTTCTTCATATGTTTTTTTTGCCATTTGTAATTCTTCTTCGGAGAAATGTCTATTCAAGTCTTTGGCCCATTTTTTAATTGGGTCATTTGTCTTTTTATTGTTGAGTTATAACATCTCTTTATATATCCTGAATATTAAACCCTTATCAGATATGTGATTTCCAAATATTTTTTCCCATTGAGTTAGCTGCCTTTTCACCCTTCTGACAAAGTCCTGTGCGGTGCAAAAGTGTTTAATTTTGAGGAGGTCCCATTTATCTCATTTTTCTTTTGTTGCAAGTGCTTTGGGTGTGAGGTCCAAGAAACCACCACCTACTACAAGGTCTTGAAGATGTTTCCCTACATTTTCTTCTAGTACTTTTATGGTCCTGGCTTTTATATTTAGATCTTTGGTCCATTTTGAGTTGATTCTTGTATAGGGGGTGAGATAGGGGTCCTCTTTCATTCTTTTGGTTTGTAGATATCCAGTTCTCCCAACACCATTTGTTGAAGAGACTGTTTTTTCCCATTAGCGTGGGCTTGGTAGGTTTGTCAAAAACCAGTTGACTGTATAGTTGAGGGTATATTTCTGAGTTCTCAATTCTATTCCACTGATCGATGTGTCTATCTTTATGCCAGTACCGTGCTGTTTTGACCACTGTAGCTTTGTAATATGTTTCAAGGTCAGGGAGTGAAATTCCTCCCACATTGCTCTTCTTTTTTAGAATGCTTTTGGCTATTTGGGTGCATTTACCTTTCCAGATGAATTTGGTAATTGCCTTCTCTAATTCTGTAAAGTAAGCTGTTGGGATTTTGATTGGTATTGCATTGAATCTATAAATCAGTTTGGGCAAGATTGACATCATCACAATATTTATTGTTCCAGTCCATGAACATGGAATGTCTTTCCATTTGTTTAGGTCTTTTTAAATTTCTTTTAGCATTGTTTTGTAGTTTTCTGCATATAGGTCCTGTACGTCTTTGGAAAATTAACTCTTAGGTATTTGAGTCTTTTTTTTTTGCTATTGAAAATGGAATTTTCCTCCTCAGATTGTTCAGTACTAGTGTACAAAAACATTACTGATTTTTGCGTTTTGATCTTGTATCCTGCCACTTTGCTGAACTCATTTATTAGTTCAAGTAGCTTTGTTGTGGATACTTAAGGATTTTCTAAATACAGGATCATGTCATCCGCAAACAGTGAGAGTTTTACTTCCTCTTTTCCTATTTGGACGCCTTTAATTTTTTTGCCTTGTCTAATTGCCCTAGCTAGAACTTCTAGTGCAATGTTGAATAACAATGGTGATAGTGGGCATCCTTGTCTTGTTCCTGATCTTAGGGGGAAAGCTTTCAACCTTTCCCCATTGAGTATGATGTTGGCTGTGGGTTTTTCATATATGCCTTTTATGATATTGAGGAATTTTCCTTTTTTTATCTTTTGAAGTATTTTTATCAGAAATGATGTTGGATTTTGTCGAATGCCTTTTCTTCATCTATTGAGATGATCATGTGGTTTTTTCCCTTCAATTTGTTAGTGTGGTGTATTACATTGATATATTTTCTTATGTTGAACCAGCCTTGCATACCAGGAATAAATCCCACTTGATCGTGATGTATATAAGTCTTTTGATATGCTGTTGGATCCGATTTGCAAGTATTTTGTTGAGAATTTTTGCTTCTCTGTTCATGAGAGAGATTGGTCTGTAATTTTCTTTTCTTGTGGAATCTTTATCTGGCTTTGGGATTACGGTGATGTTGGCTTCATAAAATGTGTTGGGTAATTTTCCCTCCTCTTCAATTTTTTGGAAGAGTTTAAACAGTATTGGTGTTAATTCTTTTAGAAATGCTTGGTAGAATTCCCCTTTGAAGCCATCTGGTCCTGGACTTTTCTTTGTTGGGAGATTTTTGATGACGGATTCAATCTCCTTAATTGTGATTGGTTTGTTAAGTTCTTGTATTTCTTGTTGTGTCAGTGTAGGTTGGTTATGAGTTTCTAGAAATTTGTCCATTTCATCCAGGTTGTCTAGTTTGTTGGCATATAGTTTCTCATAATATCCTCTTATGATTCTTTTTATTTCTGTGAGGTCATTTGTAATTTCCCCCCTTTCATTTCTGATTGTATTTATTTGCATCTTCTCTCTTTTTTTCTTTGTTAGTCTAGCGAGGGGTTTGTCAATTTTATTGATCTTCTCAAAGAACCTGCTTTTGGTTTTGTTGATTTTCTCTATTCTTTTTCTGTTCTCATTTTCATTTATTTCTGCTCTAATCTTTATTATTTCTTTCCTTCTGCTAGCTTTGGGATTGGTTTGCTGTTCTTTTTATAGTTTCTCAAGTTGTTCAGTTAAATCTTTGAGTTTAGCTCTTTCTTGTTTTTTAATATAGGCATTTAGGGCTATAAATTTCCCTCTCAAGACTGCCTTTGCTGTATCCCATAAGTTTTTTTTTTTTAATCTGATAAGAGTTTTGTATATCCCATAAGTTTTGATATGTTGTGTTCTCATTTTCATTTGTCTCAATATATTTACTGATTTCACTTGCAATTTCTTCTTTGACCCACCGAATATTTAGGAGTGTGTTGTTCAGTCTCCACACATTTGCAAATTTACTTTTTTCCGATCTGTTATTGATTTCTAGTTTCATTCCATTATGATCTGAGAAGGTGCTTTGTATAATTTCAATCTTTTTATGTTTATTGAGAGCTGTATTATGACCTAACATGTGGTCTATCCTGGAGAAAGATCCATGGGCACTTGAGAAGAATGTATAACCTGCTGAGTTTGGATGCAGTGTTCTGTATATGTCTGTTAGGTCTAACTTGTTTATCATATTGTTCAAGTTCTCTGTTTCCTTGTTGATCTTCTGTCTAGTTGTTCTATCTAATAATGTGAGAGGGGTGTTGAAGTCTCCATTGATTATTGTAGAAATGTCTATTTCTCCCTTTAGTTTTGCCAGAGTTTATCTCATATATTTTGGGGCACCCTGGTTAGGTGCATACATATTTATGACTGTTATATCTTCCTGGAGGATCGTCCCTTTTATTAATATATAATGGCCTTCTGCATCTCATCACTTTTTTGCATTTGAAGTCTGTTTTGTCTGATATTAGTATAGCTACCCCTGCTCTTTTCTGTTTACTATTCACGTGGAGTTTCTTTTTCCAACCTTTTACTTTCAGCTGGTTTGTATCCTTGGGTCTGAGGTGAGTGTCTTATAAGCAGCATATGGATGGCTCATGTTTTTTTATCCATTCTGTCAGCCTGTATCTTTTGATTGGGGAATTTAATCCATTCACATTCAATGATATTACTGAAAATGCACTATTTATTTCCTCCATCTTATTCTTTGGTTTCCATATGTCATCTTATATTTGTCTCTCTTTTTACTCTTTTGGTTATCCTTTCTGCTTTTCTTTCTTCTATACTCTCCTCCAAGCCTCTCTCTCCTGTCTTTTTCTTTCAGGTTCTAAGGCTTCTTTTAATATTTCCTGCAAAGGTGGATTCTTTTTTGCAAACTCTTAGATTCTGTTTGTTTGTGAATACTTTATATTCACCTTCATATTTGAAGGACAGTTTTGCTGGATAAAGAATTCTTGGCTGGCAGTTTTTCTCTTTCAGTTTCCTAATTGTATCATACCACTGTCTTCTCGCCTCCATGGTTTCTGAAGAGAAATCTGCACTAAGTCTTATTGGACGTCCTTTGTACGTGATTGTTTGCTTCTCTCTTGCTGCTCTGAGAATTTTCTCTTTATCTTTTACATTTGACATTCTGAATAATATGTGTCTTGGCTTAGGTTTATTTGGATTTATTCTCATTGGGGTACGGTGTGCTTTTTGGACATGTAAGTTCATTTCTTTTGTGAGAGTTTGGAAATTTTCAGCTATTATTTCCCCTAATACTCTTTCTGCCCCTTTACCTTTCTCTTCCCCTTCTGGAACTCCCATGACACGTATGTTCTTGCGTTTTGTGTTGTCATTCAACTCTCTGAGCCCCTGCTCAATTTTTTCTATTCTTTTCTCTCTTCAATTTTAGCTGCTCTGTCTTCAGTATCACTTATTCTTTCTTCTGTCATTTCAAGTCTGCTGTTGTATGCCTCAAATATATATATATATATATATATATTATTTATTTATTCATTCATTTATCCCCCCCTTGCTGCCTGTGCTTGCTAGGTCAGCCAACCACGCCATGCGGGCGGGCCTGCCTTCACCAGGAGGCCCCAGGAATCGAACCCAGGGCCTCCCATATGGCAAACGGGAGCCCCACCGATTGAGCCACAGCCGCCTCCCTCAAATGTATTTTTTACTTCACCTATTGTGTCTTTCATTCCCATGAACTCCGTTACTTTTCTGTTCAGGATTTCAAATTCTTCTTTGCGTTTGCTCAATGACTTCTTGATGTCATTTATCTCTTTAAGTATACTATCTTTGATCTCATTAATTTGATTTTGGAAATTTGTGCTCATCTTACTGATTAGTTCTCTCAAATTCTGCATCTCTTCTGGGACTTTGCTGTATTCCTTTTCTTGGGCCATGTCTTCTATTTTCTTTGTATGGCTTGTAATTTTTTGCTGGTGCCTAGGCATCTGGTTAGTTAATATTTTACTTAGATGCTCTATCTCTTTCTCTTTTATGGGGTTTTAGTGGCAGCAGGCTGTGAGTTACCACAGCTCTTTGATTTTTGGCTCAACCTTGTTTGTTAGGATTGTTCTGCTGGTTGCTCAAATCAGGGCACTGGACCCAGTAATTGGTTGTAGAGTTGTTTCCTAGGGCCTTGGGCAGGGAGGCTATAGAGGCCAGGAAAATCCTCTCTTACTTATTAATTTTCTTATGTGCACTTCCTTGGTCTGCCAGGAGATGGCACTTGTTGGCAGCTCCCAATTCAATGCCTGGTCGGAGCGTATTTGTTGTGACACAGACCAGATCAATGTGGTAGAGCTTCCTGTCTGGGGGCTAAGAGCCCTGTGATTCAAACTTTCTGAGACAGTTCTCCAGACTTCTCTCGTAGTGCCCCCCTTTTCCCAGCTAGGAAATATTTCCACTCCCTTCTGAATCCTCAACAATCAGTCCCTGTTAGCAGAGGAGGAGATGGGGAGGTTTGTATATCTTTAGCCTCTTGCAGGCTCCAAGGCAAACAATGGTGCAGCCCCACCCAGCCTGGAAGGGCTCTTGGGACAGGGCAGACCAAACCTCGGAGTCAAAAGCAGGGTCATCCCCAGGCTCTCTCTTTCCCCTCTCCCGTGGAGTCCTCACAATTAGTCTAGGCTAGAAGAGAGGGAGGTTGCGAGGGTTGGATTTCTCTAGTTCTTCCTAGGCTCCCAGGGCAAACCGCCATGTGGAAGGGTCCATGGGGCTCCGCAGCCCAAATTTACAGGTCAAAACCTGAGTCAGCCTAAGGCTGTGTCCCTCTCTCTCCCCTTTCTGGGAGTGGTAGATCCCTGGAGCCCCCTTTGTCTGTGGTCGCAGGCCCAGAGGCCCAAGAATTCTGAAGAGTGTGGGGGAGGGTGCCGGCAGCAGCAGAAGCTGCTACTTCCAACTCACATTTCTGTTGTCACGATTTCCCTCTTCTGTTCCTCTCTCCTCTGGGTGGTGTGCAGCCTATACCTGCTGTCCTAAACCCTAGAAGATCTTTTTCAGGGCTGTTTCAGTTTGTCCTCTAGCTATTTTTCTGGAGAAGAGATTCCTGTGTCTTACTAGTCCGCCATCTTCCCGGAAGTCCCGGAGTAATGTTTCTGTACACTAGTACTGAACAATCTGAGGAGGAAATCAGGAAATTCATTTACAATAGCAACAAAAAGACTCAAGTACCTAGGAATCAATTTAACCAAAGTACATATATACCCTATATGCAGAAAAGTACAACACAGTACTAAAAGAAATGAACAATGACCTAAACAACTGGAAAAACATTTCATGTTCATGGTTTAGAAGACTAAATATTGTGAAGATGTCAGCCCTACACAAACTGATTTATAGATTGAATGCAATACCAATCAAAATTGGTGGGTGCACAGGGCCTGGTTGTGTACCCACTCGTGGGGCCTGGCAGCATACCCGCGCCCAGCACCTGGTGGCCCACGTGCCTTCTATATTTTTCTTTTTAAAATTTTTACTGGGAGGTCCCAGGGATTGAATCCATGTCTCTCCATATGGGAGACGGACGCCCAACCACCCAAGCTACATCCGTCCCCCTGCTATATCTCTTAAGGTTGACCAAAAGTACCCAAAGTTACAGTTTTTTTCCCATACACGATGGTCCTATAATAAATCAGTCTTGGTTTATCACCAGCATTCTAAAAACCAGACCTAGGGAGAAAAACTAGGTCTGGGGACACATGCATGGTTTCTAATATAGTGAATGTTTAGCCTACCTTGATTATCACAAAATCAGGTCAGCGAAAATATTCGCAATCCAGGAAACTTTTTGAGGTGTCTGTGGAATGTCTGGTTCAGGTTGCTTCTTTCCATCTGCATCACCATGATCAGAACATCTTCCATGGAGTGTTTTGAGAACTAAGCAAGCAACTTTTAAATAGTACAATGTCACAAATGCGGAGGTAATTTAGGCATAAAGAAATTTGATTCACACACTTTAGAACCTATAACTCCTGTGTACAAATTTACATATTGTACCCACCTTGTCTTGATAGTCAGTCTAGAACTTGGTCTCTAGATTCTAGAATCTGCCAGACCTCAGAGATGTCCAGCATCAACTAGCTCTAATCCTATACAGGAGAAAAGTTACCCCAGGTTCCCACTGTCTTTTTGCTTGTGCCTGTGTTTAGGGGTAGGGGTTGAGGCCTAAAATTACCTAATTGGAATATGAGTTGTTGAGTCTGATCTGTAGGCCCCTTTTTTTCCAGCTGTAGCCTTGTATTTTCAAGAATTGGTGAGTAATTGTTACAATTCTGGAAGCTAAGTCATTGGCTAGTTGGCATTTTCCTTTATTTCTCTGAAATTTCATTTATCCTTGGTCAGAAATATTTTGACAGAAGTTCTGATCCAGAAAAGACAACAGACTAGACCACTTCTTAGATTTGCTGGCCATTTCCTAAGAACAGAAGAAAGAGACCAAAACCCTGGTGTTTCTCAATTTTGCCTTTCATTGGATGGGTTTGCAGAGGTTTATAAAAATAACTATTAAATGGACAAATTACATACTCTCAAATTCAAATTTTGAGGAAAAATCAACACACACCATAATATCAATACCAGGGCAGGTCATAGGGTTTATACAAAGTACCTCAAATGTGAGTAGAAGTGAATAAATATGTAAGAATATATGGTGACTGGAGGTGTGAGTGTGTTGCTTTTTCGTAGAGGCATGGGTGGCCACAGCCTTTGGGCTAGTATTAACCACGCTAGCACTGGAAGCAGGGGAGCCAGGCCAGAGCTATGGCCAGTACAGTGGTAGCAGTTGGACTGACCATTGCTGTTGTAGGATTTGCAGGCCATTATGTCTTGCAAGCCATGAAGCATATGGAGCCTCAAATAAAACAAGTTTTTCAAAGTCTTCCAAAATCTCCCTACTGCCAATAAAGGTAAAATAAGGGAAGCGGCTGTGGCTCAATCAGTGGGGCTCCCGTTTACCATATGGGAGGCCCCGGGTTCGGTTCCCGGGGCCTCCTGGTGAGGGCAGGCCCGCCTGCACGGCGTGGTTGGCTGGCCCAGCGAGCACAAGCAGCAAGGGGGGGGGGAATAAATGAATAAAATAAATAAAATCTTAAAAAAAAAAAAAAAAAAAAAAGGTAAAATAAGAGATGCTCACTGACGAATTATGCTCTTAAATCACCCAGACAAGAGAGGATCTCCTTATTTAGCAGCCAAAATCAATGAAGCTAAAGATTTACTAGAAGGTCAAGCTAAGAAATGAAGTAAATGTATGATGATTCTAAAATGGCTCAAAGCTATAATTTTTAAGAAATGATTTAGCACGAAGACTTGTTATAATTTTGTTTAAATTTGAGAATTTTAAATCATACTATAGACTAGGATATTTGGAAGTTATTAATTATGGATAAATGTACTTAGACCATTTGAATAGAAATATTATTCATTACTCATTTAGCTAATACTTTGGTAGTTATGTGTACCAGGCATTCTACAAAGGGAGATGAGACAGTTTCTGTACTCAGGAGTTCTCAGACTAATGGGAGGTTGGTAAACAGGTAATTAAAATACAGCGTGCCAGTTGGGCCCCTGAGCCTCAGCAGAGTTGCAACACCTAGTCTCCAGTTCATTGGACTCGCCCAGGACAACTAACAAGGAGGTGAGGATTGACAACCACCATACCAAGGGAATGAGAGCCTATAACTGCAAGCAAAAGAATTCCATCCTTCAGCTGTACGGGATCAAAGCCCCCTCTAAATTAGAGGTGGAGTGGACATCATCATCCCAGAATCCTCAGGATTGGGGAATGAACTTACTGGTATTCTACAATAGACTTGTGATTCTAGCAGTGGAAGAAATTACAGCATTGATGTGGAGGTAGTGGCCACTGGAGGCTCTGGGGGCCAGGGGAGGGAAAGACAGGTGTAATACAGGGGCTTTTTTGGGACTTGGGAATCATCCTGAATGGCATTGCCATGACAGATGCAGGCCATTATATATCTTCCCACAGCCTGCAGAATTGTGGGGGGGAGAGTGTAGACTACAATGTGAACTTTGCTCCATGCTCAATGGCAATGCCCCAGGATGTGTTTATCAATTGCAATGAATGTGCCACACTAATGAAGGATGTTGTTTATGTGGAAGGGTGTGGGAGGTGTGGGGAGTGGGGCATATGGGAATCCCTATATTTTTTGTTTAACATTTGTGTAATCTAAGTGTTTTTTAAAAAGTAAAAAAATATATTTAAAAAAATATACAGTGTGATGTTTTGATGGAATTAGCCCAAACTTGTAGTGATTCTTATCTCATAGGGAGAACACACAGAGAACCACTTTGTAAAAAGCAAAGGCCCAACTACTTGGAACTTTGTAGGTAAAAGTGAATTTGCTACAACCTTGATATAAGAAATTGATCCAAGTATGTATATATAACAGAACTCAGATTTCTTACATTAAAAACTAATAGTATGATTTTTAAAAGGGGAAAAAAGAATATATGGTACATATAAGTTCAATTACAGAATATTTCTAATATTTCTAATATCAGTAATGTATTAGTTTTCTATTGCTGCCATAACAAACTTTTAGCAGCCTAAAAAGACACAAATTCTTTATCACACAGTTTTTTTGTTTTTTTAAAAAGATTTATTTTATTTTTATTTATTTATCCTTCCTTGTTGCTTGTGCTCGAGGTCTCCATTTGCTATGCATTTTTCTGTGTCTGCTTGTCTCCCTTTGTTGCGTCATCTTGCTGCATCAGCTCACCGCACCGCGCGGGCTGGCTTGCCTTTACCAGGAGGTCCTGGGAATCAAACCTGGGGCCTCCCATATGGTAAACGGGAGCCCAAACACTTGAGCCACATCCACTTCCCCTATCACACAGTTCTTTAGGTCAGAAGTCTGGGTTGGCTTTGCTGGTTTCTGTGCCAAAATCAAAAAGTCAGTTGAGTGGGCTCTTATTTGTAGGCGCTGGGAAAAATTCACTTCCAAGTTCCATTCAGGTTGTTAGCAGAATCCATTTCCTTGCATCTGTAGGACTTAAAAGCCCCACCTCTTTGCTGGCTGTCAGCTGGGGGTTGATTTTGCTCCTACAGGCTGCTCCTACATCTATTGGATGATTTCCATGTCGCCCCTCTCCAGCAATAGTGGGCTGAGTCCTCTCATGCTTCATACTCTCCAACTTCCTTTTCTGTTTCATGTCTCTGACTTTTGCCTTCTTTTGCTGCTTTTAAGGGCTTATGTGATTACATTGGGCACATACAGACAATTCAGAATAAGGTCTCCCTGTTTTAAGGCCAGCTGATTAGTAACTAAGTACATCTCCAAAGGCCCTTCAGAGCAGTACCTAAATTAATACTTGCTTGAATAACTAGGGGGAATCATTAGAATTCTGATAACACGAAAAACTGTAGAGGTTACATGATGTATGTTCATAAGGAGAATTCAGACCAGCTCCTCAGAGGAAATAAATAATTATTTCCTGGCACTTAAGTCTTAGGAAATGTATGGCTCTTTCTTTGTAGTGATGCAGTGATTAGTGTCCTCAGCAACTTCAAATAAATGCAATATTTGCTTGAAACTTTATACATAGAATACAAAAATAGACAATGTAAGTCAATGAAAATTGTTATCAATGGGTGAAGTTATGCTTCAGGGGAATGAAAGCTAGATTCCTCTGATTTACTTTTTTTTTTTCACCTTTGGCATTGTACTAGCCAAATGGGCTGCTGATGCAAAGTACCAGAAATCTGTTGGCCTTTATAAAGGGTATTTATTTGGGGTAAAAGCTTAAAGTTACAAGGCCCTAAAGAGTTCAACTCAAGGTTAGTTCCTCACCAAAGTCTGTTGCCACGTGCTGAAGCAAGATGGTGGGTGATGTCGGCAAGGGTTCAGTCTTCCTCTCTCAAGGCTCTGTGGGCCCAGATTCTTCTTATCTCAGCTGTAGGTTGGAGGAATCATTTCTTTCCGGGCCTGCTCAGCTGCTCAGGGCTCTGGTGTCTTCAGCTGCAAACTGTTAGGTGAATGGCCCATCTTTTTCCCCGGGACCACAGGATCAAAGCTCTCTCCTCTGCCGTGTCTATGGAGCTCTCTTCCTCTGTGTGTTTCTTCTCCTGTGTGAGTGTCCATTTATATAGCCCACCCAGGGGGGGGGGGCTCAACCCTGCACGTCCTAATCTTGATTTAATCAAAGCTTTTGTGTTTAAATCAATCAAAGGATATCATGCCCAGTGGAACAGACCAGTTTAAAAACATAATCTTTATCTCTTTTTGGAATTCATAAATAATATCAAACTTCCACTGGCATGGATTTATAAAAATCTTTTATGTAATGAGACAAAATTAAAATGAAAAGTCCCTACAGATAAAATTTGGGGGAAAAAAATCAACCTAGGTATATTAACCATATAGATGAGTTATTCAAGTGACTTAAAAACAGACATTTGATTGAACATACCAAGTAGGATAAAAAGACAAAAAGAGTATAAAATTTTAAAAACGATTTTCTATAATCATATTGTTATCAATAATTTTTATTATAGTATAAGTAATAATACAATAAAAGGCATTATATTGTAGTAAGTTGCTACTTTAATGAGTTTTGACAATTGATCCAGGTAACCACCAAGCAAAATGAAAACATTTTCTTACTCTAGAAAGCAGAAAGTTCTCTCATGACCCTTTGCAGTCAGTTACCCCCACCACTAATTAGCATTTTCTGATTCTTATTTTACTGGGTAGTCTCTGAAAACATAGATAATTTAGTCTTATAAATATTGTGTTATAAAATCAATAACTTAATATGTTTACCTCTGTGTATCCCAATTTGGCAACTACTCTGTAGATTAATTTTTCTGTTCTTGGACTTTTGGACTTCATATAAATGGAATCATACAATCTATCCTCTTTAGTATCTTGCTTTTTAAATTTGCTTACTCTAGTATTTTTAAAAAGTTATCCATGTTGTGTACTTCTGTAGTTTGCTCTTTTTTTTATTGCTGGATACTATTCCATTATATGAATATTCATAAATTGTTTATTCTTTTATAGTTGAACATTTAGGATGTTTCCAATTTTTGGCTATTCATGTTGGCTATGAACATTCTTTTTTTTTTTTTTTTTAAGATTTTATTTATTTATTCATTTATCCCCCCCTTGCTGCTTGTGCTCACTGGGTCAGCTAACCACGCCATGCGGGTGGGCTTGCCTTCACCAGGAGGCCCCGGGAACCGAACCCGGGTCCTCCCATATGGTAAACGGGAGCCCTACTGATTGAGCCACAGCCGCTTCCCATGAACATTCTGATCTAAGTCATTTTATGGACATAATTTCATTTGGGTATATACCTAGGAATGGAATTGCTAAGTTGCAGGTGAGATATTTGCTTAAGTTTTTGAGAAACACACAGTTCTCTAAATGTATAATACCACTTACATTCCTACCTCATCAATATATATGAACATCCTAGTTGCTCTACATCTGTGTAGTGAAGAATTTGGCTTTGCCTATAGAGAGGTCTGGCCTTTGCCCTTGGCTTCCAGAAGGTATATTTATGACATACCTGATAGGAGTCTGTTTAGGGCAGGGGCTGGCTACAGTGTATTTTAGGGATATATCTAGTAGTCTGAGGGAGGGGGCTAATCATGCCAGAAAGGCAAACCATGTGATTTAGGGTGGGGTCTCTTGTTCCTTGTCTATATTTTATGTGTCTTATTTATCAATACATTCTTTTTTTTTTTTTTTTTTTTTTTTTGCCGGGTGGTCCCAGGGATTGAACCTGGGTCCCTCCATATGGGAGACGGATGCCCAACCAGTTGAGCCGCATCCGACCCCTTATCAATACATTAAATGTTCATATTTAACATTCTGTGCTGATATTTCCTGCTTTTGTATAATTATTTCATATCTGACTTTATTTGTTCTTTGATTTGAAACATACTCAAGGTAAAAACTCCTTGAGGATTAGTGTATGCTGAGTTTATATGTTAGCAACTAGTCTATATCTCTTAAAAAGATGTTGAAAATATTTTTCAGAGATTTCTATTTCAGAGAGATGTTAGCTATAGAGAGATGTTGCACATTTCAAAAACTTGTAATGTATTGGATTAGTTGATAAATGCACAGTGGCAATATACTTTTTATTTTTTTTTTTTAGGAGGTACCAGAGATTGAACCCAGGACCTTGTACATGGGAAGCAGGTGCTCAATCACTGAGCTACATCTGCTCCCCAATGAGAGTTTTTTTTTTTTTTTAGGGGGTACTGGGGATCGAACCCAGGACCTTGCCTTGTACATGGGAAGCAGGCACTCAACCACTACAACCACTACATCTGCTCCCCTGGAAAGATACTTTTAATGGCATTTCTGTAATGAATAATACAAATTATTGACACATAAAACATACACAAACCTTCATAACTTAAGGTAAAAATAACCAGAACATATACCTTTAGGTCTTTTATGATATCCAGTGATGATTACCTCAGATTGAAGAGGAATGTGTTATTACAGGAATTAATATCATTTAAGGATGGCACTGTGGACTTTACTTAAGAAGAGTGGCAGCTAGTAGGTCTTGCTCTGAAGAACTACACCAGGATGTGATGATGGAGAATTATAGCAACTCTGGAACAGTGGGTAAAGACAGTTGCCCTGTATCATTCAGAGTTTGCCCAGCCAATAGCTTTTCCTTTTTCAGTTGCCACGGCTTCCAGAGAGCTTCAGGATACTGGACTTGAATGTATAGTTGATAGATTTTTTTTTTTTTTTTTAAGATTTTATTTATTCATTCATTTATCCCCCCCACCCCCGCTCCCCTGCTGCTTGTGCTCGCTGGGTCAGCTAACCACGCCGTGTGGGCGGGCTTGCGTTCACCAGGAGGCCCCGGGAACCGAACCCGGGGCCTCCCATATGGCAAACGGGAGCCCCACTGATTGAGCCACAGCCGCTTCCCAATAGTTGATAGATTCTTAGTCTCTCTTTTGTTTTGTTTTTTTTTAAAGATTTATTTATTTATTTATTCATTTATCCCCCCCTTGCTGCCTGTGCTCCCTGGGTCAGCCAACCACGCCGTGCGGGCGGGCCTACCCCCACCAGGAGGCCCCGGGAACCGAACCCGGGGCCTCCCATATGGCAAACGGGAGCCCCACTGATTGAGCCACAGCCGCTTCCCCATCTTTTGTTTTGTTAATGTGCTCTAATCTGCCAAGGTGAAACAGTTCCTGAAACATTTTGTGCTGTTTATAGACCCCCACCCACAGCCAATTACAAGTGTCAACATCTTTGTCATTTTCCATGAACAGGCTATCAAGCTATCAAACCAGATATGATCCTGAATTTGGTGCATGGAGATGAGCCATGGAGAGTAAACGATGAAATGCAATGTCAGGGTTCTTCAGGTGAGTGAGTGACAGAACCAGCGTGATAGGAGGCCATGAATGTAAAGTAGTTGACTCCTTCCAAATGTATTTAATGATGCTAAAACTTTGAAGGTGATTACAAGTACCTAAATCATTGCTTAGGCTTTCTTTTGCTTGGTGTTTGAAGGAAGTTGTTCCTCTTTTTTGCTCCTCCTTTGGATAGATTCACTGTTCAGTAGGATTTTGTTTTCTTTGCAGCATCCTCCAGACTTCCTCCTTTTCTTCTACTTCCTCTGTTATCCCCACCCCATGTTTTCTCCACATCTCATTCTTTCACCCCTCTCACCCTGATTTAAAAAAAAACAAAACAAAAAAACGGCACTCCCCACAGCCTGGCATGAAGGAACACGGTGATTCCAAGCCAACCCCAGGCAGTGGTGGTACCTACTCATGGGCCTTTGAGGATGCTTGTATGGGGACCCACTCTAAGTATTTAGAGATTATGGAATTAGATATAGGAGGTGCTACCCAGTCTGTTTGTTTTTTATCCCCCCTTGCTCCTTGTGCTCGCTGTGTCTATTTGCTTTGCGTTTTTCTGTCTGCTTGTCTCCCTTTGTTGCATCATCTTGCTGCACCAGCTCACCAAGCTGCGTGGGCCGTCAACTCACCACACCGAGTCAGCAGCACCGCGCCGCATAGGTCATCAGCTCACCGCGGCACACAGGCCGGCTTGCCTTCACCAGGAGACCCCGGGAATTGAACCTGGGGCCTCCCATATGGTAAACGGGAGCCCAGCCAATTGAGCCACAGCCGCTTCCTGCTACCCAGATTTATATAGCATTCTTGGTTTACCTGGACCTCATGGAGAGTAAAAGTTGGCAGGAAGTAAACTGTGTGGATTTACCAGAACTGCAGGTCATCTGCCTTGTCAGTACTGAGAGAGAAGGAGAAGGGTTACCAACTGTGGTGCCTACTCCTATCATTGTGTCCCTCAGCCGTTAACAGTATAAGGGAAATCTTGAAGGCATCCCGAAAATTGCAAGGTGACCCAGATTTGCCAATGTCTTTTACATTGGCCATAGTGGAGTCTGATTCCACACTATTTTACTATAAACTTACTGATGGATTTATGCTGCCAGACCTTAAGGTCAGTTTTGAGAATATTTCACTTAAAAAATGACAGCTCTACTTCCCAAATGCTTATTTTATTCATACAAGATTACATTTGAGACCGATCAGGCTACTTCATCTTTCATCTCAGAGATAGGATTGACTTCGCTGGTCCATTCCATAGGTTTTCTTTCTGAAGAATAAGACTTTCCCAGATAGAAAAATGCTATTTGTTTAAAAATATAGGGTAGTTACTCTAGAACTTTCTTATATGGATACAGTATAATTACAGTTGTATGCAGGTTTGTGCCAAGGATATGTTCAGAGGGTTGGAATGCGTCTTCCTCCTGTCATCCCACACGCATAGCTGCCTCTTTAATCACTGCTGCCACAGCTGGCTTATTGTTGAGACTGCCACCTCTTTCCCCTATTCAGCTCTCCATATGCCTTTAGGCCTGTGTAACTAGCTTGGAATGGTATTTCATATACACCTTGACATCTTGAGAGTTTACTTCTGTCTGCTTTTTCATCCTTCACTTTAAATAAGAATTAAATGTAAACTTACATGTCTAGGCTAACAGGGACCAGAGAAGTGCTACCTACAAGAGTACTGGACCTTCCTTTCCATTCTTTTTTCTTTTTTTTAATTTTAATTTTATTTATTTATTTCTCCTCCACCTCCCTTGTTTGCATTTGCTGTCTGCTCTCTGTGTCTGTTCGTTGTGTGCTTTCCTTCTTTTTAGGAGCCACCAGGAGCCGAACCCGAGACCTCCCATGTGGGAGGGAGGCACCCAATGCCTTGAGCCACCTCTGCTCCCTTTCCATTCTTATTGCCAAGAACTGCTATTATATCATACCTAAAATATTATAAGAGAGATAGTATAGGACAGTGTCAGCCTTAAAAATATCTTTATTAACTGAGCCCAGTTATTCTACTTTTGTTAATCTTTCCCAATTAAGTTGTCCAAACTGAAAAATGCACAAAAATGTTTCAAGTAGTAGTACTTTAATAGCCCAATTATAAACTGCTTTAAAGTTTAGGGCAGGGGTCAGCAAAATTTTTCTTTAAAGGGCCTGATAGTAAACAGTTTAGGCTTTGCAGGCCATACAGTCCTGTCCCAGCTATTCAACTACGCTGTTTGTAGTGCAAAAGCAGCCACAGGCAATGTGTAAGCAAATGGGCATGGCTGTGCTCCAATAAACTTTATTTACAAATGTGGGGCTCATAGTTTGCCACCCCTGCTCCAGGGCAAGGTTTGGCCAATCTGTTCTTTATAGATCATAAAGTAAATATTCCAGGCTTTGTGAGCCATATACAATCTCTGTAACATATTCTTTTTTCTTTATAACCCTTTAAAAAATATAAAAACTATTTTTAGTTTGTGGACTGTACAAAAATAGACCCTGGGCCAAATTTAATTCATGAGCCATAATTTACAAATCCTTGGTCTAGGGGGATAGTCAATAAACAAATATATGTATACCTAAAATTAATAATGAATATTATGAAAAACATGAGAAAATGTTATATTAAATAAAAAATCAAGATATAGAGAAGTTTATGAAGGGGTATGATTATGGCTGCAAATAACACACCCCAGCATGTAAAAAAATGACAAAAGTAAAATTGTTTACTGTGGCTATAGTGGAATAGGGCAGAAAATGGATGACTTTGTCTTTTTGCAATATTTCAGTTTTTATTTGGTCCATTTGGTTTTATAATAAAAATGTTTTAAAATTTTTAAAAAAGCAAAGCAATTTTTGCAACTAACACACCAGTGCATTTTATCCTGCAGTAAAGGGGAGATGGCCCACTGGTTGGATTTTATATTCTGGTTGGATTTCTGTGCACCACTTGAAAATATATCAAAGCAAGTTAGAAGGTGGGAGTGTTGACCACATTTTATTGGGAAAGATTGTTGTCTTTTGCATGCTGCAATGAGTTTAGCCAGTCTGCACAGTCTGAGGAAACAGTCCCCAGAAGACTGCCCTCATTTCAGATACCAGCCACAAGTTTGGGGGTCCCCAGAACCAGCCTCACTTCAGATCACTGCTAAAAATTCAGAGGTCCCCACATTCACCCTCAGGTTTATTAATTCACTAGAATGACTCACAGTAATTAGGAAAGCACTCTACTTATGAATATATGTTAATTATTATTATTTTTTTATTTTTATTATTTTTTAAAGATTTTATTTATTTATTCACTTATCCCCCCCTTGCTGCCTGTGCTCACTGGGTCAGCCAACTGCGCTGTGTGGGCGGGCTTGCCTTCACCAGGAGGCCCCGGGAACCAAACCCGGGGCCTCCCATATGGTAAACGGGAGCCCCACTGACTGAGCCACAGCCACTTCCCAGAATATATGTTAATTAAAGCAAGAAGATACAAATTTGAAATATCCAAGATAAGAGACCTATAGGACAGAATCCTAGAGGCCCGAATATGGAGTTTCTAGTCATCCTCTCCTTACAGAGGCATGGGACAGCATTAACTCCTTACTAGTCATGATGTGTGACAGCATGCACAGAGTATTGCCAACCAGAAAAGCTCACCTGAGCCTTTGGTACCTAGAGTTTTTATTGAGGCTTGATCATATAATGCCTGCATGACTGACCTTTAGTTGCCAGCCCTTCCTGGAAGTATGGGTTAATATCTTCATTTTCCAGTCCCTCCAGAGATTGGAACTGATGCAGCGTGTCTCAAAACCTCCATCATAAATCATATTATTTAACTGCCTGGATATTTCTTTTCTGCATTTTGAGATCTGAGAGCTGTCTCACACTTGAAGTCACTCTTGGTTCCTCCTTTTCACTCATCTCACAAATCCAATTCATTAGCAAGTCTACTCTCTGCTTTTTTCTGAGTATATCCCGAGGGCCTCCAATCCCTTCTGTAACTAGTATTTTACAAGCCTCAGTATCTGCATTATCTCTTACCAGTATTACTACTGTTGTTTCCAGTATACTCCCCCTTCTTTATTTTGCTTTTCTCTATTCTCTACATAATAGCAAGACTGATTTTTTAAAATTTTACACTGTTTGTATTTATTTATAAAAGGTTCTTTTGATGGGAAGCGGCTGTGGCTCAATCAGTAGGGCTCCCGTTTACCATATGGGAGGCCCCAGGTTCGGTTTCTGGGGCCTCCTGTTGAGGGCAGGCCCGCCCGCACGGTGTGGTTGGCTGACCCAGCGAGCGCAAGCAGCAAGGGGGGGATAAATGAATAAATAAATAAAATCTTTAAAAAAAAAAAAAAAAAAGGTTCTTTTGAAATTTCTAACCAGGAGTGTTTTGGTTACCAGGCTGCTCAAGCAAATCCCATGAAATTGGTCCGGTTCAAACAGAAGGAATTTATTCGCTCACTATTTAAGGCTGGAAAAAAGCCCAAATCAAGGCATCATCAGGGTGACACTTTTTTCCTCCAAAAACTGATATTCTAGGGCTGGCTGCTGGTGAGCTTTGGTCCTTAGCTTGTCACATGGCAAAGCACATAGTGGCATCTCCTAGTCTCTTCCTTCTCTTCTGGGTTCTCTTGATGTTCAGCTTCTTGCTTCCTGTGGCGTGCATGCTCTTGCTCTCTCGCTCTCTCACTCACTCTCTCACTTACTCTCTTGCTCTCTCTCTCTTGCTCTGTGAATTTCATTTTGTTTATAAAGGACTCTAGTAATAGGATTAAAACCCATCCTGATTGGGCTGCGCCACACCTTAACTGAAGTAACCTCATCAAAACTTCCTATTTACAATGGGTTCACACCCAGAGGAATGGATTAGATTGAAGAACCTGTTTTTCTGGGGTATATTCAGTTTCAAACCACCACAGGGAGTTAGTCCCCCCCATACTCCTCCTGAATGATTAGATATATCAGATTTTAATAGTTAACTGGATAGAAAGAACACTAGAAGATCATTAAGCCACCATATAAAAAGAATAATCTTCTAAGTTGGAGGATAGAGAGAGGGATCTAAATTATTATCTAAGAAGAATTCTCGATGACATGGCAGATATTTACCAATTCTCATAACTACAGTCTATAAGCCTAAAATTAGGATTTATATCTCAATATTTAAGACCTCAGTATAATAACTGGTACACACACACACACAGAATGACATTTATAAAGTGTAAATCAGACAAATCCCCCACACACACACTATCACTTTGAATGGTATTCTGTTACTATTAGCATAATGTCAAAATTCCTACCAGGAGTCTCTTACATTTTAGCATTTCCTGATTCCTACCTAAATTTTTTTTTGCTTAATTCTTTATGGAATTTTTCTTTGGAAGTATAACATACATGCAGAAACATATACAATTCTCATGTCCAGCACGGTGAATTTTTGCAGGCAGCACACTGTACTGGAGTGCTGGGCAGAATGCCACCTCCTGCTGTAGCACAGTTTATCCTTTCAGGCCATTAGGAGTTGTCTTCCTAGGAGCATACTTGACCATATCTTTTCATAAACATCTTCCTTTACCTTTTTCTCTTTTTGAAAACAATTATTTCTAAATAGTTTAGACTTAGTGAAAAGTTCCAAAAATGATATACAAGTTTTTGGTATATTCTGCAGATTTCCTAAATGGTAATATTTCCCCACATTTGCTTTATCATAGTCTATCTTTAAATCTCTGTCTCTACACACAGACACATACACACCCTTATGGAAACAGTTTTTTTTTAACATTTTACTGCTAAATACCTAAATGGTTATTTCCTAGAAACAAGGGCATTCTTTTACATAACCAGAATACAATTATCAAAATCAGAAAATTGACATTGATACAGTGATATTACCTAATCTATTGAGCTTATTCAAATTTTACTAATTGTCTCACTAATGTTCTTTATAGTAATTGGAAAAAACATTTTTTCTGGACCTGTTCTCATTATTTAGCTCATTCCATGGTGGGCATACTGGCCTTCATCCAGAAGTCAGAGTTCACTAATCACTCAACTGCTTTAGGAAAGAAATCATATGGATGCAATGAATATGCAGTTAAGGCTTGTAATCCACTCATGACCATGCCTGAGAGAACTCATGCAGGGAAGAAACCCCATGAATGCTGTGACTGTAAAAGAGCTTTTCCCAGTAAGTCACTGCTCATTAGTCATCACCAAACTCACATAGGAGAGAGACTGTATGGATGCAATCAATGTCAAAAAGCCTTCATTACAAAGTCAGCATTCATTTATCATCAGAAAACTTACCATAGAGAAGGGAAATCTCATGGATGCAATAAATGTGGGAAAGCTTTCCCTTGGAAATCAAAACTTATTTTACATCAGAGAACTCATTCAGGAGAGAGACCTTTCAAATGCAAAGTATGTGGTAAAGCTTTCATGGTTAGAACACATCTCACTGTACATCAGAGAACTCACACAGGAGAGAAACCATATGAATGTTCAGATTGTGAGGAAGCCTTCTCAAAAAAGGCTCAGCTCTTGATTCATCAGAGAATTCATACAGGAGAGAGACCTTATGGATGCAGTGAATGCGAACAAGCTTTCATCCAGAAGTCAGATCTCACTAATCATAAGAAAACTCATCTGGTAGGAAGGAAATCTCATGGATGCAGTGAATGTGGCAAAGTTTTCCCCTGGAAGTCAAAACTTCTTGTACATCAGAGAATTCATTCAGGAGAGAGACCATACAGATGTAATGCTTGCGATAAAGCCTTCACGTCGAAGGCACATCTCATTGTACATCAGAGGCTTCATACAGGAGAGAAACCATATGAGTGCTGTGACTGTGAAAAAGCCTTCTCCACTAAGGCACATCTCATCATTCATCAGCGAACTCACACAGGAGAGAGACCCTATGAATGCAGCGAATGCCAACAAGCTTTCATCCAAAAGTCAGGTCTCACTAATCATCTGCAGACTTGTCATGCAAGAGTGAAACCTTATGGATGCAGTGAATGTGGGAAGGTTTTGTCTTGTAAGTCAACTTTCATTATACATCAGAGAATCCATACGGGTGAGAAACCCTTCAAATGCAATGTATGTGATAAAGCCTTCACAGCTAAATCCTATCTCACTGTACATCAGAGAATTCATACAGGAGAGAGACCATATGAATGCTCTGAGTGTAAGAAAGCATTCACAACTTTGTCAACTCTCATTGGTCACCGGAGAACTCACACAGGAGAGAGACCCTATGAATGCAACGAATGTCAGAAAGCCTTCTTTCGGAAGTCAGCTCTTACTAATCATCAGCAAACTCAGCATACAGGAGGCAATGTGGGAATATGAAGAAGACTTTCTGTGTTAGTCATAGTAGACTAAGAGAACTCATTTGGAACAGAAATGCCATGAATGCTGTGATTTTAATAGACCCTTCTGGGACTCCTTTGGGAAAGAGACACTATAGGTACAATGAAAGTGGTAAGCCTTCCATCTGAAGGCATCCCTCATTATCTCATAAGCAAACCAATAGAAACATTAGGAATGCAGTGATTGCAAAAAGGCTTCATTTGAAAGTCAGAGACTGTGTGTTTAGGAGGCAACTCCACTGGGTACAGTGAATGTGGGAAATCATTCTCTTTAAAGTCGTGTTTGTTATACATTAGAGTATTCATTCAGAAGAGGGACCTTACAGATGTAGTGACTGCATGAAAGCCAAGACCAGTCACATCTTATTGTACATTAAACAAACAAACAAACAAACAACAACTAAAAAATGCTGTAATGATAAGAGAGCCTTCTCCAGAAAGTCACAACTCCTTGGGCATTTTTTACAGGATAGAACTTCTATAGATGCCATGAATGTGGTAAAGTCTTCCCAGTTAATGCATACTTTCCTTATGTTAGCAAACTCATACAGGAGGAAAACCCCATAATGTAGTGAATGTGATAAAGCCTTCATCTAGATGTCAAAATTCACCAATCATCAGCAAACTCAAAATAGATAAATCATTTTGAAACAGGAAATATGGAAAGCTTCCTTTTGAAAGTGACATATCATACAACAGATACTTCATTCAGGAGAGAACCTGACAAATAAATTCTGTCTTTGGCCACAGTACTTATTGTACAGCAGGGAAGAAATGCCACGAATGCAGTGATTATCTAAAATCCTTCATCTAGCAATCAGAGCGCCTTAATTGTCACCTAAATTACACAGAGAGAGCCTATTCACACACAAGGGAATACTTTAGATTCAGTGAAGTATAAAAGCCTTAATAGTATCTTTGCTCTACATCAGCAAACGTGTACATTACAGAAATTCTATCATATTCACTAAAAATGCTTTTTGTAGAGGCTTGGATAACAATAAGCTTTATAAGCTCTTTAAAATGGCAACAGTTTGGTCATCAGAGAGACTTTATGAATGCAGTGAATGTAACAAAAGCATTGATGATAACTTATCTGTTTTGTTTGTTTTGTGGATTCATTTCTTCACATCTTAGCACAGGATCAATGGAATGTGATAGTTTAATTGCCAGGGATTTTTCTTGTATGAACATAAGAGAATTTGTTTTGTGTTTGATGGCATTTTAGATTTGAGTAATTAAGTTAAACTTGGAAACAGAAATATAGAAATGTTCTAATTTCTTATGACTCAAAATGTCTTGTAATTGGTGATTTAACTTTTTAGTAAGAAGTCTGAAAAATTATACCATGCAAATTTGTTCTCCTTGTTTTTGCTGCCATTTGTAATATTTCTGCCAATTGCAATAATCTATCACAAATAAAAGCCTACATTTTTTTTAACCTTGTTTTTCTGAAACATCCAAAGGTGATTTAAAAAAAAAAAGTTTTATATTTATTATTAAATACTTGAAACTAAGCAACACATGAGGCTGGAGGAGGAAAAAATAGTGCTTGAGATTACATGAGGCAAGTTCATGTGCATATATTTTAAGTGCTACGACACCCAAGAACTTTGGGTTTATAATGATAACATGCCACTAAGCACTATACACAGTTTATCTCTTCTTAGCATTTCCTAAAATTGCTGGTAGTGAATTAATATTAAGAATAACATTGCAAATTTGGAACCCTTGGATACTGCTGGTGGGAATATAAAATGGTTCAGTCTCTGTGAAAAAGTTTGGTGGTTCCTCCAAAAGTCAAACATAGGGTTACCATATGGCCCAGCAATTCCACTCTGAGATATATACCCAACAGAATTGAAAACAAGTACTCAAATACTTGTACATGAAAGTTCTTGAAAATATCTCCAACAACCAATATACATAGCAACGTTATTCACAATAGCCAGAAAATGTTAGTAACCAAAATGTCCATCAGCAGATGAAACATGTAGTATATCCATACAGTCGAATATTACTCAGCCATAAAAAGAATGAAGTAGTGATACATTCTATATGAAAGAAGCTAGATACAAAATACTATGTAGTGTCTGATTATGTGTTTTAGTTTCCAAGGCTACTTAAAGCATATAACATGAAATGGTTCAGCTTAAGCAATGGGAATTTATTTGCTCACAGTTAGAGTCTGAGAAAATTTCCAAATCAAGGTATCATTTCAAGGTGTTGCTTTCTTCCTAAAGATTGGCTGCTGGCAATCCTTGGCTCCTCTGCCACATGGCAAGGCACTTGGTGGTATCTGCCTTCTCTTTGTTGCTTTCAGCTTCTTGCTTCTGTGACTTTCTGTCTTTGTGTATTCATTCCATTTATAAAGGGCTCCAGTAGTAGGATTAAGGCACATACTGAATGATGTGGGCCACACCTTAACTGAAGTAGCCTCATAAAAATATCCTCATTACAATGGGTTTGTACCCACAGGAATGGATTAGATTTAAGAACATGTTTTTCTCAAGTACATACAGCTTCACACCACTGCATTATATTTATATGAAATATCCTGAATAGGTAAATCCATAGAGACAGAATGCACATTGGTGGTTGCTAAGGACCTGGGGGTGAGGGAATGGGATCTGACTGCTTAATGGGGTTTTCTTTTGCAGTGATGAAAATACTTTGAAACTAGATAGAGATAGAGATTGCACAACACTAAATGAACTAAATGCCACTGAATTGTACAGTTTAAAATGGTTAATGCAGGGAAGCGGCTGTGGCTCAATCAGTAGGGCTCCTGTTTACCATATGGGAGGCCCCGGGTTTGGTTCCCGAGGCCTCCTGGTGAAGGCAAGCCCGTCCGCACGGTGTGGTTAGCTGACCCAGCGAGCACAAGCAGCAAAGGGGGGATAAATGAATAAGTAAATAAAATCTTTAAAAATAATAATAATAAAATAAAATAAAATGGTTAATGCTATGTGAGTTTTCACCTCAATACATATATGCATATATATAATGGAATAATATTGCAAGACCTCTGGCGAGTAAAATGCAGATTTTTTACAGATTGAGAAATGCTTGATTCCAAACCCTATGAACTTTTCAATGAATACCTTAATTATTAGAAATCAGGATTTCATCACCCCAGTGTTTGAAATAACTGACTTCTTGTTATCTTTGAAACCATTTTACAAGGAGTCCTGTTTACTAAAAACTGCACAAGCAAAATCTTGAAGGCAAAGTTGTAAACTGTCTAGCTGAGAGGTGAAGGCATGCCCCAGTATGCACATAGAGTCCCTTGGCAAAGATTGAGAAAATTAATGGTGCCAGGCCTTTAAGAAAATCTCTGTCCAATCATGAGCTATCCCTAAGCTAAAACACTTCAACACATAATGAAGATACAGACTTTACAGAATTACTTCAGAAAAATCATAAATGGGAAAAAAAAAAAAATGGCTTCCAGGAAGATGGTAGACTAGAAAGACACAAGACTCTCTTCTGCTCCAGAAAACTAGCTAAAGGACAGGCTGAAACAGCCTGGAGAAGATCTTTTAGGGTTTAGGACACCAGGCTAAGCATGGACACTGCCCAGAGGAGAGGGGGACAAAGGAGGGTAATCGCAATGACAGAACTCCAGGACTCATTGTCAAGGATGCACCTCCCCAAGAAAGGAGGGAGAGAGGGACAGAGCTTAAGGTTGACTCAGCTTTTGTCTCACAGATTTGATCTGCTGTGTCCCAAGAGCCGTCCAGGCCAGGTGGGGCCACACCATTCTTTGTCTTGGGAGCCAGCAAGGGCCTAAAGATATATGACCCTCCCAATCTCCTTCTCTTCTAACCAGGACTGATTGTTGAGGACCCAGAAGGGAGTGGAATTACTTCCTACCTGAGAAAAGGGAGGGGGATGCCAGAGAAGGCTGAAGAACTGTCTATGAGAAAGTTTGAATTACAAGGCTCTTAGCCAGGCAGGAAGCCTTATCACATTGATCCAGTCTGTGTTGCAATAAATACACTCCGACTAGGCACTGAACTGCGAGTTGCCAAAGAGTGCCATCTGCTGGCAGACCAAGAAAATGTACACGAGAAAATGAAAAATAAGTAAGAGAGGCTTTTTCCGGCCTTCAAAGCTTCCCTCCCTGAGGCCCTAAGAAGCAGGTCTGCCACCAATTACTGGGTCTAGAGCCAAGTTTTGAGCAACTAGCAGGGACAATCCTAACAATCCAGGTCAAGCCAAGAATCAAAGAACAGTGGTAACACAGCCTCCCACCACTAAATCCCTACAAAAGAGAAATAGAGCATCTGAGTAAACTACATCCTAATCAGATACCTGGACAACAGCAAAAAATTATGAGTCATACTAAGAAAATGGAAGATATGGCCTAAGAAAAGGAATATATCAAAGCCCCTGAAGAGATGCAGGAATTGAGAGAACTAATTAGCGAGATGTGCACAAATTTCCAAAACCAAATTAATGAATTGAAAGACAATATGGCTAAAGAGATAAACAACATCAAGAAGACATAGAGGGAGTGGATGTGGCTCAAATGGTTGGGCATCCATCTCCCATATGGAGGGACCTGGGTTTGATCCCCAGGACCTCCTGGTAAAATAAAGAAAATTATAGAAGGCATGCGGGCATGCCAGGCCCCACTGAGCCATGCAGCAAGATGATGACGTAACAGGAGAGTGACACAGGGAGAACCAAGATGAGACATGCTGTAAAAACCAGGAAGTGAGGTGGTGCAGGTGGCAGAATGCCTCTCTCCCACATCAGAGGTTCCCAGGATCGAATCCTGGTGAAGACAGGAGGAGAAGGATGAGCAGGAAACAGACACAGAGAATTGCCCAGCGATTGTACACAAAACAGCAAAAACGGGGGGGGGGGGTTAAATGGATAAAAGTAAATAAATCTTTTTTTTTAAAAAAGAAGACATAGAGTGAGCACAAAGAAGAATTTGAAATCCTGAACAGAAAAAAAAAACAGAGTTCACACAATAAGTGAGATAAAAACACATTAGAGGCATACAATAGCAGACTCGAAATGAAAGAAGAAAAAATAAGTGATCCAGAAGACAGAACAGCTGAAATTGAAGAGAGAAAAGAACAGAGAAAGAAATTGAGCAGGAGCTCAGAGAGTTGAATGATAACACGAAATGCAACAACATACATGTCATGGGCGTTCCAGAAGGTGAAGAGAAGGGAAAAGGGACAGAAAGAATATCTGAGGAAATAATAGCCCAAAATTTCCCAATTCTCACAAAAGAAATGAACTTACTTGTCCGAGAAGTGCACTGTACCCTAATCAGAATAAATCTGAACAGACCTACTCCAAGACACATACTACTCAGAATGTCATACATCAAAAAAAGAGAAAATTCTGAGAGCAGCAAGGGAAGCAAACTACCACATACCAGGGATACCCAATACGACTAAGTACGGATTTCTCATCAGAAACCATGGAGGTGAGAAGACAGTAGTATGATACAATTAGAATACTGAAAGAGGAAATACTGCCAGCTGAGAATTCTTCATCCAGCAAAACTGTCCTTCAAATATAAAATATTCATAACAAACAGAAACTAAGAGTTTGCAAAAAAGAATCCACCTTTGCAGGAAATATTAAGGGAGGCCTTAAAACATGAAATAAAAAGACAGGAGAGGCCTGGAGGAGAGTATAGAAGAAAGAATAGAGTGGTTTGAGCTTGTACATCTCCAGTCTCTGGTCAGCAAATAAATCCTCTTCTCCTTCCTAAAAAAAAAAAAAAAAGAAGAAGAAGAAGAAGAAAGAATAGAGAAAGAATAACCAAAAGAGTATAAAAGGAAGGAAAAAATATGATATGACATATGAAAACCAAAGAATAAAATGGTGGAAGTAAATAATGCATTTACAGTAATATCATTGAATGTGAATGGATTAAACTCCCCAATCAAAAATACAGGCTGACAGAATGGATAAAAAAATATGAGCTGCTTACAAGCATATGCTGCTTACAAGAAACTCACCTTAGACCCAGGGATAACAAACCGACTGAAAGTAAAATGTTGCAAAAAGATGCTCCACACAAATAGTAACCAAAAAAGAGCAGGGGTAGCTATACTAATATCATACAAAACAAACTTCAATTGTAAAAAAGTTATAAGAGATACAGAAGGCTGTCATATATTAATAAAAGGGACAATCCACCAGGAAGATATAACAGTCATCAGTCATAAATATGTATGCACCTAACCAGGGTGCCCCAAAATACTTGAGACAAACTCTGGCAAAACTGAAGGGAGAAATAGACATCTCTACAATAATCACTGGAGACTTCAGCACCCCAGTCACATCATTAGATAGAACAACTAGACAGAAGATCAACAAGGAAACAGAGAATTTGAACAATATGATAAATGAGTTAGACCTAACAGACATATACAAACTCAGCGGGTTATACATACTTCTCACGTGCCCATGGATCTTTCTCCACAATAGACCACATATTAGGGCACAATGCAGCTGTCAATAAATATAAAAAGATTGAAATTATACAAAGCACCTTCTCAGATCATAATGGAATGAAACCAGAAATCAATAATAGAGGAAAAAAAAGAAAAACGCATGAAAAAATTCTCAACATTACTCATATTAGGGAAATGCAAATCAAAACTACAATGAGATATTGTTTCACACCTATTAGAATGGCCACTATTAAAAAAGACAGAGAACTACAAGTGTTGGAGAGGATGTGGAGAGATAGGAACACTTCTTCACTGTTGGTAGGAATGCAGGATGGTACAGCCACTGTGGAGGACTGTGTGGCAGTTCCTAAAGAAGTTGAATATAGACTTGCCATGTGACCCTGCAATACCACTACTGGGTATATATCCAGAAGAACTGAGAGCAGTAACAACAACAGACATCTGCACACCGATGTTCATAGCGGCATTATTCACGATTGCCAAAAGTTGGAAACAACCCAGGTGTCCATCAACCAATGCATGGATAAACAAACTGTGGTCTAGTCACATGATGGAATGTTATGCAGCTATAAGAAGAAATGAAGTTGTAAAGCATATGACAACATGGATGAACCTGGAGGACATTATGTTGAGTGAAGCAAGCCAACACAAAAGGACAAATACTGTATGAATACATTACTATGAACCAAACATATTGTGTAACATATTGTATAATTCAAAAAAATTTATAGGTATCCAGTATATTTAATTGAGAAATATATGTTTTTATTCAATAATAATATATTAATAATATATATCATTAAAAATGGCAACAACAAACTGGAGAGAGGGGAAATCTGATTTCCAGAGTTGCCTCATTGTAGTGTTTAAACTGTTCAGCTTTAAACCAATTATTAAGCCTGCAAAGAAAAAAGTATGGCCCCTGCTTAGAGATAAAAAGCAGTCCATAGAAATTAAGGAAGCCTAGACATTGCACTTACTAGACAGTGACTTTAAATCAACCATTTTTATGTTTAAAGAACTATAAGAAATTTTGTATAAAAAACAAATTTAAAATAACCAAATAGAAAATTTCTGGAGCCAAAATTACAATAACTGAAATGGAAAAATACTTTAGAGGGACTCAACAGCAGATTTGTACTGTCAGAAACTAGAATTAGCAAACTTGAAGGCATGTCAATTAAGAACTACTGTGAATAAGGAGAAAAAAGAATTAAGATAAATGTACAGAGCATCAGAGATCTATGGGATACCATCATATGTACCAAGTTATGCAAAATGGAAGTCCAAGAAGGAGAAGTGAAGAAAAGCCAATATATATATTTGAGGAAATAATGGCCAAAAACTCCCAAAATTTGAAAAGCAATCTGGACATCCAAGAAGCTCAACAAAATCCAAGTAAGAAAGAGTGTCACATCTAGACCCAGCATAATCAAATTGTTGAAAACCAAAGACAGAGTCTTGAAAGACGAAAGACAGAAGCAACTCATCACATAGAAGGGATTTTCAATAAGATTAACAAATGACTTCTCAACAAAAGCCATGGAAGTCAAAAGGCAGTGGGGTGGTATATTCAAAGTGCTGAAAGAGAAAGATAGTCAACCAAGAATTCTATATCCAGTAAAACTATCCTTCAGAAATGAAGATGAAATTGACATTCCCAGATATACAGAAATAGAGAATTTTTCACTAACAGATCTGCCAATAAAATAAATTCTAAAAAGGAATCCTTCAGGCTAGAAAGAAACAACACTACACAGTATATTGAATCCTCATGAGGAAATCTAGTGTACTGGTAAAGATGACAACATTGGTTAAAATGAAACAGAAAAGGTGTATTTTTTGTTTTGGACTCATTTTTTTTCACCTAACGTGGTTTAAAAGACAACTACATAAAGCAGTAATTATAATCTCACATTGATGGGCTTTATTTTGGTCACATAGAGTGGCAGATGGGCTCCCACCCAAAGTTCAGCTTTCTGGATTGATGACACCACACACACACCAAGAGGGTAAGAAAGGTTTATTACTTACATAATTGCGGTCACTGGGGAAAGATGGAAGGCCCCTTAAGTAGATCTGCAATGGCTTGTGAGAGCCAGGAAGGGAGACTGAATCAAGGTTTTTATTGTAGTTAGGGAATGGGGCTGGGGGTGAAAGTTCTAGTGTGGGCAGGGGTTTTGTGTGGTTTGAATCTCTCACCAGGGCCAAAGGAGGGACGACCCAGGCTTTCTTATCAATTTGTCTGGATTGGGGAGTGGGCAGAAGGAGACAAAACTGAGGGGCAGGTCTAAAAGCTGTCAGCAGTCAAACATCAAAAAAATGGAGTCAGGGAGGTGGATGTGGCTCACGTGGTTGGGCTCCCGTTTACCATATGTGAAGCCCCGGGTTCGATTCCTGGGGCCTCCTGATGAAGGCAAGCTGGCGTGGTGAGCTGACACCCTGCGCCGTGCAGTGAGCTATCACAGCAAGATGACGCAACAAAGGGAGACAAGCAGAAACAGAAAAACGCACAGCAAAATGGACACAGCGAGCACAAGCAGCAAGGGGGGATAAATAAATAAATAAAATAAATCTTTTTTAAAAAATGGAGTCAGACACCTCATTACAAGCATAAAATGTATAAAGATGTAAACTGTATGATAACAGTACAAAGGAGAGAGGAGGGAATGGATTTATATAGGGGTAAAGGTTTTGTACATTATTGAAATAGTTTGTATTTATCTGAGCTAGATTGTTTTAAAATATTAATTGTAATCCTCAGGGCAACCACTAAGAAAATAACCCAAAATATATAAGACAAACAGCAATGAAATTAAAATGGTACACTAGAATGTATTTAACAAAAAAGAAGGCAGTAATGGAGGAATACAGATACAAAAAAAAAAAAAAAATGTAGATGTAGAAAACCAATAGGAAAACTGCAGATGTAAATCCCCCCTTATCTGTAATTAAATGTAAATGGATTAAACACTTTGATTACAAGATAGTCAGAATTGATTTTTAAAATACCATGATCAAACTATATGTTGTGAACCAGAGACTCACTTTATATTCAAAGGCAGAAACAGTTTGACTGTAAAAGGATGGAAAAAGATACGCTGTGAAAATAGTAACCAAAAGAGCACTGTAATGGTTACAGTAATACCAGACAAAAATGGACTTTAAGACAAGGGTTGTCACTAAGACCGACATTTTATAATGATAAAAGGATCAACCTATCAAAGAAACATAACAAATACAAACATATGTGGACTTAACAAGAGCCCCAAAATATATGAAGCAATAAGTGACAGAATCAAAGGGGGAAATAGCCAGTTCAACTATAAGACTTGGAGATGTCAATACCCCACTTTCAATAATGGATAAAACAACTAGAGAGATCAAAAAGAAAATAGGAGGGAAGCGGCTGTGGCTCAATCAGTAGGGCTCCCGTTTACCATATGGGAGGCCCGGGTTCGGTTCCCGGGGCCTCCTGGTGAAGGCAAGCCCGCCCGCACGGCATGGTTAGCTGACCCAGCGAGCACAAGCAGCAAGGGGGGGGGAATAAATGAATAAATAAATAAAATCTTTAAAAAAAAAAAAAGAAAATAGGAGGCATGAACAACAGTATAAGCCAAGTAGATCTGTTGGTCATCTATAGGAAATCACAACCATCAACAGCAGAATGCCCACTCTTCTTACCTGGAACTTCCTCCAGGGTACCCCATATGTTAGGCTATAAAACAAGTCTCTATAAGTTTAAAAGGGTTGGAATCATCCAAAGTATGTTAACTGACCACATGGAATTAAACTAGAAATAACAGGAAAATCTGGAAAATTCAATAATAATGGTGATTAAAGAACACACTCTTAAATAACCAATGCTTCAAAACTCAATTACAAGGAAAATTAGAAAATACTTGGGATGAATGTAAACAAAAACTTCGCATTTAATAATGTCCCTAATACACCATAAAAATTATCAAATGTCCCAAATTATTTCTGCCCACCTCACCTCCATGATTCCATTAAATATTTTAAAGGAAGAGAAAAATGAGAATTCGTCAGGATAATGTTGAACAGTTATGCTGTATTGTGTTTATTTGATGGGTGTCTGTCTTCAGAGTGAAGCTGCAAGCGTCTACAGGGCTAAGTTAATGCCATACAAATCTTTTCATTGTCAGTGTCTTGGGATATGTCTATCAGATACTAGAAAGACACAAATCATTGCTTGAGTAAATAATGAATAACCAAAAACAAAAATTAAAAAAAAGAATGAATAACCAGACTCTTTGATGAAAAGAAAAACTTACATATATGTAACCACCAATAATCTGTGTATTTTTCCCCCACCATTTAAGAGCAGAAACTTGGTGCTCGGGGACCTCAAAGCAGCAGTATCAGAGGGCTGAGTGTGGGATAGCATGCTGCCAGAAAGGTGGTAGTGTGCTGCAGCCAAGGACGAGATTTGAAAAAAAACAGTATTGTAAATTGTAAGACCAGAATTGGTGAGGTAAAACAAAAGCTGCTTTCCAGGAGCAGGATGGTTTGAGCGGCTTTGGCCTTGGGATAATATGTGGGAGGTACTTACGGTATGAATATACCTCATTCTCTGGTGGTGTCTGTGTAGGAGAAGTACCATGTGGTACCAACCATAAGTCCCATGAACACAATATCAGGGAAAGTCATTAGAATGGTGTATTTTGCAGCACTAGATGTTTTAGGATTTTTAGAAGAGCATAAACCATAATTCCGTATCTTTGTAGAATTGTGGAAATGATTAGGCGCTTCTGACTGTATGGGAACAAAGATGTTTATCAGCAGGTTGGAGATCCAGCACAGAAGGCAGGAGGAATTGATGTTCTTCCAAGCTCTGTCCTTGAGCCCCATCCACCCACCAGCTCTGGGGCTGATGGTGACAGCCTGAAAACTGCTCAAGAGGCAAGTGATGCAGAGAGAAAGGCCCTGGGCCATTCTGTGCTTGTTATAGCCAAGTTTACACCCAGTGTTGTAGAGAATGTGTGTCACTCCCCAGATAAATATCATCTGGGGGATCCCCTTGAAGAGAAGAACCAAGAAGTTGGCCACAGCCAGATTGGTGAGAATCACGTACATCGGCCTCAGTGCATGGCCAGTGTTTTTTTTTTTTTTTAAGATTTTATTTATTTACTTTATCCATTTTAAACCCCTCCTTCCCCATTTGCTGTTTTTGTGTCCATTTGCTGGGCAATTCTCTGTGTGTGTTTCCTGCCATCTCTTCTCATCCTCCTCCTCCAGTCTTCACCAGGATTCGATCCTGGAGACCTCCGATGTAGGAGAGAGGTATTCTGCTGCCTGCGCCACCTCAGCTCCTGGCTTCTGGAGCTTTCGGAGCATCTCGTCTTGTCTCTCCTCTGTTACGTCATCATCCTGCTGCATGGCTCCCGGGGCCCGACAGCTCAGCGGCACACAGTGCCTGGCAGCCCATGCGCCTTCTATATATATATATTTTATTTTACCGGGAGGTCCCGGGGATCGAACCCAGGTCCCTCCATATGGCAGACGGACGCCCAACCATTTGAGCCACATCCGCCCCCATGGCCAGTGTTTAAAGGGGAGGCATGAAGGGAGAGAAGAAAGATATTCCCCAGGATCCCAATCCCAGTCTGGACCAGGAAAACTACTCCCAGGATCAAGTTACCAAAAGGCATTCTCATGAAGACTATAGGAAGAAGATATTCAGGAAAGAAGGTCCTGGAGTTAGAATTTGGTTTGACAGCACCAGACATAAATTTATTCTAATATTCTTAGTTCTGATGGGAATTCTTAGGCCCCTACTACCTCGTCTTGCTTGGGACAGCAGTCACATTTCTGTTGAGGAGACTCCACACCAGTGAGCTCAAAATTGACACTCAGAGTAGTCAGTTTGGAATATTTCTATGTATGCTCATTTGCTCATGAAGAATGAACAAATTGATTAGTGCAGAATGGTTCGTGCAGAGTGGTCTATTTCTCAAATCCTTTGGTATGTATATGGAGGATTTAATCCCCAAGGCAAAGTCTTTAGCTTTCATTTCAAGAAGTTTTCTTGAACATCCACTATATGCCAGAACAGGTTGTCAGTCTTGGGGTATACAAAGATTAATTGACCTAGATGCTTGTTCCAAAGGGCTCAGAGCCTAGTATGGAAGACATATAAAGTATGATATCCAAAAAATATAAACCATGCCATGATACAACTTATTGTAGAAATACTTATCAGGGATTCTGGCACTCAGTGCTCTGTGGTAAGATATAGAAAATTTTATTATATATTTTTTTCTCACAAATTATTAAATTCACACATGCATACCACAAGAGTAAAATAATACAAAGATATATAGAGAAAAATTAATAAACTCTGCTGACATCTTATATTCTCTGAGATAACCACATATCTCAGGTGTACATTCTTCCAAAATATTCTTCAATATTCTTGCAAAATGTGTGTGTGTGTGTGTGTATGTGTTAGGAATCAATAATATAAGATTAAATATGCTGTTTATGTTTGAAAATTTAAAGCATTCTTCATAATTCATGGGCCACACAGCAACTCATACTGGAAACATGGCATTAAAAAAATAAAACATGTTCTGTGATAATCAGGGTGGGCTAAACATTCGCTATATTAGAAACCATGCATGTGTCCCCAGACCTCGTTTTCCTCCCTAGGTCTGGTTTTTAGAATGCTGGTGATAAACTAAGCCTGATTTATTATATGTCCATCCTGTATGGGAAAAGACTGTAACTCTAGGTATCTCTGGACACCTTAAGAGATATAGCAGGGGGCTATATCTGGTTGGCGTCCATCTCCCATATGGAGGGACCTGGGTTCGATCCCTGGGACCTCCTGGTAAAAATTTAAAAAATATATAGAAGGTGCGTGGGCCGCCAGGCCCTGTGCACGGGCGCACCACCAGTTCCCGCGAGCCACACAGCAAGATGATGACATAATAGGAGAGTGACACAAGGGAGAGGCAAGATGAGACGCACCGAAAAACCAGCAACTAAGGTTGCGCGGGCAGGATGCCTCTCTCCTACATCAGAGATTCCAAGGATTGAATCCCAGTGAAGACAGGAGGAGAAGGATGAGAAGAGAGGGCAGAAAATGGACACAGAGTTGCCCAGCGAATGGACACAGAAACAGCAAAAACGGGGGGGAGGGGGAAGGGGTGTAAAAATGGATAAAAGTAAATAAATAAATAAATCCTTAAAAAAAAAAAAAATAAAATAAAATAAAAATAAAACATGACTACATGTAGTGGGTTTAAGAGTTGTTGTTTTTACAAAAATTCACGTCCATCAGCAAACTCAGAAGGTGATCTTATTTGGAAAGCGGATCTTTGCAAATATATTTAGTTAAGATGAGGTAATTTAAGGTTAGGGTGGGCTATGACCAACGACTGGTGTCCTTTAAAGAAGAGGAGAGGCTACACAGACACAGAGAGAAGAAGGCCATGTGAAAATTGAGGCAGAGTTTGCAGTGATACAGCAACAAGCCAAGGAATGCCAAAGCTGGAAAGAGGCAAGGAGGGATTCCTCTCTGGATACTTTAGAAGGAGCATGACCATGCTGGAGTTTTCGAGCCTCCATAACTATGAAAGAATAAATTTATGTTGTTCAAAGCCACCCAGTTTGTGGTAATTTGTTATGGCAGCCCTAGGAAACAAGTACTCCACATGAGATAAACCAGGAATGCAAAGATTGTTCAATATTTTAAAATCCATGAATAAGATATATCCATGTTGATGTATCTCATGAAAATTGATAAGATTATCTCATGGATGCTAAAAGAATCTTTTACAAAAATCAACATCCATTCTTAATTTTTATGTGCTTTTTATGAAAGCACATAAAAAAAGGATAAAGGGGAAGCAGGTGTAGCTTAGTGGTTGAGTGCCTGCTTCCAATATATGAGGCCCCAGGTTCAATCCCTGGTACCTTCCAAAAAAAAAAAAAGAGGATCTAGGAATTTATGGTTATTTCCTTAGTATGAATATGTGTGTATGCATGTGTGTTTACACACACCCAGTGCCTTCCTTAGTTGGGAAATATTGCAGAAATAAAGCAAGAAGGACAATTACTTTAATTAATAATATTGTCCTATAAGTATAAGCCAATGTAATTAGACAAGAGAAAATAAATAAGCATCAAAATTGAAAAAAGTGAAACCAAATTTGCAGATGATATGATAGTATACCAAGTAAACCCTAGAGAAACAATGATAAAATTAACTCAAGCAATAAAAGAATAGGAATGTATTGAGCTAATAAAATTCACATAAAAAGGCAAAGGCTTTCATGTACAAAAATAATCATCAAAATATATAATAGATGAGACAACTCTATTTACAAAACATTTCTAGGAATAAACAAGAATAAACATTAAAAATCTTAATGAAGAAAAAATTTATATATAGTAGTATATCAAGAACACCTGAGAAAATGGAAGGATATTACTTGTTCTTGGATTGGATAACTAAATATCATAAAGATGTGAGTTCTCCATAAGTTAATTTACAAATTTAATGGACAAAGTTAAAATACCAATAAGCATTTTTCTGGACTAGAAAAGTTGTTTCTAAAAATGAAATGGAAAAATAATAATAATATATTATTTTTCAGCTAGAAAAAGTGTAAAAGTAGAGCTATATGGGGAAATGAGTTCTACCTGATACTAATGCATGCTTCAGATTTTCTGCAATTAAAATAATGTGCTTATACATGGACAGATACACAGAGTAGTAGCACAGATAAAGTCTACAAATTGACTTAGATATTGATGTAATGTTATCTTTTTCAAAATGACTACATAGTTGTCACAGCACAATTTATTAAAAAGTTCATCTTTACTTCAGATATATGCATTTATTATATCCTAATTTTTTAATGTATTTCATACCATACATAAGTAATGCCTATTGGAGCAGACAGATATCTAATTTTTAAAAATGAAACCATCCATATAAGTATTGGAAGAAAATACCACTAGTGAATTCCCCTATGAAGTGAGTGTAGGGAAAGACTTTCTACCAATGGCTCAAAATCAAGAGGCGATCAAAGTTTTATGAAGCCAACTACATAAAAATTGAAAACAAAACAAAAAAATTTCCATGGGGAAAATGTTACAAGCAAAGTAAAAGAGAGGGTCAGTTTCTGCTTCTGGTAACTGCTGAGCAAAGCCTAATTAATCAACCTTCCTGCAAATAACATCCATTGACTTAAAATATTTGTTAAAAAAAAATCACTAGGGAAGCGGATGTGGCTCAATCGATAGGGCTCCCGTTTACCATATGGAAGGCCCCAGGTTCGATTCCCAGGGCCTCCTGGTAAAGGCAAGTCAGCCCGTGCAGTGCGGTGAGCTGACGCAGCAAGATGACCCAACAAAGGGAGATAAGCAAACACAGAAAAACGCACAGCAAATGGACACAGCAAGCACAAGCAACAAGGGGGGGATAAATAAATAAATAAAAATCTTTAAAAAAAAAAAAAAAAAATCACTAGGGTTCACCAAAGAGTGAACGAAAGTTGGCAGATCCTTGATGGGTTTGACACGGGGGAAAAAAGGAGAGTTTTCCACTATTTTCAATGACTCTGGGCCTCATGACATGTTAAAGTTGGTATCACGCAACATAACTAAAACCGAAATAGAACATGCAGTCTTATTGGTCTGAAGAACCAAAGAAAAAATTCAGTGTAAACACAGAAGCTGGACAGTAAGGGGAAAAGTCATTAAAGAAAGAGAGCCATAGAGTACTCTCAATTTTTAGCTGTAATCTCTGTCCAGATCTCTCCCTGACTCATGAATATGTACACCTAGAGCAGATGCAAAACAATTCATCTAAGTCTACAATTACTGAACTGAGATTTCAGAATATGGAATTTGAGTTTAGCCTAATTAAATGTCTTCTGAAAACAAAATAATGTATAGTCTTTGGTAAAATATAATGGAATCCAGTCTCTACAATGTATCAGGATATGTTTCAAAATTACTAAACATAAAGAACTAGTAATATGGAACAAATATTCAAGAAAAAAGTAATTAATGGAGGCTAAACTAAAGATGACCCAGATGTTCAAATTAGCAAAGAGATTAAAATAACTTTTATAGGGGGTTATAAGGTTGTAAGGGATTTTTCCTTTTGGAGTAATGAAAATGTTCTAAAATTGAGGCGATGACAGCAAAACTCTGATGAGAAAATGAGAGCCATTGAGTGTACACTTTGAGTAGAGTGTACAGTACTTGGGGTTGTACAACCCAGGTGAGCCAGTCGTAGAAGATGGACTGTTTAACAGGACAAATATGAGAATGTTCTCTCATGAACTATAAAAAATGTATAATGCTAATAGAGGGTGTTAATAATTGGTTGGGTTGGGGGAAATACATCAAATGTAAGATATAGACTATAGTTAGCAATATTTTGAGGAAGCTCTTTCATAGATTGTAACTGTTTCACAACAATGCAAGGAGGTGGTGGTGGGGTGATGCATGGGAGTCCTGTATGATCATATGCATTTTTGTTTTGTGGCGGTTCACAACTTTAATATACATTTATTGTTTATGTATGTTCATTTATAAATGATACTTTAATAAAATTTTATTTAAAAAAACAACTTTTATAACTAGAACCAAAAGGATAAAGAAAAATAAATGAAGAGAAATAATAACTGCATAATTCTAGTACTGAAAAAATGCATCTGAAATTTAAAAAATTTCATTGAATATGACAGAATGAAGTTATAAGTTATAACAATCTGAAAGAGTAAAAAAAAAAGACTGAAGAATAAAACAGTGGATGGCACATGTGAGGCTATATAAAAAAATCTAACACATATATAAATGTATTCTCCCTAAGCTACAAATTATAACAATGATTAAAATATCTTAAAAAACAACTATTTAGAGAAACTCAAAAGCATAAACAGGCAGAAACTATAGGAAAGGTTACACTCGACACACTCCAACTGCAAAAATTTATTGACAGAAGCTATGAAGTGGAACCTACAGCTATGGAAAGAAGCAGTCCTTACCATCTCAAAGTGCCTTAAAAAAGAATCCAGGGATGGAAATGAAGCTAGAAATTTAAAGGAGAAATCCTGGAAGTGAGAGAATTGAAGGAGTAAATACCACATTTGAATAAAATTCTTACCAAATCCCTGAATGCCACCAAAACTAGACATGTTTCAGGGGAGACCTTTGATAGCCTAAGGGAAAAACTGGTAGAGATCAGAGGAATCTAACAGAGAGAGGGGTGTGGGGTGAGGCCTTTGAAATCGATGCTCATTTAACTGAGTGTTTTCCCCAGCTGCATGCAGCTCACGTGACAGCTGACAGATGATGGCTTTAAAGAATAAGAGGAGAGAACCAGAATAGCAGCTGGAAAACAAAGGAAGCCCTAGAAGAACACACAGACGAGATGAGTCCCCACATCATCAAATTATGTGCAAAAAGGGTGATCCAGGGAGAGTGGAGCCAAAAAGGGTGATCCAGGGAGGTTGGAGCCAAAAGAACAAAAGAGGTATATCAGCTGCATACCACAAGGAGAACAATTTTGCAGTTAAGCCCAGGTAAGTAATCTGCCAATTGGAAACATAAAACAAAACGTCTCAGAGATGGCAACTAAATCTAGGATTCTTACAATGTATTATTTACAATATCCAGTTTTCAACCCCGCCTCCCCAAAAAAAGGGGCGGGGAGAGAAACAGAAAGATGATACATACAAAGAACTACATAAGTGTGGTTCATAAACAAGGAAACAAAGGAAATAGCAACTGTCTCAAAGTGTGCCCAGATGTTGAATTGATTAGAAAAAGACTCCAAAGCAGCTATTATAAATGTATGCCAAGAATTAAAATAAATATGGTATCAATGATTGAATAGATAGGAAATCTTATATAGAAATGGACATAATCATAATAAAAAGAAAAATCTAGACCTGAAAAGAACAGTTAAGTGAAATTTAAAAATGACTACATGAGTACAACAAATAGGAGTGACAGAAGAAGGATCAGTGACTTTGAAAATAGAATATTAAAAATATACCAGTCTGAAGAACAAAGAGAAAAACAGTTGAAGAAAAATGAACAGAATCTCAGAAACCTGTGGGACAATACCAAATATTTCAAAATAAACATAATTGGACTCTCACAAGGGAAATTAAGAGAGAAAAGGACAAAAAAATTAATAAAATAATGGCCAAAATTGCTCAAAATTTGGAAAAATATAAATTTACAGCTTCAAGAATCACAATGAACCCCAAGCACAATAAACCAATAGATCATTCCTAAGCACATCATAGTCAAACAGATAAAAAACAAAGATAAAGAAAAAGCTTTAAATCGGTCAGAGAAAAAATACATTAAGGGAAGCGGCTGTGGCTCAATTGGTTAGGCTCCCATTTAGCATATGGGAGGCCCGGGGTTCGATTCCCAGGGCCTCCTGGTGAAGGCAGGCCGGCCTGCATGGTGCGGTGAGCTGATGACCTGCGCGGTGTGGTGAGCTGGCGCAGCAAGATGATGCAACAAAAAGGAAACAAGCAGGCACAGAAAAATGCAAAGCAAATGGACACAGTGAACACAAGCAGCAAGGGGGGGATAAATAAATAAATCTTAAAAAAAAAAAAAAAAAACATTAATAGATGAGAACAACAATACAATTTAGCAACAATACAGTTGACTCTTTACCAGAAAATATGGACAGTAATAATTACATTATAACCCCTGAATATAAAAGAATCCATAATTCCATGTTTATGATAGGTTGATGATAGGTAGGTAAGTAGATAGATATATATAGATAGATGGATGGATGGATGGATAGATAGATGACAAGAGGAGAAAGAAAAGCTCTTCCTTACATAGTATGCTAACTAATAAATGTAGCAAGAAAGATAAAATAAGAAAATCATGATTTTGCAACCATCAAAGTATAAGTGATTCAGGCAAAAATTAATTGATGCTAAAGCTAGGTGATTTAATGAGGAAGAGATAATAGAGCCTCAGAGTAACTCCCCACAAACTATTTATCAATTACAAAGGAATAATAATTTTACAGTGGAGTAACCCAGCAGACATCATCTTCATCAAGTAGGCATAGGGAGCACCACAAATAATGGGACCCACTGACCACATGTGCATCCTAAGGTGATGCATGAGAAAGACAAAGCATAACTTACTAAGGAGTCCAGCCCCAAATATATAACCTGAATTGAACATGAAGAAACAACAGATGCATGTAAACTGAGGGACAGTCTACAAAGAACTGACCCGAATGCTTCAAAATTGTCAGGATCATGAAAAACAAAGACGGAAGAACCATTACAGATTAAAGGAAAGAGACGCGACATCCTTCTAATATTGTGGGATCTATATCCTAATTATTTTCCCTTCATTACTGCTCTTTAGCAAAAGCTTCTCACACTGAGCTTAGCCAATATGACTGGCCTCCTTTTTTCGGACATTGAGCTTACCAACCAATGTCCAGACTCAGGACTCTAGAACAGGAAAGGGAAAAACACAGCTGGTCACTGATAAAATCAACGCTGGGTGAGGGTAGTTTGGAGTTTCTTTCTGGATCAAGCCTTGGACTCATGGGTCTGGACACATAAGTTCAAAATCTCAGCCCTGGTCCAGTTTCACAATGAAACATCCACATTAACCTATGCTTTGTGAGAGCAGAAGAAGAATGATACAAAGAGGAAACTTTTATTGAGAGTTGACCCATGGCCAGGCAGTTCTGTAAGATTTTAAATATATTAGTTCACTTAATTCCCCTCAAACAAAATGAGCTAAATACGGTGATTATCTTTTTGCAGATAATAACAATGAAACCCAGACAGATTACCAAAAGTCACACCAGTTAGTGGGAGTTGAACCCAGTAATCTAGGTTCTAGAGGTCCAGTCCTCATCACTATGCAATAATGTAAAAGTTTCTGCAGTAGAACCCAAGGTGTCTGCTGGGTTTGCTTTTCTCCCAGGTGCTCGGTGCTTCATGGGTTTATCTTTATGAGAAATATTTGTAAACTCTACCAGGTATAATCCAAGGGGAAAAACTTGATTAGATGTTGCAAGTGCCGTACAGGCAAGCATCAGGCGTAAATAGGAATATGAAAATAAAATGGTGCTGTGAAGGTCTGATCGAACATTAGTGTCAGGCACAGTGAGACTTGCTACTTGGAGGCAGGGGCAGGGATGTTTGAGGAAGCTCCTGGCTGCCAGTGTGCTGGAAATAATCGCTGCACCTGAGAGGGGATTGGCTTAAAGATATTAAAAGGGGGAGAGGAATGGGGCTGGGAGGGACCCAGTATATAAGGGGGAAATCTAATAAGAACTGTGGAGAGGTAAAAGTGATTAGGAAGATAGAAATACAGACACAGAAATTGAGGTTAGAACAGAGTCACCAATTTCATTGTTTCTAACCCTTTTCAAAAGATACAGTTCAGGGTCCATTCAGAGAAAATACCAGTAGATCCAATTTAATGATGACCTTCGGCATCCTGGGCTTTAGGGCTAGGACCTTCACATAACTTATTACTGAATGTTTCAGTGTCAAAGACTATTCTTTTCCTACTTTACAGGGATAGAAATGAGGCACAGGAAATTGTTTTAACTTTCTCAAGGTTGCTCACTTCTGGTAGATGGCAGACCTAGGTCTGATCTGACCTGTGGTCTGATCATGGTTTGTGTGAACTCATTGAACATAACTCTCCCAAGGAGGATTAATTTACTAGTTTAATGGTATATGTGGGTGTGATGTAGATGGAGTCTCTCTCTCTCACATACACACACACACACACACAGCAGAGTAATTCATATCTATTCTATAGAACCTCCAAAATCTTGTAAGAAGGAAGATGGGAAACTATACAGAGTCTCATGGAGATGGGATGAAATTTGGTGAGGATGCCTGCCAGCTGGTGTCTATCTCACTCCTAAGTACGGGCTCTGCACTATGGGTTTTGTTTTGTTTTTACTTTGTTTTGTACATTTAATAATTGAAAATATAAACAATTAAAAACTAAGAAGTAAACACAGATGAATAAATATATACATTTCTCAAATATACTGGATACATATAAAATTTTTTTGAATCAAAAAATACAGTATTTGCACTACGTTTTTTTTTTTGTTGTTGTTGTTTTTTTAAAGATTTTATTTATTTATTCATTTATCCCCCCCTTGCTGCTTGTGCTCGCTGGGTCAGCTAACCACGCCGTGCGGGCGGGCTTGCCTTCACCAGGAGGCCCCGGGAACCGAACCCAGGGCCTCCCATATGGTAAACGGGAGCCCCACTGATTGAGCCACAGCCGCTTCCCTTGCTCTACGTTTTGCACTCACTATATTTCATATTCAGAGCTGCCTACCAAGGGCACACTGGGCGAATTCCTCACTCACAGTTTGGCAAGCTGAGGCACAGTGCCAGGAGCTTCCAGTCCCTTCGTTTGTAGGTAGCAGAGCCAGGACTAGGAAGAAGCTGCTCCTGGCTCCAAAGGCTGGCCTGTTATTCAGTGTTGCCTTTAGCTGGTGTCTCTCAGTGGTGAAGAAAACATACACTAGTACACTCCAGCATGAGCCACCCTATTTCTCAAGTTCCAACCAAATCCTGAACCCTGTGTGTGAGGTTACTACTGAGGCAGTGTGTGTCTGTACATGTGTAGGCACAGAAAAGGGCCACAGCTGAAGTTTATGAGAATTTACCATGACTTCCAGACATTAAAACTCATCAACGGCTCTGAGTCCAGTTCTCAGTGGCCTGGGCCATTCTACAGGAACAGAGCACCCCTTGCTCCCCAGGCTGGCCTCAGCCTTGGCAACACCCATACCTTCTCAAGCCCATGACCATTCACTGGCTGCTCTGGGGTCTTCATCTTCTCCCTCTCCATCAGCCCAACCCATGTTGTCCAGAAGGGAGTTCAGAGCTTAGGTAAAGCTGTCCTAAGGTCAAGGGAAAACCTCTCTCCTGTTCTCCCCTCTGGACATTCTCTCTTTCCCAAACCTGACCTGAGGCTGAGCCCTGAAAAAATTACTCACCAAGGTTGATGTCTGTTGCTGGTGGACTGTGGCCTTCAGTAAATAGGTGCCATCTGAAGCTAAAGCAGTTATAGGTCTCAGGATTCCCCAAGTTCATCTCCCCCGAGAGGGGCCATTACCCTGTCACTTGCAGACATCAACACCTGCTGCAAAGGGACTGTGGCACAGCTGCAAAGAGTTGTAAAGGTTGGTCCCAGGACAAGTCACCATCAGCAGTTCCTGAGGACTATTAAGATGACCTAATTAAAAGAATGTGCAGTGAGAGGAAAACTTTCTTGATGCCACTGAAGCGAACTTTGTGTGTCTCAGGGAGTGAGGGGTAGACAGGGCTTTCTCAGGACTGCACAGGGGTGGTCCTATCAGGGTGTGCAAAGTGGATCCTACCTGTCCTCCAAGTCCTGCTCCCAGAGAAAGCAATGAGATCTGTCATGGTCACTGTAGACCTTGAGCCTGGTGTTTCTTTGGGAAGGACCTACTGCTACTTGGGGTGCTGGGTCATCTGGATCTTGGGAAAGCTCGGACCTGTTGCTATTCCTATATCCTTGCAGGAGCCCTGGGCATTTCTGCCAGTCCTTCGTGCCCTGCAGGCCATTCTCAAATCTGAGCTCTCCTGGGGCCATGGCAGCATGGCCAACAAAAGGGACTCCATTTAGGGGTGATGTGTAAGGATTCTGCACATTGTGTGTAATTGTTTGTAAGCTCATAACTTCTCTAATAAAAAATGGAAAACAAGGTAAACCATTTGCCATTTCAGAAGGTGCTTCTGCCCTGATCCCTGAGTCCCTTCTCTTCATATAGTTCCACTTCCCCCTTTTTCCTCTCACTGCACAGTGTTAGTAGATTTCTCTTGATGTTTCTTTTTATACTTTAAGTATACTTATTCTCCTATTTTTTGATAAATCAGTTTAAATGATACTTACTTTCCTATCTTGACTAAATGATGAGATCAGTATTCTTTGCACTTCTTATCACCTTCCTTCTCCATTCCACTCCCATTTTTCAGGTGTATAATTTCTACATTATCACTATTTTTAGCACTTACATTAGACACTAACTAAAATACACACAATCTCCTAAAGGGTTATTTCTATGGTTATACAGATTCAACGCTACTCTCAGTTCCTTTCCCATTGTTTATCTATTTATCGCTTCTCAGTAAAATTCACATTTTAGTAATTTCTTCAAGAAATCCTTGGGAATTATATCTCTTCATTCTTGCATCATCAGCAATGTTGGCCCAAGTCTTGATACTTAAAAGACGGGAGGAGAATCAATATCATTATGATACTGAGCTTTATCATTCAAGAACCTGTCTACACCTTTATTTTGTTCATTTTCAAGATCTTTCAGTAAAGTGTTATAAAGTGTCTTCAAGTTCTCATGATAATTTTTTTTTACTGTGAAGAGTATTTTTTTTTAATTTCACAATATCGCTGGTGCGTAGCACTCAATTTAATTTGAATATTGGCCATGTATCCAGCAATGCTGCTGGACTTTCTTATTCTACATAGTTACCTGCAGATTCTCTTGCTTTCCATGTGGGAAATCATATCAGCTGCAAAAATAAGAGGTTTGTTTCTTCATTTCCAATGCTTAAACCCTTCTTATTACTGTCATCCTGTGCTAGTTATGACCTCCAGAAAGGAGTTCAGGAGAAACGGTGACAGTACACACACTTACCTCATTGTTGAATGCCCAGGAAATATCTTTAACGAGTCTTCATTAAATATGATGTTAGCTGTAAAGTTCTGGTAGCTTCCATCTATTAGGTTAAAGATTTTTGTTTAGACCTGTTTTAAGAGGTTGGTTGTTTTGTTTTGTTTTTTCATAAATAACTTGATTTTTATAAATGTTGATCTCTTTCAGATGGTTATGGGAATTCTTTAAAGTTCTTTTATGAATTGCATTAACAATGGCTTTACTTTAAAAGAAACTTTAAAAACAGAATACACAAAAAGAAATGTGCAGTGCAATGAATATTTATGAAATTGAACATCTGTGTAATTCAACCACATTCCCAGACTAGAAATAGAATATTTCTGACACAGTGGAAGCCCCAGTATTTGTCCCTTTTCACTCCCTCCTCAAGAAAACCATTATCCAGATATTTTTAGTAATAACTTCCTTGCTTTTCTTTATGGTTTTGTCACTTTTGTATGCATCCCTAAACAATACAGTTTAGTTTTTCCTCATTTACTTTTTAGAGAGTTATAATTTACATATGAGTAAAATTGAAATCGTAAATAAACGTCTTGGTGAATTTTTCACATGTGTATACATTTATGATAGGTATAATACCTATCATATTAAGATATAGTTTATTTCCATTACCACAGTGTGATGGTTAGGCTAATGTGTCAACTCGGCCTGGTAATTGTGCCCAGTTGTTTGTCAAGTAAGCACTGGGCTAATTGTAATCTGAGGACATTTATGGGCTTTAGTCATCAGTGAGTTTACTGCATCATTTGAGTAATAAACCTTTTTTAAACTTTGTGTGTGAATGCGTGCATGTATGTGGGAGGGCATCATCAGTCTCCATCTCTAAACCAAATTTGGTGTGGAGCCCGTACTGTCTCTGTGGGATGGTCACAACTCCTTTTGAATTGTGTGATTTCTTGAAAGCTCTTTCCAATAACATTCATTTCGCACCAGAAAATATATTAAGGACTAAAAACTTCTAATTCATGGAATTTTAGGAGGATTCCAATGTAATAATGTTCAGCCACATTGGCATTCAGGGATTTATGTTGAGGATAAACTGGGAGAGAATTATACCAAGCGTGGAAAAGCAGAACCCATATTATACTTCGCATGGTTTGCATCATTGTTTTTGATAAAATAGTATGGCCTATTTTTCCAGTTAGGTTTATTAAGGTAACGTTTATATTTAGTAAATTTCATCCTATTATGTATACAGTTCTATGAGCTTCTTTGAAAAATTTATACAGTCACATACCACCAACAATCAAGATATAGAGCATTATAAATAACCCACATAATTCTCTTCTGCTATTTGTGGTCAATTCCATCTCTGCAACCCCATAGTTTTGCCTTTTCAGGATTTCAAGTGTAAACATACAGTTTGTAGCCTTTTGAATTTGACTTCTTTCACATAGCATAATGGTGGGGAGTGGGCATATGGGAATCCCCTATATTTTTTATGTGACATTTGTATGATCTAAGTACCTTTAAAAAAATAAAAATGAATAAATTTTTTTTAAAAGATTGTATTGGATTCAGAGGTTTCACTTTTACTTGATTAAATTATTAATATGACTAGGGCTTTGATTGGTCCACGTCAGTAGGACATTAAGTCGCCACCCCCTTGGTGGGCAGGGACTCACAGAGAAAAGACAAGGCAGAGGAGTTAGTTGGAGTTTTGATATTAGAGCCCCAGGAAGTAAACACACAGAGAAGCACATACATTGGGAAACACTTCCTCAAAAATGAGGAAGGAGAAAAGTCTCCATTAGACACAGCAGAGGCACCAGGAAGAGAGATGAGCTGTTCATCTGATAGTCTACAGCTGGCCTTGTGGAGAGAGCTGAGCTGCTGAGCCCAGAGAGGAATGAACCCTGGGAGAGAAAGGAAATTTATCCCAGCCTACAGCCGATATTGGAAGAAGCTGAGACCATGGACCCTTAAGAGGAAGAGAAAGAGGAAGCCTGAACACTTGCAGACGTCAGCAGCCATCTTGTTCCAACACATGGCAACAGACTTTGGTGAGGGAAGCAACTTATGCTTTATGGCCTGGTAACTGTAAGCTTCTACCCCAAATAAATACCTTTATGAAAGCAAAAACAAAAAAAACCCACAACAACAACATGAATGTCTTTGACATTCATTCTTGTTGTTGTATGTATTAGGAATCCATTTCTTTCTTTAACTGAGTAGTGTTCCATTGGATGAACTATAATTTGATTATCCATTCACAACTTGATGTATATTTGGGTTATTTGCTTTATTTGGCGATTATAAATAAAGCTGTCAAAACATTCACATGCAGCTTATGTGTGAACATATCTTCATTTTCTTGGACAAAAACTTAGAAATGGAATGCTGAGTTGTATGGTGAATGTACATTTAACTTCATAATAAACTGGTAAAATATTTCCAAAATTGTTGTACTATTTTGTAGCCCCCATCAGGAATGTATGTGAGTTCTAGTTGCTCCACATCCTCACCAACACTTGTTATTCTTTTTAATTTTAGCCATTCTTATAGACATGATTGTGGAATCCTGTTTTGGTTTTAATTTTCATTTCCCTAATGACTAATGATATGGCACATATTTTGATATGCTTATTTGGCATGCATATCCAGTGGTGTGCTGGATCTGGCTTCTAAAACCCATGAGAGACAATTGAGGATATTTCTTCTCAAATTCTTGTTCTGTGATCATGATGTTAGCTTGAAATTGGCCATGGAGGGATTGTTTACACCGTGCTAATTTTTTCCTGGAAGCATGTTGTTAAACATTTACTAGCACACCAGTGTTAATATTTCTTTTTGGGTTAAGTGGCTGTTTTTTATATTTTGCCTGTTTTTCATAGGGTTGCTTGCTTTCATATTCTTTTTTAAAACAAATTAATTTTATTGATACATATTAATAAAGCATACAATTAATCCAAAGTGTTCAATCAATGGTATTTGGTGTAATTGTGGGAAAACAGCCTAAAGTTGCAATGTCTCCCTGAAGCAAACAAAGGGTCCTTGATGCTGATTAGAAATATTCCCGCTTTGTACAGCATGTTCTGGGCGGATAGAACAACAGACTAAAGAGCTTACTATGTTGCAAAGAGATAAGTGGATGTTCCCTGCAGATTCCCAATAAATACGGTGATGAAACCAGAATCTGGGCTCTCAGTTCTTGAGACTATCAGTCCCCTGGTCCCCATCTTTTTTCTCTATCTATGTGTCTGTCTTTTCTTTAAGGTCTGCAATGCCTTCCTTTCTGACTGCTCGTTGTTGAGTTGGACTCAACAAGTGGCACCCAAACAGGGACAGATTGGAAGAAGGCTGGATATCAGCATCGCTTTGAGGGAAATCACCAATTAAAAGTGGTGGAACACCGCAGAGCCCCCGAGAGGGTGAAGAGAATTGGCCACTCGAGTCCCCAGTAAGGTAGGGACAACTCTCGGGCATAATTCAGGGTTAACTATGGGAAACAGAGACAGCACGGCAAAATACCATCTCTAAGCTGGTCTCCTAGCAGCTTCTTTTTTTTTTTTTTTTTTTTTTTTTTTAAGATTTTATTTATTTATTCATTTATCGCCCCCTTGCTGCTTGTGCTCGCTGGGTCAGCTAACCACGCCGTGCGGGCGGGCTTGCCTTCACCAGGAGGCCCCGGGAACCGAACCCGGGGCCTCCCATATGGTAAACAGGAGCCCTACTGATTGAGCCACAGCCACTTCCCTCCTAGCAGCTTCTTAAAGCTGGAAGTACTAGAGCTAGTGAAGTTTGTCTTTTAGAGCTGTTAAAAGTTATTGAAAAATACTGCACTTGGTTTCCTGCCTTAGGTAGTTTAGAATTAGGAGACTGGGAAAAAGTAGGAAGAGAATTAAAGAAATTACATGTTCAAGGGGCGCAGATACCGATTACTATTTGGCCTACCTGGTCTATTGTTAAATCAGTACTGGAACCTTTACAAACAAGATGAAGAGGTAAAAATGAGGAGAAAGAGAAATTTGCAGATAGCTCCCCTCAGGATTTTCTTAAAGACACTTTCCCTGAAAGCATTCTCCCTTACTGCCCACAGTGCCGTAAGGAAAAACATTGGACAAAGAAATGTACATCTAAATTTGATAAAGATGAGAATCTACTGCCAGGAAATGGCAACAGGGCACTCCCTCTGGTGCCCCAAAATCTTTCTGGATGGCTTTGTTCAATTATACCCAATCTGAACAGAGCCACTCGGCTCCGCCCCCACAGCTTTCAGATCCTTGGCAAACTTATGTGCCACCACCTAGGAAAGTGCTGGCCTGGACTTTGCCACTACCAAAAAATTAATACTTAAGAAACAAAATTAAGTCTATCTAGCCAATTCAGGAGTGAAAGGGCCTATTCCAGAAGATTTAGTGAGATTAATATTTGGAAGATCTAGCATTAGTTGCAGGGGCATCACTATTCTGCCAAAGAGTTAACTAGGATAAGGAAAACTTTCCGGCAGCAACTCTGTGAACCTCCTACTGCCTACGTGATGATAAGGCTGTGGGATGTTAGGGGCTAATAGAATTAAACCACTAGAAGGGTAAGAAAACTTGGCAACGCAGTCTCCAGAAAAATTCTCAAAAGCAGTGAAATCAAAGATGTTTGTTTCTATTGATGTGTTGTAACTTGTTTTGTGTTTGTCTGTTTGTTCAGTGACACTGTATATTTTAATGCCTCTGGATGGTAATATTAAATTGATAAATGAAAATTATTAAAAGAGCTATAATCAAATGGCCAAAAATTTAAATAAATGCTTGTATTAATAAATAAATATGGATAATAAAAATAGTTATAACCAGATTAAATCATTATATTGACAAGTTTGTTTAGTGCTGATGGTAAATGTATGGTATAAAAGGTTTGCTTAGAAACAGTTTCCAGAATCATTTTGGTAACTTGAATATAGAAGGCATATAGAATGTGTTTTTATTATTAAAGAAAAAGAAAGTAATTTTGTTCTAAGATAAAATGACTGGTTATTAAAAAAGAGTAAAATGTGGGACAAAACCTGAATGAATATAGACAGTACAGAAGGTTCATGGAAAAGGAATTTTTGTGGTGGTGAAAGTTAAGTAAGATTTAATGGGTCTATCTATAAAGATTTAAAAGCTTTAATGTCAAACAGTATAATAATACAAAGTTAACGTTTTCTTCTTTCTCAAAGTTTCTTAAGTCATTAGTCTGTTTTAGTAAAAGTTTACAAAGAGTTTTTCTCCTGAATTATCAGTATACAAAGAAGAAAGTCTGTTTTATCAAAATAGCTTCTTGTACTTTAACCTTATCCTTTCCTTGGTTGTCCAAGAGAAACAAGTCTTATCACTTTTAAAAGAACATAATGTTCAAACCTGCTTTCTCAAAGTCAAATCCTGAAAAGTAACTTTTTATTTCAAACTGTTACAAATGATTTAGTCTTTTACTTAGAAAAAAGTGAAATACTAAAAATAGTTAAGTTCATTTGCTATAAGTTGAATGAAGTATTTGAAACTGTTATATAATTAAAAGGAATTTTTAACCTTATGATAATTAAAGTTGTATGAGTAAAAAGTTCATATGAATACTTAAAAGTGTATAAAATTCCTGAAAATTTAATAATGTTTCAGTATAATAGCTTATATAATCTCACTGGTTAGGAATCTTATATCCATAGGAAATAAAAGTCTATTCATTAAATATCTGCTGATTAAAAGTCTTATTATTGGGAAGCGGCTGTGGCTCAATCAGTAGGGCTCCCGTTTACCATATGGGAGGCCCCGGGTTCGGTTCCCGGGGCCTCCTGGTGAGGGCAGGCCCGCCCACATGGCGTGGTTGGCTGACCCAGCGAGCACAAGCAGCAAGGGGGGGATAAATGAATAAATAAATAAAATCTTTAAAAAAAATAAATAAATAAAAATAAAAAAATAAAAGTCTTATTATTGTTTGTTGTTATATAATCTACTGTAATTATGAATTATGTATAATATACTTAAATACTAATCAAAATGTTAATGCAATACATTCCATACTTAAGTAATTTAATAACTTGTATGTTACACATAAACGTATTTTATTAAATGTATATGTTAATCTTTTGTTTTGAATTTGAACAGTCCTGAAACCGAATGTATTAAGAAAAGGTTTAGTGAGCATTGGTCAAACCTAAAAGTAAAACATCATGCAAAAAACTTTGTTAATCAACAAACCAATGCCTTGCTAGTTAACACTTTTCATATTTCAGGAAAAATATTGGGAACTAAAATAGTGAGCACATCAAGGATGTTTTGTAACAAATTAAAAGAGATAAAGTACATTTCAAAACATGTTGTATTCTTCCCTGGAAGAGCTGGCCACTCTCCCAGGGACTGATGCATAATCCTTAAAATGTACTGCCCAGGGAATGTTGTGTTTCTTCCTGAGGAGGCAGGCCCCTTCCTCGGGAATTAACAGAATACTCCAAGTTGGCATCTATAGTATCAAATTCATTAATCATAAACACAGTCAACCAAAACTCTAGTATCAGCTGCTAATTTAACACTTCCCAGCTGAAAGCTAAATATTGGTAAATTTATATATAAAACTGCTTTATTTATCTGTCCTTCTGTAACTTTATTTTATTTATTTATTTATTTTTTAAGGATTTTATTTATTTATTCATTTATCCCCCCCTTGCTGCTTGTGCTCGCTGGGTCAGCTAACCACGCTGTGCGGGCGGGCTTGCCTTCACCAGGAGGCCCCGGGAACTGAACCCGGGGCCTCCCATATGGTAAACGGGAGCCCTACTGATTGAGCCACAGCCGCTTCCCTGTAACTTTTTTTAATATTGATTTTATCTTTTAATTAAATATGTTGTTTTTGTTTCTCACTTTATTTGACAGTATAGATTTATTAAATTAAATATGCATATTAACATTTACATCCATCCAGAACTCTGGCCAAAAATGGGCCAGGTAGAGAAAAATGATGCACCGGTCACAGCTCCTAACCTGTTGGTCTCCATGCTAGCCATTATAACAGCAACTGTAAGTATGTTACCTATAACAACAGCAGAACAAAATTGTACTTATTGGGCTTTGTTCCCAATCCCCTCATGCTTCGTCCAGTATCATGGATGGAAGCTCCTCCCCCAATATATGTAAATGACTCTGTTTGAATTCCTGGACCAGAGGATATTCATCTGCCAGAACACCCCTTAGAAGAAGGTAAGAATTTCAATACAACTATAGGACTAGGATACACTCACTTATCACTATGTGTTGGCCCGGACTCTGGGTGTTTAAATCTGACTCACCAAGCTTGGCTATTATTCACTCCAAAACATGGTAACGTCTCAAGAGCCCTGTTACATCTTCTCTCTGGATTAAGCTTCCGTTATGAGAAATTTACTGGAAAAAATACAAATATGAAATCCCCCTGATAAACCTGTTTGTGTCACTCACCATCAGTGGGCACCTAGTGATCAGCACATACATTGGGAAAATTGCCGAGGGGTGGCTCCTGTGTTACTGCTTAATGGTTCCTATGGAATTGTAGCACAGTTAAAACCACTTGTTCCCCCCACAAAGCGCTCAAATGGAGAGTTGAGTCTCATATTTTAACTACTACAATTAGTGCTCATTCACTGTACCCTATTATCTGGCTTGGTATGGGAATGGTCTCTCCTTTTCCTATACTAAATAAAGGAAATAGAACAGGAGTGTCACAAACCTCTTTATGGAAAATTCCTCTCAGTTTACAACCCATAAAAATTTGGAATGGATCATATACTCATTCTTCAAACTATTCCTTATCCTTTTCTACTAACCTCACCATTCGTATTCAGGCTTGTGTTAGAAATCCTTTTGTGTTCTTGGTGGGAGAATTTGTCCTCAACACAACCACTCAGGAGGTTGAATGCTATAACTATACATGTAAATTATACACTTGTTTAAATTCTACTATGTATAATCACAATTATAGCTATATGCTTCTTAGAAGACGATCTGGAATTTGGATTCCAGTTAATCAAACTCGCCCATGGGAGTCTTCACCTGACATGCATGCTTTACTAACTGTTTTATGTCAAGTACTTAAGTGCACTAAAAGATTCATAGGGATATTAATAGCTGCTATCATGGGTATCACAGCCATCACTGCAGTGGCTGCTGTCTCTGGAGTCGCTTTGCATCAAGGCATAGAAACGCTAGTCTAGCCTGGGGAAGTCAAACTAAAATAGATGGAGAAATTAACAATCGATTAGTAGATGTAGAAAATGCTGTTTTAGTATTAGGAAATGAAGTTCAAACATTAAAAATGCACTTACAATTAAAATGCAATTGGAACATTATGGAATTTTGTGTAACTCCTCACATTTATAACTCCAGTGAATACAACTGGACACAGATCCGAAAGCATTTACATGGCCATCAAAATAATCTATGTTTAGACATTGAACAGCTACAAGCAGATGTAAATAGTATACAACATGCTCAATTACCTATGCTTTCCACTTCCTCCACTATGTCTAAGATTGCTAAAGGTCTGCAAGATTTTAACCCAATTCCCTGGATCAAGAATTGGGGAGGGGTTTTAGTAGGAGGAATCTTAATGTTATGTGTATGCTTAATGTGTTTTTGTATAGTCCTCAGATGCTTGCAGCGAAGCTTCCAAGGAAGAATGCAATGAGAAGTTGCCAAATCAACTTTTATTGCTCTGCAGAAACACAAAGGGGGAAATTGTGGGGAAGCAACTGCAGGTTGGAATGCCCTGAAGTAAACAAGGGCGCCTTTTGTTGGAATAATCATGCTTATTGTTTTATTATTAATCTTTAGACATCAAGCCCTTTCTTGAGATTCATTATTTTGGTCATTGCCTTATCTCTCTCCCACCTAAAATAAACTCTTAATACTGTATTCTGGGGATATCCTGCATACAACCCATCTTTGGGATTGCTTGTATAAGCCTTCTGGGTGCTGGCAAACCTGGGTTTTCTGAAACTTGTAACCTAAGCTGGGGCCCTGCCAGCAAGCCTGGGAATCCTTAGGCACATGCTGGGCGTGGAAGCCATGGAACATTGGCAGTCTCACATCACCCTGTCTGGCCCTGGAGGATGGCTGGTTAGCCAGAGACGGGTAAGATTACTCAGGGGAGGAACAACCTAAGACAGGGACAGTCGAAGAGGGCCATCAGGAAAGAATTTGAAGGCCTACAGAGGTAGGACCCTCACCCCTCCCAGAGGAGGTCAACTGCCCTGGTGGCTACTTTGTTTCTTATGTGCAGCCTAGTTCAGAATCTAGGTAACTGTCAGCAACCTAGTCTTATTACAATCAATCATCAAATTTCAAAACAAACATTTAAAGCTGTGTCAGGATTCCTTTCCTTTACCTTTTTAAACAAAAAAAGGGGAAATGTGGAAAAATGGCCTAAAGTTGCAATGTCTCCCTGAAGCAAACAAAGAGTCCTTGATGCTGATTAGAAACATTCCAGTTTTGTGCAGCATGTTCTGGGTGCATAGAACAGTAATGACTAAAGAACTTACTATGTTGCAAAGAGATAAGCGGAAGTTCCCTGCATTATGTTTCTTCTTTTGCAGACTCCCAATAAATACGGTGGTGAAACCAGAATCTGGGCTCTCAGTCCTTGAGACTGTCAGTCCCCTGGTCCCCATCTTTTTTCTCTATCTATGTGTCTGTCTTTTCTTTAAGGCCTGTGGTGCCTTCCTTTCTGACCATTCATTGTTGAGGTGGACTCAGCAGTGTAATCACATAGTTATGCATCCATCACTTTAATCATTATTAAAGCATTTTCATTATTTCAATAATAATAATAATAAACAAAAAAAGACAAACAAACAAGAAAATTCCTCACCTCTCAATCACTGTTTTCCCTGCTGTACATAGCTGCTATTTTTTTTTTTTTTTTTTTGAGGCTGAAGTTATGTTTATTGGAAGACAGGAGCATGGCGTGACCACTAGTGTGTGTCAGTTGGAGAGAGGAGTGCAGGGAACAGGTCCTAGGCCTTCCCCTCCCCCAGGGGCTCATTCCTGGATGTAGAGGTTGCTGGGGGCAGTGGGATCATCTGCTGGGTGTGTCTCCACCACCACAGGCCTGGGGGAGCCAAGCAGATGAAAGGTGAGGGTGGGGTCTCGCAGTTCCTGCAGCAGCTGGTCCGAGCCTAGAGCCCACACCTGCACTCCGTGCTTCCAGAAGGCCTGGAGCTGACCGCCGACCATGGTCATGGCCTCCACTGCTTCGCTCATGGGGCTCTCCGAGGAACGAAGACCCCGGATGGGGTTCCCTTCTGGGGTTACCAGCTTCAGAGAGCCATCCATCAACACCATCACTGTATCGTCCTCCACCTGGGTCACCTGCACTGGTCCCTTGTGCTCTGTTGAAAGGAGGGTTTCAAGGACCAACTCCGCCCGGTTCCCTAGGCCCCATGCTAGAGCCCCATCAAAAAGGTCAGTCTGTCCATAGCTGCTATTTTTGGCTATTCTTGCACAATTATTTATTTGTTTATTAAGCAGTTTTATTGAGACATATTCACTTACCATATGATCTATCCAAAGTGTATAATCAATGGCTTTTGTTTTTTAGCTGTTGAAAAGTCCTTTATTGGGAAGTGGGTATGACTCAAGCCATTGGACTCCCATCTACCATATAGGAGGTCCAGGGTTCGATTCCCGGGGCCTCCAGGTGGCCCACGTGGCAAGCTGGCCCAAGCAAAGAGCTGGCCCACACAGAGTGCTGGCCTACACGGAGTGCTGGCCCATGCAGGAGTGCTGGCCCGCATGAGGTGCTGGCCCATGCAGAGAGCTGGCACAGCAAAACGATGCAACAAAAAGAGACACAGAAGACAGACAATAAGAGATGCAGCAGACCAGGGAGCTGAGGTGGCGCAAGAGGTTGAACGCCTTTCTCCACTCTGGAAGGTGCCAGCATCGGTTCCCAGTGCCACCTAAAGAGAAAACAAGCAGACACAGAAGAACACACAGAGAGCAGACAGTGAGCACAAAACAACGAGGGGAAGGGGAGAAATAAGGAAATAAATAAATCTTTTTTTAAAAAAAAAAAAGTCCTTTATTGCAAAACTGTAAAATAAATAGAAAACTAAATAGAAAGAAATTACAAATTTTAAATGAGAGTGCAAGGCCAGGTTAGATTTAATATAATCAATTATTTTAAAAGATAGCACAGGAATAAACATTTATAAATGTAAATAATAATTCAAATATAGGGGTTGGATGTGGCTCAAATGGTTGGGCGTCTGTCTGCCATATAGAGGGACCTGGGTTCGATCCCCGGGACCTCCCGGTAAAATAAAAAATATATCTATAGAAGGCGCATGGGCTGCCAGGTTCTGTGTGCCAGTGAGCCGCCAGGCCCCGGGAACCATGCAGCAAGATGATGACGTAACAGAAGAGAGACGCAGGGGAGAGACAAGACGAGATGCTCCAAAAGCTCCAACAAACCAGGAACCGAGGTGGCGCAGGTGGCAGAACACCTCTCTCCTACATCCAAAGTCTATTGTCACGTGTTGGAGCAAGGTGGCTGCTGACATCTGCAAGGGTTCAGGCTTCTTCTCCCACCGGTGATCCCAGTTTCTACCAATATCATCTATAGGCTGGGATAACTCTCATCTCTCTCCTGGGGCTCATTTCTCTCCAGGCTCAGCTGCTCTGCTCTCTCCACAGGGTCAGCTGTAAACTATCAGGTGAACTGCTCATCTCTCTTCCTGGGGCCTCTGCCATGTCTAATGGAGCCTTCTCTCTTTCCTCACGTATCTGCTTCTCTGTGAATTTACTTCCCAGGGCTCCAGGATCAGAACTCACTTTTTCCTCTGCCTTGTCATTTTCTTTGTGAGTCCCTGCCGATTCGATGTCTACCAACGTGGCCCAATCAAAGCCTTAATCATAATTTAAGCAAGTAAAAGTGAAACCTCTGAATCTGATACAATCTATTATGCCCAGGGCAACAGACCAGTTTACAAACATAATCCAATATCTATTTTTGGAATTCATAAGCAATAACAAACTGCTACACTTGGTATTTGCTTTGGTAGCCAGGGGAAACTAAAACACTGCCTGTATTAGTCTGGGTTCTCTAGGAAACAAGATCAACAGGAGATATCTGTAAATAGTATGAGGTTTTATAAGATTCTCACATGACTGTGGGGACGCACAATTCCAGGTTCTGCAGGCAGGTTGCAAACCAGGGGCTCCAATGAAAGTCCAGTGAAGGTCCTTGATGAGTTTTCAGGAGATGTTGGCTGTCCACAGATGAGCTGGGAAATTCTTTCTGAATGCTGAAATCACTTCCCCTTTTAAGGCATTCAACTGATTAGATAAAATGTCACTCATTGCTGACAGCAATATCCCTGGTTGATTGTAGATGTAATCATCCATCTATGCAGTAGACTTACTGATGACTAAAGCCCATAAATGTCCTTGCATTACAATCAGCCCAGTGCTTACTTGACCAAATAACTGGGCACAATTACCTGGCCGAGTTGACACATTAGCCTAACCATCACACTGTCCTATAGTTTTTCCAAATCAGTTGCACAGTTTTACACTCCTACCAGCAGTATATGAGGCTCCAGTTTCTCCAGATCCTTTCCAATGCATGGATGGTCAGTCTTTTAAATTTTTGCCATTCTAGTTGGTGTATAGTGGTATCTCAGATTAGTTTTAATTTGGAGTTCCCCAATGACTCATGAGTTTGAGCATCTTTTCATGTTCTTATTTGACATCTGTCTTTGGTGAAGCATACTTTCAAATCTTGTACTCATTTTTTATCAGCCTGTTTAATCATTATTGTCTTTAGGAGTTCTTTATATACTCTAGATACCAGTCCTTTAGCAAAGAGAGGATTTTCAAATACTTTGTCCAGTCTGAAGCTTGTCTTCTAATTCTCTTATCAGTGTATTTTGAGGAGCAGAAGTAATACATTTTGATGAGGTACATCAATTTTTTTTTTGTTTTTGATCATGGTTTTGATGTCATATCTAAGATATGATTGCCTAACCCAAGCTCACAAAGATGTTACCCTATATTTTCTCCTAGACATTTTATAATTTTAGGTTTTACATTTAGGTCTATTATCAATTTTGATCTAATTTTTGTTCAAGGTTTGAGGTATAGATCAAAGTTCATTTTTATTTTTCATATGGATATCCAATTGTTTCATCAGAATTTCTTAAAAAGACTATCCTTTCTCCACTGAATTGCCTTTGCACCTTTTTCAAAAAAACATTGACCAGGTAGATCTGGAACCCCTATTCAGTTTCACTGATCTATTTATCTATCTTTATGCCAATATCACACTCTCTTGATTATTTTATCTTCCTAATGAGCCTTGAAATAAGGTATTGTAACTCACCAAACTTTGTTCTTCATTGTCAAAATGGATTTGACTATTCCAGTTCATGTGCATTTCCATGTGTAATAGGTTAATCTCACCTGTCAACATGACTATATTATAGTGTCTAGTTGTTTGGTCAAGCAAGTAGTGACCTGATTGCATTTGTCTGATTATTGTCTTGTGGTGTTTTTAACTTGTTCCTTTATCCTCCACTATTTTTTATGATCTGGAAATTCTTTCTAAGGCCTGATTAAATTCAGGCTAAATACTTTCCACCTTATACCTCATAGTTGTTGCTGTTTCCTTTAAATTGTATCATATCAGGATGCACACTGTATCAACTTGTGCTTTCACTGGTTAAGCTAAGTTTGTTCCCTTACTTAAAGTGGTTATTGTGAGACTCCCCTTTTTTGAAAAGGTATATTTTCCCCTTTGCAATCAGCAAATAACCTGTGAGATGATACTTTGGCAAAGTGTGACTATCCTATTTTGCACATTTTCAGCTAATATTGCTTTTTGGCATTGATTTATTATCATTGCCTGAATGAGTTATTTCAATAGATGTTGCACAATAGTGACTTTCTAATTTTATCATTGTCTATACATTTACTAGAGGTATTATTTCATAAAGAAGAATGTTCCTTTGTTTGTTAGGGAAAATCTTCAGTTTTCCTAAAATAGAAGGGTAATTTCTTAGCTTTCCCTTTTAGTTATTTTTCAGAGTAAGGAGTTCAATTACCCATCACCTCCACTGGTAGCAAATGAGAATTTATAAAGTATTTTGCATGGAAAAATACTGAAAATAATACATCAGAATGTGTAGAATGCAGCTAGCATTGTACTTAAATACTAATTTATAGCCTATATATATGTATATCTTAGAAAACTGTCTATGCCAAAAAGTTTGGCAAAAGCAAAGCAAAATGAAAAGAAAGAGAGAGAGAGAGAGAAAGAAAATTAAAATAGAAATCATAATCCAGTGCAGAAGATCAATAAAGCTTAAAATTGTTTCATATAAAGCACTTAAATAATTCAGTAACTTTTGGTGAAGTGAACAAGAAAAAAAGATAAGTAAAAAATAAATAGGGATTAAAAGAGGACATAATTACAGACTCGTGTATGTTAAATAGATGATAAAAGGGTCCTATATATAACTTTTTGCCAATCTATTTGAAAATGGAGATGAAAAACAACTAGAAAAACATAATTTTAAAAATATACACAAGAGGAAGTAAAAAACATGAAGAGACTAAAAAGTTAATTAGGTGAACTTCCAGGGAGATGGCATCAAAGTAGGTAGGCAGGGCTCAACTCTCTCACAAAAACAATGGAGGAAGGGCAAACAGCTGTTGGAGGGAACTGCTTTGTGGACCTGCAGACCAGGAGAGTGCTGCACATCATCCGAGAGAGAGGGGCTGAGAGACAAAGAGGCCAAATGGAAAACCATGAGTTATTTGCCCCTGTGGCTGGGAATGCCACATATACCCCACCGTTCAGGCAAATAGCCTCGGTAAAACCCTTGGCTCATTGCAGCCAACTGAGTGGGAAAGAACATTCTCCTCCCTAGGAGGAAGAGAAGTCTAACGGAGGGCAAAAAGTAGCTTTTCTTCAGTGAGTTTGGCCAGCTGAGCCCCCTCTGAATCTCAAAAGACCCCAGCCAGCACTGAAGTGGCCCCAGGGAGAGGGGAGGGGGTATCTGATCAGGCAGGTTGTCTCACCCAGCCACCCTGGGAGACAGAGGAACTAGGTCAGTGAGGGGCTGGGTGGAGACAGGCACCTAACCAACCTGGGAGAGAAGGAAGCCAGGAGAGATAGCCTGCAAAGTGTTAGAAACCCAACTTGCCCGAGGGAAAGAGGGTATGGAGAGCCAGATAAGCTTTCAGAAGACTACCTAAACTGTGGAGTGGGTGTAGCTCTGTAGGAACACCTGCCTCACATATACTAGGTCCCTGGTTTGATTCCCAGTAAATCACAAGAGAAGGCTTCCAAACAGTGATCCACTGGATTGTCAGGCACCCAGCTGGCACCCTGTGACAGGGAACTTAGAGGCTGAGTTTTGTTTTGTTTTAAGATTTATATATTTATTCCCCCAACCCCCACTGTTTGCGTTCACCGTCTGCTCTCTGTGTCTGTTCATTGTGTGCCCTCTGTTTCTGCTTGTCTTCTTTTAGGAAGCACCAGGAAGCAAACCCGGGGCCTCCCATGTGGGAGGGAAGCACTCAATTGCTTGAGCTACATCCACTCCCTGCTTGTTGTGTCTGTCGTTGTGTCTCCTCATTGCATCATCTAGTTGTGTTAGCTCATTGCATCAGCTCGCCCTGCCAGCCCATCCTGTCAGCTCACTGTCTTGCTCATCTTCTTTAGGAGGCACTGGGAACCAAACCTGAGGCCTCCCATGTGGGAGGCAGGTGCCCAACTTCTTGAGCCACATTTGATCCCTGAGTTTTGGTTTGTTTTAGGTTTTTCTTTTCTTTTTTCATTTTTATTCTATTTTTATTCTTTATTTTATTTGCTAAAACTGGTTACCCTACCTGTGGAGAGCAGGTTGCAGAATGATTGATTGATGAGCACCAACCAGCCTGAGATGGTTCCTAGGGTTCTAAGAAGGAAGTCTGTTTATTGCTGCTTTTGTTTTTGTTTGTTATTTGTTGACTTCTCTCTTTATTTCCTTTTTTCCTTCTTATTTTTTCTCCTTAGCTTCTTTTTTCTCTTCTTTCTTTCATTTTTTGCTCTTCCATTGCTTTTCTTTCATTCCACCTTTTCTTGTTTGGTCTTTTTTCCCCCCTCTTCTTTTAATCTTTCTGGTCTTTTATTCTATTTTTTTTCTTGTTTAATTTTCAAATTCTTATTCCTTTGTGTTTTTAATGATTTTTCACTCTTATTATTTATTTATTTTCCAGGCTCTTTTTTGGTTCATTTTCTATCTTTTTAAAAAATATATTACTATTATTCTTTTTCTCTTCTTCTCTTTCCTTTTCTATGGTCTTAATATTTTTTAAGGGAAAATAAACATATACAAGAATATAGAATAAGTGGGGGCCAAGTGTCAAAAAGGAATCTTAGTACAAAACAAAACAAAATAAAACCCTAGAGTAGAAAGAGAAGCTAACCATCTGAATAAGCCCATCAAGATAAACAGATGCCTAGACACCAACAAAAAGTTACAAGCCATACTAAGAACAGGCAGACATGGCCCAGTCTAATGCACAAACTAAAAAACAGGAGGAGAGGCAGAACATTGAAGAACTAATCAAGGATGTCCAAACAAATATCATGAATCAACTTACTGAAGTGAAGGAAGAGATAAAGGGTATTAAGAAGACACTGGGGGAAGCAGATGTGGCTCAAATGATTGGGCTCCTGTCTACCATATGGGAGGTCCTGGGTTTGTTTCCTGGGGCCTCCTGGCAAAGGCGAGCTGGCCTGCATGGTGAGCTGGCCCACATGGCATGCTGGCCCATGTGGAGAGGTGGCTCATGTGGAAGCTGGCCTGCACAGAGAGCTGACGCAATAAAAAAGAGACAAAGAGGAGAGACAAAGAGAGATACAACAAACCAGGGAGCTGAGGTGGCTCAAGCAATTGAGTACCTCTCTCCCACATCTGAGGTCCCAGAATTGGTTCCTGGTGCCTCCTAAAGAAAAGGTGAGAAGAGAAGACAAGCAGACAGAGAGCACACAGCAAATGGACACAAAGTGCAGACAGCAAGTGCAAAATCAACAAGGAGGGGGATAAATAAATAAAAACAAAACGAAAAAAAAGACACTGTGGGGAGCAGATGTGGCTCAAGCAGTTGGGCGCCTGCCTCCCACATAGGAGGGCCCAGGTTCAGTTCCCAGGGCCTTCTAAAGAAGATGAGCAAAACAGTGAGCTGACACACTGGGCTGGCACAGCAAACTGATGCAATAAGATGACTCAATGAGATGATGAGAGAGGAGACGAAATGAAAGACAGAACAACCAGGAAGTGGATGTGGCTTAAGTGATTGGGCACTTCCTTCCTATGTGAGAGGTCCCAGGTTTGGTTCCCAGTGCCTCCTAAAAGAAGATGAGCAGACAGAGTGCATACAATGAATAGACACAGAGACCAGATAACAAGTTCAAACAATGAGGGGGGGTGAAATAAATAAATTTTTAAAAATAAATATAAAAAAGAAGACACTGGGGGAATATACTGAAGAAATTGTAAACATACCTAAAAAGATAAAGTATCTGATGGTGATGAATGGCACAATGCAAGAAATAAAAAATATGCTGTAAGTACATAACAGCAGATTTGAACAGGCATAGGAAAGAATTAGTGAAGATAGTACATCTGAAACTAGACAGACAGTAGAATAGACAGATAAAAAGAAAAAATTCATCAAGGAATCAGGGAATTGAATGACAACTTGAAACATACAAACATATGCATTATGGGCATCCCAGAGGGAGAAGAGAAGGGAAAGGGGGCAGACAGAGTGTTGGAGGAAATAATGGCTGAAAATTTCCCAACAGGTGCAGCACACTCCAAACAGTAGAAATCCTAACAGGCCTCCCCCGAGACATACTTATCAAATTGTGAAACTCTCAAGACAAAGAGACTATACTGAAAGCAGCAAGAGAAAGATCCATCACATACAAGGGACACTCAATAAGATTAAGGGCTGATTTCTCATCTGAAACCATGTAGGCAAGAAGGCAGTGGTATGACATAGTTAAGGTGCTAAAAGAAAAAAAAAATGTCAGCCAAGAATTCTGTATACAGCAAAGCTGGCATTCAAAAATGAGGGAGAGTTCAATTCATTCACAGATAAACAGAAATTAAGAGTTTGTCAACAAGAAACCTGCCCTTCAAGAAATACTAAAGGGAGAGTGGATGTGACTCAAGTGGTTGAGCACCTGCTTCTGACATGGGAGGTCCTGGGTTTGGTTCCCGGTGCCCCTTGAAAACAAAAACAAACAAACAAAAAACAACTCAGAGCTGGTTGAGTGCCAGTTTCCCATATACAAGGTACTGGGTTCAATCCCTGTCCCCAGTACCTCAAAAAACAAACAAAAAACCCCAACCTAAAGGGAGTTCTGCAGGTTGAAAGGAAAAACCTCTGGAGGAGGGTGTAGAATGGAAGATTATTAGTAAGAATAACTAAAAAGATAAAAAGAGAAATAAACAAAAATATGACATATAAGCCTAGAGAAAATATGCCTAATGTAAGTAATGCCTTGAGAGTAATAACATTGAATGTTAATGGATTAAACTTTCCAATCAAGAGACACAGACTGGTAGAATGAATAATGAAATATGACCCATCTATATGCTGTCTAAAAGAAACTCATCTTAGACCCAGGGACACAAGGGGAGTGCAAGTGAATGGCTGGAATAATTACACAACAAACAATAACCAAAAAAGGGCAGGAGTAGCCATACTAATATTGGACAAAATAGACTTTAAATGCAAAACTATTATCAGAGACAAAGGACACTATGTATTCATAAAAGAGGTAATCTATCAGGAAGAAACAATCATAAACATTTATGCACCTAACCAGGTTAACCCAAAATATAAGAGGCAAACATTGGACAAACTTAACTGGAAAAATAGATGCCTCTACAATTATAGTGGGGGATTTTAATACACCATTATCACCATTAAACAGAAAGAAACAGAGACCTTGAATAATTGACATATACAGAGCATTATACCCCAATACAGCAGGATATACAGTCTTCTCAAGTGCACCTGGGTCATTCATTCTCCAGGACAGACCACATGCTATTGCACAGAACAACTCTCATTGAATTTAGAAAGATTGAAATTATAGAAAGTAATTTCTCTGACCACAATGGAATGAAGTTGGAAATCAATAAACGGCAGAGAACCAGAATAGGGACAAAGATATGGAAGTTAAACAACACACTCTTAGACAATCAGTGGGTCAAGGAGGAAATTGCAAAAGAAAACAGAAATTACCTTGAAACAAATGAAACTGAGTACAAAACAGATCAAAATCTATGGGATGCAGTAAAAGCAGTGCTGAGAGAGAGATTTATGGACATAAATGCCTATATTAAAAAAGAAGAAAGAGCTAAAATAAAAGACCTAACTGCACACCTGGAGAAACTAGAAAAAGAACAACAAACTAACCCCAAAGCAAGCAGAAAGAGGGAAACAACAAAGATTAGAGCAGAGCTAAATGAAATTGAGAATTTAAAAACACTAGAACATTTTAACAAAACCAAAAGCTGGTTCTTTGAGAAGATTAATAAAATTGACAAACCCTTAACTAGACTAACAGAGAGGAGATAGATAGATAGATAGATAGAGAGAGAGAGAGAGAGAGAGAGAGAGAGAGGGAGGGAGAGAGAGAGAGAGAGAGAGAGAGAGAAGATACATAAAATAAAAAATGAGGGAAAGGATATTACCTCCAATCCCACAGAAATAAAGAGGATCATAACAGGATACTTTGAAAAATTGTTTGCCAACAAGATGGATAACTTAGATGAAATGGACAAATTCCTAGAAACACACAAGCAGCCTACATTGATGAAAGAAGAAATTGTTTAACTCAACAGACCAATCACAAGTAATGAGATAGAATTAGTCATCAAAAACTCCCAAATAAGAAGAGCCCAGGACCAGATGGCTTCACAGTTGAATTCTACCAATATTCCAGAAAGAACTAACACCAATCCTACTTAAAATCTTTCAAAAAGCCAAAGTGGAGGGAACATTGCCTAACCCATTCTATGAAGCCAACATCACCCTAATACCATAGCCACATAAAGATGCCACAAGAAAAATACAGACCAATCTCTCTAATGAAACTAGATGCTAAAATCCTCAACAAAATACTTGCTAATACTTGCTAATCATATTTAACAACACATCAAATGAATTATACACCATAACCAAGTAGGTTTCATCCCTGGTATACAAGGATGGTTCAACAAAAGAAAATCAATCAATGTAACATACCACATTAACAGAACAAAAGAAAAATCACATGATCATTTCTACTGATGCAGAAAAATCATTTGACAAAATACAGTATAATGTCTTGATAAAAACACTTCAAGAGATAGGAATAGAAGGAAACATCCTCAACATGATAAAGGGTATATATGAAAAACCCACAGCTAATATCACACACAAAGGTGAAATGCTAAAGGCTTTCCCTTTAAGATCTGGAACAAGACAAAGTTGCCCACTGTTACTGCTCTTATTTAACATTTTGTTAGAAATACTTGCTCAAGTATTTAGGCAAGAAAAAGATATAAAAAACATCCAAATTGGAAAGGAAGAAGAAAAAAATTCACTATTTGCAGATGACATGATCCTATACATAGAAAGCCCTGAGAAATCTACAACAAAGCTTCTAGAACTGATAAATGAGTTCAGTAATTTGGCAGGATAAAAGATCAATATGCAAAAGTTAGTAGCATTTCTGTACACCAATAATAAGCAATCTGAGGAGGAAATCAAGAAAAAAATCCATTTACAATAGCAACTGAAAGAATCAAATACCTAGGAATAAACTTACCTAAAGATGTAAAGGACTTGTACACAGAAATCTACACAACATTGTTAAAAGAAATCAAAGAAGACCTAAATAAATGGAATATTATTCCATATTCACGGATTGTAAGACAACATCTTTAAGATGTCTGTGCTACCCAAATTGACTTACAGATTTAATGAAATCCCAATAAAAAATTATGTGATTTCGTGAATTATGACACAGTATTTTTTTACTGAATTGTAAACGCTAATTATGACATGTATTTGCAAGGGAAAGGGGCCCTGAATAGCCAAAAACATTGAAAAAGAAAATTGAGATCAGAGGGATCATGCTACCTGACTTTAAAGCATACTACAAAGCTACAGTGGTCAAAACTGCATGGTATTAGCACAATGATAGACATACTGACCAATGAAACAGAATTGAGAATTCTGATATAGATCCTTGCATATATAGTCAACTGATTTTTGACAAGGCCACCAACCCACTCACCTGGGACAGAATGGCCTCTTTAACAAATGGTCCTTGGAGAACTGAATATCCATATCCAAAAGAATGAGAGAGGATCACTGTCTCATGCCTTATACAAAAATTAATTCAAGATGGATCAAAGATCTAAATATAAGAACCAAAACCATAAAGCTCCTAGAAGATAATGAAGGGAAACATCTAAAGGATCTTGTGTTAGGAAATGGTTTCATAAACTTTACACCCAACGCACGAGCAATGAAAGAAAAAATAAATGGGACCTCTTCAAAATTAAAAACTTTTGCACCTCAAAGGAGTTTGTCAAGAAGGTGAAAAAGCAGCCTACTCAATGGGAGAAAATATTTGGTAACCACATATCTGATAGGGGCCTAATATCCAGCATATATAAAGAAATCCTACACTTTGAAAATAAAAAGACAAAGAACCCATTTAAAAAAATGGGCAATGACTTGAATAGACACCTCTCTAAAAAAAGAAATACAAATGGCTAAAAAGCACATGAAAATATGCTCAACATCACTAGCTATTTGGGAAATGGAAATCAAAACTACAATGGGATATCATCTTACACCCATTAGACTGGCAGCTATTAAAAAAACAGAGGACTACAAGTGTTGGAGAGGATGTGGAGAAATGGGAACCCTCATCTGCTGCTGGTGGGAATGTAGAGAATGGTTCAGCCATTGTGGGGGACAGTTTGGCAGTTCCTCAAAAAACTAATTATAGAACTGTCATATGATCTAGCAATTCCACTGCTGGGTATATACCCAGAAGAATTGAAAGCAGGGACTTGAGCAGATATATGCACACCAATGTTCATAGCAAAATTATTCACTATTTCCAAAAGTTGGAAGCAACCCAAGTGTCCATCAACAGATAAATGGATAAGTAAATTGTGATATATACGTACAATGGAATATTACTCAGCTGTAAGAAGGAATGCAGTATTAACACATGGGACATCAAGGATGAACCTTGAAGATCTTATGTTGAGTGAAGTAAGGCAGTCATTGAAGGACAAATATTACATGGCCTCACTGATACGACTTAAGCAAATTGAGCAGACTCACAGAGCTAAAGTCTGGAAGATAGGTTTCCCGGAGACAGAAAGGGAGTAGAGGGTGGTGAGCCAATGCCCAAATGAGCAAAACCTATGATAAGGTGGGAGGGAGTGGTTGGGCAGTGGATGGGGGTGATAGTGGTGCAGTGATGTGATTGGTTTAATGGTGCTGGAATGTGAGGGGGAAAAGGGAGGGGTTGGGTTAGACTATCCATGGAACTGAGGGAAAGGCTGGAGGAAGGAGCAGGTGAACTCTGATGATTTCTAGATTTGTGCTTAAAACTACAATGATGGGAATCTTCTTCTGGAAAATATTGCAGGGGAAGCTTACTGGTGCAGGACATTGGGGATGGGGGTATATGCAGGATAGAATGCACCTGGAGCATGCTTCTGTGGAATATGAAAGTCTTCATCTTGTCAGTGTGTTATCTCAGTGGGTGGAGACCCACACAATAAACAGGAAAATATTAAACTCCCATCCTGGGGCATCCTGCTACATTTGCAATTAGAGGGGCAAGAATCTCTCAAGAACATAGGCAGTTCCTAATAAAAGAAAACAGACCAATATGTCAAGACCTCAATATTATTACATGTAACTATGTACCTTATTCTTCAAAAATTGAAACTTAGAGGTTACCATAGGTTCCTGAGGGGAGTGGAGGGGAGGTATAAAATAAATGGAACATAGGGCTTTCTTAGGGCATTGGAATTATTCTGCATGATCTTGCAATGACAGATACAATCCATTTTAAATTTTGTCAAAACCTATAAAAGTGGGGTCGGATGTGGCTCAACTGGTTGGGCGTCCGTCTCCCATATGGAGGGACCCGGGTTCGATCCCCGGGACCTCCCGGTAAAAAAAAAAAAAAAAAAAAAAAACCTATAAAAGTGTATGGTGCAAAAGGTAAACTATAATGTAAACCATGGTTAGTAGCAATGCTTCAATATTTGTACATCATTTGTAACAAATGTACCATACACATGTAAAATGTTATTAATAGGGGAGAGTTGGAGAGGGGGAGGGGGCTGGGTATGTGGGAATCCCCTATATTTTCTATGTGATTTTCCGTAACCTAAATCTTCTTTGAAGATAAAGAAAAAAAAAAAAAAAAGACACTTGAGGAACATACAGAAGAAATTGTCACCATACATAAAAGATAACAGATCTTACAGTGATGAAAGATATATTTTTTAAATTTATTTTTTATTTTTACTTTTATTTTTGTGTTTTGTTACTTAATATTATTTTAATTATTTTTTGTTTATTTTATTGGCTTTGTTTTGGGGGAGGTTTTGGATCACAGAAGGGTCACAACTGTGGCAGAGGAGGGTCACTGGTATAGGGTGTCAGTGATGGGGGATGTGTTTGGAGGGGTGCACCTGGGACATGCCTTTATGGCATATGAATATGTTCAAGTGGTCATGGAGTGTTGTCTCAGTGGGTGGAGACTCACACAATAACCAAAAGAATATCAAATTCCCATCCTGGGAAGTCCTGCTACATTCTCTAATAGAGTGGTAAGTATTCCTAGAGTACATGGGCAGTGCAGTGCCTAGCAAAGGAGGACAGACCATTACATTAGGCCATTGATATTGATGGTTGTACTTAGGAACCTTTTCTTGTGAAATTGAAACTTAGCCTAGTATTATATATTGCCTAAGAATTACCTCCTGAAAGACTCCTTGATGCTCAAATGTGACCTCTCTCTAAGCTAAACTCAGCATATAAACACACTATATTGGACATGACTCCCAGGATGAGCCTCCCTGGCACAAAAGGATTATTACCAAGTGCCAAGTAGAGATGCATTTGGAAAAATGACCCTGACCAAAAAGGGGAAATATTAAATACAAATGAGTTTTTATTGCTAAGAGATTTCAAAGAAGGTTGGGAAGTCATTCAAGAGGTTACACTCGGGGGTCGGATGTGGCTCAACTGGTTGAGCGTCCGTCTCCCATATGGAGGGACCCGGGTTCGATCCCTGGGACCTCCCGGTAAAAAAAAAAAAAAAAAAAAGAGGTTACACTTATTCACATATCAGGAAGATCTCATTGACATCCATAGTAAACAGTGCCTCAAACGGCAGGGCTCCTGAGTCATCTAGACACTATAAGCAGGGCAGACAATCTCAGGAATTTGGCACTCTGTCAGTGGACCTTATTTTGAAATATATGCTCCCCAATGTACCAGAGTTAGACTCATTAATTTCCCTACACATGGCTCTTCTACCCTTTTTATTTGAACCTATAATTAGCACTATACTCATTAAATATATGTTCCAGAGTCCTAACTCTTCAGTCTGTTCATATGCTGGTTGAGCCCTGAATCTCAGCACAGTTGCATCACCTACTCTCCAGTTCATTGGACTCACCCAGGATAACTAACAAGGAGATGATGATGGACAATGCCCATCCCAAAAAACAGAGAGTATCTACAACTCCAAGCAAGAGAGTACCATCCATCTGCCCCATGTGATCTAAGCCCCCTCTTAATCAGAAACAGAGTGGGCATCATCAAATCCTCAAGATTGAGGAATGAACAAACATACGGGAGGAATGCAACTATGGACTAAAGTAGACTTATGATTATTCTAGTAATGGAAGAACTTGTATCATTGATATAAGGTCAATGGCCACCAGAGGTTCTGAGGGGAGGGAGAGGGAAGAATAGGTGTAACATAGAACATTTTGGGGACATTAGAATTGTCCTGCATGACATTGCAATGATGGATACAGGCCATTATACTTGCCAAAACCCAAAAAATTGTGTGGTGCAAAGTATAAACTATAGTGTAAACTCTAGTCCATGGTTAGTAGCAATGCTTCAATATGTGTTCATCAATTGTAACAAATGTACCACACTAATGAAAGATGTTGTTAATGGGGAAAAGTGTGGGAGAGAGAGGGGGTAGGGTATATGGGAATCCCCTTTATTTTTGATGTAACATGTTTTGAACATATATTCTAAAGCTTCTTTTATTTTTTAAAGATTTATTTTATTTCTCCCGACCCCCCTTGTTTGCACTTGCTGTGTCTGTTCATCTTCCTTGTTCCTTTTTTTAGGAAGCACTGGGAGCTGAACCTGGGACCTCTGATGTCAGAGGGGGGTACCTAAATGCTTGAGCCACCTTGAGCCTTCGCTCCCTGCTTTGTTGGGTCTCTCATTGTTTTTCCTCCCTGTGTCTCTTGTTGCATCATCTTGTCATGTCAGTTCTCCATGCCTGCCCATCAGGTCAGCTTGCTGTCTTCTTTAGGAGGCACTGGGAACCTCTGCTCCCCCACTTTGTTGTGTCTCTCATTATGTTGCCTCTTCTTGTGTCTCTTGTTGTGTCAGCTTGCCGCATCTGCTCATTGTGACAGCCTGCTGTCTTCTTTAGGAGGCACCAGGAACCGAACCAGTGACCTACCATGTGGTAGGCAGGAGCCCAGTTGCCTGAGCCACATCTGCTTCCTAAAAGCTTCTTTAATATATATATATATATATATATATATAATAACAAAAAAATTTAAGAGTAAAAAAATCTTCCTTAAAGAAGGCTCACAAATTCAGGGAAGAAATACTTCCCATCTTAAACACATGACTCATTTTATGAGGCTCACATAATACAACTACCAGAATTTGATAAGCATAGCATGAGAAAGGAATATTATAAGCCAATCTTTCATGAATATAGTTGTAAATTTTCTAACAAAATATTGGCAAACCCAATCCAGTAGTTTATAAAAAAATTTAAAACATCATGAGCAATTTGCACTGAGTCCTAGAATGGATGGTTGGTCAAATAGTCAAAAGTCAATGAATTCTATGCATTATTGTTTGCAAACCCACAACTTCTCTAATTAAAAAAAGAAAGAAAGAAAGAAGAATTGAGCCATTTAAAACCTACTTTTATGGGAAGCAGCTGTGGCTCAATCGGTGGGGCTCCCGTTTGCCATATGGGAGGCCCCGGGTTCAGTTCCCGGGGCCTCCTGGTGAAGGCAAGCCCACCCGCACAGCGTGGTTAGCTGACCCAGCGAGCACAAGCAGCAAGGGGGGGATAAATGAATAAATAAATAAAATCTTTAAAAAACAAACAAACAAAAAAAAACACCTACTTTTAAAAAAGGCAATATTATCATACAACATTAAAAGAACAAGGAAAAATATCTTATGGTCAATAGATGCAGAGGAAGTATTTGAAAAAATTCACCATCCATTGTGACAAATCTCTTAGGAAAGTAGGACTAGAAGTGAACTTCCTTAATTTGATAAAGGGAATTTACAAAAATATTTGGTAGACATCATACTTAAAGGAGAAGCTTTGAAATCAGAAGGAATCCAAGAATATTGCTACCATCACTTATTTTCAGTATCAGAATGTATTTCTCATCCAATGCAATAAAGTAAAAATAAATGGTTTAAAAATTGAACAGCAGGAAGCGGCTGTGGCTCAATCAGTAGGGCTCCCGCTTACCATATGGGAGGCCCCGGGTTCGGTTCCCGGGACCTCCTGGTGAAGGCAAGCCCACCCGCACGGCGTGGTTAGCTGACCCAGCGAGCACAAGCAGCAAGGGGGGGGGGATAAATGAATAAATAAATAAAATCTAAAAATAAAATAAAATAAAAAATAAAAATTGAACAGCAAGGAGAAAAAAACTAATTGTTCAAGGATGATATATGACTGTGTATGTCAAAATCCAAAATAGGGGAGCCAATGAGGCTCAGGGGTTGAGCGCTGGGTTCCCATATAGGAGGTTCCAGGCTCAATCCCCGGTCATGGTACCTCAAAATAAAGAAAGAAAAAGAATCCAAATAATATTAGATTTAATAAGGTAGTTTATCAAAGTTCTTGGTACAATATCAAGAAATACAATCAACAACTGTATTTGTATATCCACCAACAAAGTGATAGTGAAATTACAAAAGAAATATCATTTACAAGAGAAATAAAAATATAAGTATGAAGAAATGCATTTAATAAAAATGTGCAATTCCTGTATAAGAAACTTCATAAAGAGCATTCAGAGACCTTAATCCTTTAAGGTCCAACTACAAGGAGTGATACACTGAGTTCATGGATTGTAAGACTTCACATTGTAAAGAAGTCTTTTCTTGTTCCAATGATCTGTAGACTCAATACAATCTCAATATAAATCCCACCAACACTTTTTTGGTGGAAATTGATGTGGGTTAAAAATGTATATGGACAAACTAAAGGACAAAAGAGTGAAGACACTCTTGTAGAAAAAGAATATGGTGAGAGGCCTTGCTTTATCAGATCTCAAGACTTGCAAAACTACTGTAGTCAAAAGAGTATTAGGAGAAGGGGGTCGGATGTGGCTCAACTGGTTGGGCGTCCGTCTCCCATATGGAGGGACCCGGGTTTGATCCCCGGGACCTCCCGGTTAAAAAAAAAAAAAAAAAAAAAAAAAAAAAAGAGTATTGGGGCACGGATAGAAAACAAAACATTGGAATAGAGCAGAGTCCCCAATTAGAGCCAGATATGGACAGTTGATTTATGATGGAGACCGCACACCAAGCAATGTAGAAGGGATCAACTTTAGTAACTGGTACTGGATAATTAAGTATCCATAAGGAGGAAAAATGAAAGTTGACTCCTATAGATCTAAGTATTCAAAATAAATGCCTGTGTGGGTTGTGACAGTTCGGAATACATAGGGCCCTTCCGGGACACAAGTAATATTCTTTTTTCCTGGGTAGTGGTTACCAATGCTTGTTCGGCGTCTGTAGACACACCCGGAGGGCTCTTCCCGTATCACCTCGGCTCCTCCAGGCTCAGTTCTTGACTCCTAACTCCCAATTTCCCAAATGCAGTAACGGTAAGCTCGCTGTGAACGCGCCCATCTCTTCTGCCCAGAAAGACTGTTTTTGATGTACGGAGCCCAAACCTTTCTATTACGGCCGCGCCTTCCTTGGGCATCAAGGAATTTTCTATTTAGATTTGGCCTGCGATTGGCTTATCTTTAGGGTCAAGCAGGAACACTAGGTAAGAGCGTCGAAATGCTATTACGCTTGCGCAGCGTTGTTTACAGCAAATTCAGACGTAGAAATTAGAAGGGTGAGGAGTTTTGGTGACACGATAAAGCATCGATTGTAATTGCCCCTTTTCTGGCCCTGTTGGCGGAATCCGATGGCCCTGAACGGCTATCTCGCTGTCCGTACAGCACATCTCCCAAAATGGCCGCTCCCATCAATGTGACGTATGTGTTGCGGCCATCTTGCCTGGCTATCACGCCGCCAGGAACCAGAGTCCGCGCTTCCAAAATGCTACGGAGTCTATGTGACAGGCGAGCGTCTGACCCGCCAGACCAGTGAGCGGAAGCGGAAGTGGCGTGCATCTGCGGGCCATCTGGCCTGAGATTAGCGTTAACGTCTCTGCGAATGAATTTGGGTCCCTTGCTGTAGGGGATTCTGTGACTTTGCGTAGGGCTTGTGAGGGGAACTCGTGGGGGGTGTTGTTTAACCCGGCTTCGGGGATGCCTGGAGCGCTGTGCGCGGCCTGCACAAGCCTCGGTGTTGAGGAAAGTATGTTGACGGTTGTGGAAGAAACTAGAATCCCGTAGGGAGGACGCGATGGAAGAGCCACTTACCGAATTGTGACCGGCCGTCGGTCATCTGCGCGCCTGTGGTCCGGCCTGAGCGTCCGTGTTATGTTCAGCGTGGGAGTCGGTGTCTGGGTAGCTACTGACTGCGATGAGAGGTGCTGGATGGGGAAAATATTGGGAGTTAGGGATAAGAGAAAATGGTAGGTTGGAATGTAGGAGGTCTAGGGTGGGCATTTAGGTACTGTACTAAGCATCAGAGTATTATATTTCCTAAGATTTTATACTGAAAAATTTCAGGTATACAGAAATGTTGAAAGAAATAGCAAAATGATAACCTGTGTACTCACTATTTACATACAAAAATTTGATTTTTTAAAAATCGTGCTATAAATGCGTAATATATATTTGGGTGTGTGAGTGTGTATGTGTGGAGTAACATGTAATTTCTGGCTTTTTATGTCAATTTGCCACAGGTTTGTGTGTCTTTGAGTAAGGTATGCAAACAAAGTGATGATATCTACTTTGCAGGTGTGTTTTGAAGATGAGCTGAAATTGTGCATCTTAAGTGCGTGGCCAAATGCTTGACTTATGGTGGATACTTTACCAAAGGGAGCTATTACTCAAATTTGTAACTTTCTAGATGAGACCTTTTTTTTTTAACTTTAAAATAATTCTATTATTAACTTTGTCTTTTTAATACACATACAGAAACATGCACATATTCTCTACCTATGTGAAATTGTTTGAGTACAGAGTTTTTGGAAACCTCCCATGATATTAAGTGGAGATGTAATTTTTAAAATCACAATATCAATATGCTTATCAGTAAAAAGCAGATAATAAAATTGACCTTCAGGTTACTACCTACACCAAAGTATGTGTAATGCTTTGTAATATATTTTTTAACTGAACTATAAGGGATTTTTCTCTTTTTTATTTTACAAAAATAGGTCAGATTAAATGCATGTTTTGAAGCCTTCTCATTTTGTTTTACCTTACTTCGCTAATTTTCTATTATGTAACACTTTCACATGGGGTGCACCAGGTTTTTCCACATCTGTAGCAATAGTGGATATAACATTTTTTCCCATCTTTTTTAGTATGATAGGCTATCAAAAAATTTGGCTTTGGATTTTCTTTATCATTTTTAATATAAAATATAAATACTTTCAATAAAGATATTTGGTAAATTGAAAATGGCGAAGTCCTCCATTATTGTTCCATCCTCCTAGTCCACACCCAATCTCTGTTAAACTATTTAGAATGTAGGATGTATTACTTTTTATTTTAAAAAGCAGTTTTATTTAAAAAAACATAAAAAATAAAGACAAAAAGCAGTTTTATCTCATATATATGAATACCTAAAGAATGCACTATTTAGTTTTGCTTGTTTGTAAATTTTATAATAATGGTTTATAATTTAATCTTCTGGGGCTTTTCTTCACCCTTTGTGTGTTTATGATTCATCCATATTGTATGTAGGTTTGGTTCATCAATATTCATCTATTCTCCTGATGTTGGACATTTGTATTGTTTCTAAGTTTTGGCCACCTCTTTCATACCAATGTTCCATATTCATGAATTTCTGTTCCATTTTCTTTCATTGGTCTATTTGCCTATCCCTGGGAAATGGCATTTTGTCTTAAATTGTCTAACTTGTTAATGAGCCTGGATATAATGAGTCTGGCAAGCACCTCATCTACTGCCTTTTTTTTTTTCTGTAATGTCTTGTCTAATCTTGGCTTGTTGCTCTTCCATATACATTGAAGAAACAACTTTGAAATTCCCTGCAAATTCCCTTAGGGGATTTTGCTGGGAATTGCTTTGGATCTATAGATCAGTTTTGAGAGGAATAACTTTGTACCAATATGGAGCATTCCTATAGATCAATATGGGATACCTTTTCATTTATTTCATTCTTTTGTGTCTTTCAATAACTCTGTGTAATTTTCTGCATATAGATCTTGCACATTTTTCCCCGAGTAGCTTATAGATTTTGTTGGTATTATAAATAGAATTTTTTTTTCTTTTAACTCTTTTTTTTTTCCTTCTAACCTTTAATAATAACATCTTCAAAGGTCCTATTTACAAATGGGTATACACCCATAGGAATGCAGTGTAAGATTTGAATATGTTTTCTGTGGGAGAAATGATTCAATCTCCAACATCTTTTAACTCTTATTGTTGCTTGAATTGCAACTAATTTTATATTGATATTAAAGCAGTTGCATAATGACAGTTTTTTTCTTCCTTTCTGTCTATTTTTCTTATTTTACAGCTAAGACTTTTATCTGTGGTACATTGTTGACTAGGAAGAAATGCTGTGGGTTAACTTTATCAAGTTAAAAAAGTTCTCATCTATTTCTAGTTTGCTAAGTTTTTTTAAAATTGTGAATAGGTGTAGTATTTTATTAAATGCCTTTTCTGCATCTGTCAAGATAATTAAATTGTTCTTTTTTTTTTTTTTTTTAAAGATTTTATTTATTTATTCATTTATCCCCGCCTTGCTGCTTGCGCTCGCTGGGTCAGCTAACCACGCCGTGCGGGCGGGCCTGCCCTCACCAGGAGGCCCCGGGAACCGAACCCGGGGCCTCCCACATGGCAAACGGGACCCCTACCGATTGAGCCACAGCCGCTTCCCTAAATTGTTCTTTATAATAAACTATTCCTGCATTCCTGGAATAAACTTATCTTGGTCATAGTACAATATTCTTTCTATGTATTGCTGCATATTATTTTCTGATATTTTATTTAAGATTTTTATAGCTAAGATCATTAATGAAGTTGTCCTATAAATTTTCCTTCTCATACTTTCCTTGAATTCCAGATCTCTTTTCATTTCTCACATAACCTGCCTAAGACATGTTGTCAGAGACTTAACATTTTACTTGTGTTCTCAGCAAAGTGATATTGACAGCATCTAATCTGTTAATGTATTCCTGAGTTATTCTGGCATCTCTGTATTTCTTTCATTGTGTAATTCATTCTTCGTAATCAGAGTTCTTTCACAACCAGCACTTGTTAGAGAGACCACAGGAGGTCCACTTGGGGACTTTGTGTGACAGTGAGTCCTCAAAAGAAGAGGCACAGTTTGAGATTCCTATTGAGACTTCATAGTAGGGTTTAAGAATATGAACCCATTCGTCAGAGGCAGTCAGTCTATATTTGTTTTGTTCTTTATAGGCAAGAAGTTAGCTTTATTGAGGTATAATTTACATACAAAAAATAGTCACCATTTTTTTTGCATACAATTCAATGAGTTTTAACAAAGGTATACCATCATGTAACTACTACCTGAGTTAATACATAGCACCTTTCCATCAACCCCTAAAGTTTCCTTGTGCCTCTTTACAATTTATCACATCCCCCATCCTCTGTTCCCTGGTAGCCACTATGTGCTTTCTGTAAATATGTATATTCTAGTTCTTTATACAAACAGAATTATGCAATAGGTAGGTTTTGTGTCTACTTTTATTTCACTTAGTGTAATGCTTTTGTGATCCGTTCTTGTTTTCATATGTATTGGTTGTTCATTCCTTTTTACTACTGTTTAATATTGAATGGTACAGATATACCACAATATGTTTATCCATTCACCAGTTGATGGATATTTAGATTTTTTGTGGATTTTAGATATTACAAATAAGTCTATAGTGTGCATTCATATACAAGTCAATGTGGCTGTATTATTGTGTATTTTCAGCAGCAGTGTATGAAAGTTCCTGGTAACCCACATACTTGTCAATTCTTAGCATTATCATTCTGTTTAAGATTTATTTAGGGAAGCGGCTGTGGCTCAATCAGTGGGGCTCCCGTTTACCATATGGTTCCCGGGGCCTCCTGGTGAAGGCAAGCCTGCCCGCACGGCGTGGTTAGCTGACCCAGCGAGCACAAGCAGCAAGGGGGGGATAAATGAATAAATAAATAAAATCTTTAAAAAAAAAAAAAAAAAAGATTTATTTATTTACCTCTCCCCACCTCCTTGTTGTTTGCACTTGCTGTATCTGTTCGTCTTCTTTTTTTGTTTCTTTAGGAGGCACCGTGAACCGAACCCGGGACCTCTGATGTGGGAGGGAGGCGCCTAATCATTTAAGCCACCTCCTTTCCCTGCTTTGCTGTGTCTCTTGGTATGTTTTTCCTCTTGTGTATCTTGTTGCGTCATCTTGTCACGTCAGCTCGCCATCCTTCTCATCCCTTTTAGGAGGCACTGGGAACCTCTGCTCCCTGCTTTGTTGTGTCTCTCATTATTTTATTCTTGTTGTGTCAGCTTGCCACGCCTGCCCATTGCACCAGCTTGCTGTCTCTTTTAGGAAGCACCAGGAACCAAACCATGGACCTCCCATGTGGTCGGCGGGAGCCCAGTCGCCTGAGTCACATCTGCTTCCCCTCATTCTTTTTAATTATAGCCATTCTAGTAGATGTGTAATGATATTTCATTTTAGTTTTAATTTTCTATAATTAACTTAAAGCAAGTTTTCATATATTTTTGAAAAGTTGTTTTTCTTTTGTTGAAATTTCTGGTCAAATTTTTTGTTAATTTTTAAAATTGGATAGTTTCTTATTGAGTTTGAAAAGTTTTTTATATATTCTTTTTGATAGAAGTCTTTCAACAGGGATATATTTTGCAAATATTTTATCCCAGCCTTTGGCTTGACTCTTCTTCATTTCTTTAATAGTGTCTTTTGAAGATCAAATGCTTTACTATTGAAAAAATCTAATTTATCATATTTTTCTTTTATCATGCTTTCTATCTTCTAAGAAATCTTTCTCTAATCTAAAGTCACTTAAAACTTTTCTGTGCTTTTTTCTAGAAGTGTTAGAGTTTTAACTCTTAAATTTAGGTGTGTGGTTCATTTTTGGATTTTTTTTTTTTTTGTAACTTTTTATTTAACATTGATGTTGCGCTTTTTCTGAAGGGTGAAAGGAGGTAATAGTGATAAGGACTGTGAGACGGAATTTGGGAAGAAGAGCAAAGTTGGAATGTTTCCGAAGAACATTTCAATTCCCATAAATACCAGGGACTTTCACTGCCCTTGTCTGTCCATGTGCACATTTATTAGAAAAACATGGGCGGACAGAGCCAAAACAGAGCTCACCATCCTTCATTTTAATAGTGTGATGTGAAATTCAGCACAGGCCACCACATTGCAGCAGAGGTCCCGAGGTGAGGTTTAGCTTCCTCTCCACCTGGTGGGAGGATTAGCTTCCAGCTGATGGAAAACACAAATGCTGGATGTGGGTCCTGCACAGCCCATCCCTGCTCAGTGCTGGCAGGAGCCCTGCTACCAGAACTGTTCTTAAAATCCCTGCTAAGGAGCCAGCCCTGTTTTGATGAAGAGCTTTATGAAGTTGTTTGTTTGGGTGTGGTGAAGCTGAGAATTATGCCAGACCCTTTGAGCTTCCTGGAAATGACAGTTCTCATAGGAAAAGAATGAAAAGAAACTTCTCTATTTAAAACCTCTGTGGAGAAAGGAGGTGGCACACAACCCCGATCAGAGTCTCTCATTAATGTGTTCATGTCTTTCTGGGTCTTTGAATATTGACTGGCATGTGTCCTCATTCCTCGGACATGTGACCTCATTCCTCAGACACATCTCCAATGATTTTATTTTATTTTTCTATTTTTTTGTGTGAGATAAACATGGACATGCAATTGTTTCAGTAGCACTTGTCAAATATTTTATTAATTTTCTCTTGCTTATACTTTACTTTCTGGAACATATGGAGTATATTTACAATAGCATTTTAATGTACTTATCTGCCAATTGTATCACTTTTGTCATTTTTTTTACCTCAAAGTTGTAAGAACTAAATGGGACAGTAACACTCTTGAAACCCTTACACATGTAGGAATTTGCTTTCATTATTATTATTGCTGGATAGAATAAATCTTTTGCTTGAATCCCTAGGTACTGGATTCCTAGAAATAGATCTCAAGTCCAGAAATTAATCCTTGCTGAGGATACCACTGATGACAGATCATTATCAGAATTTCATGGCAAACAGATACTAGAGGTCCTGGCCATTTCCAAAGAACTGGTGAAAATGACAAAGTCCCAGGTAAGCTGTTTTTTAATTTCCCACTTTGTTTTCCAGTCAATTTCTGGAGCTTCTCAACAACATATGTAGATACATTGTGGCTGTGATTAGACTGGGAGACACAATAGAAGATCAAGACTAGCTAGTTAGGAAGAGGGCCTATCTGCATGTCATAGGGTCCTGTAAGGTACTAATAATTAGAAATTGAAAGCTGGGTTGCAAACTTTTCTATGGTAATAAGTTTTTTTTTGTTTTTTTTTTTTAAGGATTTATTTATTTATTTACTTTTATCCATTTTTACACCCCTTCCCCCTCCCACCCCCCCGTTTTTGCTGTTTCTGTGTCCATTCGCTGGGCAACTCTGTGTCCATTTTCTGCCCTCTCTTCTCATCCTTCTCCTCCTGTCTTCACTGGGATTCAATCCTTGGAATCTCTGATGTAGGAGAGAGGCATCCTGCCCGCGCAACCTTAGTTGCTGGTTTTTTGGTGCGTCTCATCTTGCCTCTCCCTTGTGTCACTCTCCTATTATGTCATCATCTTGCTGTGTGGCTCGCGGGAACTGGTGGTGCGCCCGCGCACAGGGCCTGGCGGCCCACGCACCTTCTATATATTTTTTAAATTTTTACCAGGAGGTCCCGGGGATCGAACCCAGGTCCCTCCATATGGGAGATGGACGCCAACCAGATATAGCCCCCTGCTATATCTCTTAAGGTTGACCAGAGATACCTAGAGTTACAGTCTTTTCCCATACAGGATGGACATATAATAAATCAGGCTTAGTTTATCACCAGCATTCTAAAAACCAGACCTAGGGAGGAAAATAAGGTCTGGGGACACATGCATGGTTTCTAATATAGCGAATGTTTAGCCCACCCTGATTATCACAGAATCAGGACAGTGAGAATATTCGCAGAAGATTTTTTAAAGTTAAAAAATTTACTTTGTCCATAAGGAGGAAGCAGATGAATTCCTTAAGATCAGTAAACACGGGAAGCGGCTGTGGCTCAATCAGTAGGGCTCCCGTTTACCATATGGGAGGCCCCGGGTTCGGTTCCCGGGGCCTCCTGGTGGGGGCAGGCCCGCCCGCACGGCGTGGTTGGCTGACCCAACGAGCACAAGCAGCAAAGGGGGGATAAATGAATAAATAAATAAAATCTTTAAAAAAAAAAAAAGATCAGTAAACATTTCCTGGATATAAAGGTTGAAGAAAATCTTTAATGGGTCTTCCTCTGTTTTTTTTTTAATCCAGGGTACAGACCCAATTAATAGCCACCTTCTGAAAGAGAATGTAGGGATATAAAAGACACAGCTAGGAAACTTTGAAAATTTCTTCTTATCTATAAAAAAAGATAATGATAGTGTTTCCATAAGGGCTATTGTGAAGATCATTGTATTAAGATATGTAAAATGTTTTGAATGATACGTGGTATATAGCAAGAGATCTGTTTTGGCTATTATCATTATTGTGATTTAATGTGTACCACAATCAATTTCTAACTGGCAATTTTGAGCCTATCATATTCTTATATATGAAAAACACTGCAGTATGTATGCAGTATCTGCAGAAAATATGCACACTTGCTCACATATGCATCTGTTCTCTTCAGCCCCCACATAGTCTTTCCTTCTGTCTTATTGTACTATTTGCAGTTCCTTGAACCCATGCTTTGCACATACTGTTCCCTTCTGAAAGGCCTGTGGTCCCTATCTTTTCTACCTCTTCCTATGGAACACACAGCTAATTGTCCTAGACACAGCTCCCACTTAACCTCTTTGGAACAAGTATTTCATTATCTACTTCTATTCACATTTTAAGTGGAGAATAGTTCTGTCATAACCCTTGTTTTTTTTTTTTTTTGAAAGCGTTCCATTTTTTTTTTTACATTTCTCAATTAAATGTAATGGATACATGTAAATTTTTTTTTTTTTTGAATCAAACAATATATTACACAATATATTTGGTTCATAGTAATGCATTCATACAGTATTTGTCCTTTTGTGTCTGGCTTGCTTCACTCAACATAATGTCCTCCAGGTTCATCCACGTTGCCATATGCTTTATGACTTCATTTCTTCTTACAGCTGCATAATATTCCATCGTGTGAATAGACCACAGTTTGTTTATCCATTCATCTGTTGATGGACACCTGGGTTGTTTCCAACTTTTGGCAATGGTGAATAATGTGGCTATGAACATCGGTGTGCAGATGTCTGTTCGTGTCACTGCTCTCAGTTCTTCCCAGTAATGGTATTGCAGGGTCACGTGGCAAGTCTATATTCAACTTCTTTAGGAACTGCCAAAAGTCCTCCATAGTGTTTGTACCATCCTGCATTCCCACCAACAGTGAAGAAGTGTTCCTATCTCTCCACATCCTCTCCAACACTTGTAGTTCTCTGTCTTTTTAATAGTGGCCATTCTGATAGGTGTGAAATGATATCTCATTGTAGTTTTGATTTGCATTTCCCTAATCATGAGTGATGTTGAGCATTTCTTCATGTGTTTTTTTTGCCATTTGTATTTCTTCTTCAGAGAAATATCTATTCAAGTCTTTGGCCCATTTTTTAATTGGGTCATTTGTCTTTTTATTGTTGAGTTGTAACATCTCTTTATATATCCTGGATATTAAACCCTTATCAGATATGCGATTTCCAAATATTTTTTTCCATTGAGTCGGCTGCCTTTTCACCCTTCTGACAAAGTCCTGTGAGGTGCAAAAGTGTTTAATTTTGAGGAGGTCCCATTTATCTACTTTTTCTTTTGTTGCACGTGCTTTGGGTGTGAGGTCCAAGAAACCACCACCTACTACAAGGTCTTGAAGATGTTTCCCTACATTTTCTTCTAGTAATTTTATGGTCCTGGCTTTTATATTTAGATCTTTGATCCATTTTGAGTTGATTCTTGTATAAGGGGTGAGATAGGGGTCCTCTTTCATTCTTTTGGTTATAGATATCCAGTTCTCCCAACACCATTTGTTGAAGAGACTGTTTTTTCCCATCAGCGTGGGCTTGGTAGGTTTGTCAAAAACCAGTTGACTGTATAGGTGAGGGTTTATTCTGGATTCTTAATTCTATTCCACTGATCGATGTGTCTCTCTTTATGCCAGTACCATGCTGTTTTGACCACTGTAGCTTTGTAATATGTTTCAAGGTCAGGCAGTGAAATTCCTCCCACATTGCTCTTCTTTTTTAGAATGCTTTTGGCTTTTTGGGTGCACTTACCCTTCCAGATGAATTTGGTAATTGCCTTCTCTAATTCTGTAAAGTAAGCTGTTGGGATTTTGATTGGTATTGCATTGAATCTATAAATCAGTTTGGGCAAGATTGACATCTTCATGATATTTATTCTTCCAATCCATGAACACGGATGTCTTTCCATTTGTTTAGGTCTTTTAATTTTCTTTAACTTTGTTTTGTAGTTTTCTGCATATAGGTCCTGTACTTCCTTGGTTAAATTAACTCCTAGATATTTGAGTCTTTTTGTTGCTATTGAAAATGGAATTTTCCTCCTGATTTCCTCCTCAGATTGTTCAGTACTAGGGTACAAAAACATTACTGATTTTTGCATGTTGATCTTCTATTCTGCCATTTTGCTGAACTCATTTATTAGTTGAAGTAGCTTTTTTGTGGATACTTCAGGATTTTCTAAATACAGGATCATGTCATCCGCAAACAGTGAGAGTTTTACTTCCTCTTTTCCTATTTGGACGCCTTTAATTTTTTTTTGTCTTGTCTAATTGCCCTTGCTAGAACTTCTAGTACAATGTTGAATAACAGTGGTGACTGTGGGCATCCTTGTCTTGTTCCTGATCTTAGGGGGACACTTTCAACCTTTCCCCATTGAGTATGATGTTGGCTGTGGGTTGTTCATATATGCCTTTTATTATACTGAGGAATTTTCCTTTTATTCCTATCTTTTGAAGTATTTTTATCAAAAAAGGATATTGGATTTTGTCGAATGCCTTTTCTGCATCTATTGAGATGATCATATGGTTTTTTTCCTGCAATTTGTTAATGTGTAGTGTATTACATTGATTGATTTTCTTTTTTTTTTTTTTTAATTTTTTTTTAGATTTTTTTTTTTTTATTTATTTATTCATCCATCCCCCCCCGCTGCCCGCGCTCGCTGGGCCAGCCAACCATGTCGCGCGGGCGGGCCCGCCCCCACCAGGAGGCCCCGGGAACCGAACCCGGGGCCTCCCACACGGCAAACGGGAGCCCCACTGACCGAGCCACAGCCGCCTCCCTTGATTGATTTTCTTATGTTGAACCAGCCTTGCATGCCAGGAATAAATCCCACTTGGTCGTGATGTATAAGTCTTTTTGTTGTTGTTGTTGTTGTTGTTGTTGTTGTTTTACCGGGAGGTCCCGGGGATCGAACCCAGGTCCCTCCATATGGGAGACAGATGCCCAACCATTTGAGCCACATCCATCCCCTAAGTCTTTTGATATGCAGTTGGATTCAATTTCCAAGTATTTTGTTGAGAATTTTTGCATCTCTGTTAATGAGAGAGATTGGTCTGTAATTTTCTTTTCTTGTGGAATCTTTATCTGGCTTTGGTATTAGGGTGATGTTGGCTTCAAAAAATGTGTTGGGTAATTTTCCCTCCTCTTCAGTTTTTTGGAAGAGTTTAAACAGGATTGGTGTTAATTCTTTTAGAAATGCTTGGTAGAATTCACCTGTGAAGCCATCTGGTCCTGGACTTTTCTTTGTTGGGAGATTTTTGGATGACTGATTCAATCTCCTTAATTGTGATTGGTTTGTTAAGTTCTTGTATTTCTTGTTGTATCAGTGTAGGTAGGTTATGAGTTTCTAGAAATTTGTCCAATTCATCCAGGTTGCCTAGTTTGTTGGCATATAGTTTCTCGTAATATCCTCTTATGATTCTTTTTATTTCTGTGAGGTTATTTGTAATTTCCCCCCTTTCATTCTGATTGTATTTATTTGAATCTTCTCTTTTTTTTTCTTTGTTAGTCTAACGAGGGGTTTGTCAATTTTATTGATCCTCTCAAAGAACCAGCTTTTGGTTTTGTTGATTTTCTCTATTGCTTTTCTGTTCTTATTTTCATTTATTTCCGCTCTAATCTTTATTATTTCTTTCCTTCTTTTTGCTTTGGGATTGGTTTGCTGTTCTTTTTCTAGTTTCTCAAGTTGTTCTGTTAAATCTTTGAGTTTAGCTCTTTCTTGTTTCTTAATATAGGCATTTAGGGCTATAGATTTCCCTCTCAAGACTGCCTTTGTTGTATCCCATAAGTTTTGATATGTTGTGTTCTCATTTTCATTTGTCTTAATATATTTACTGATTTCACTTGCAATTTCTTCTTTGACCCACTGAATATTTAGGAGTTTGTTCTTCAGTCTCCACACATTTGCAAATTTCCTTTTTTCTTGTCTGTTATTGATTTCTAATTTCATTCCATTATGATCTGAGAAGGCGCTTTGTAATATTTCAATCTTTTTATATTTATTGAGAGCTGTATTGTGACCTAACATGTGGTCTATCCTGGAGAAAGATCCATGGGCACTTGAGAAGAATGTATAAACCGCTGAGTTTGGATGCAGTGTTCTGTATATGTCTGTTAGATCTAACTTGTTTATCATATTGTTCAAGTTCTCTGTTGCCTTGTTGATCTTCTGTCTAGTTGTTCTATCTAATGATGTGAGAGGGGTGTTGAAGTCTCTGACAATTATTGTAGAAATGTCTATTTCTCCCTTCAGTTTTGCCAGAGTTTGTCTCATATATTTTGGGGCACCCTGGTTAGGTGTATAGATATTTATGACTGTTATATCTTCCTGGAGGATCGTCCCTTTTATTAATATATAATGGCCTTCCGCATCTCTTATCACTTTTTTGCATTTGAAGTCTGTTTTGTCTGATATTAGTATAGCTACCCCTGCTCTTTTCTGTTTACTATTCGCGTGGAGTATTTTTCCAACCTTTTACTTTCAGCCGGCTTGTATCCTTGGGTCTGAGGTGAGTTTCTCATAAGCAGCATATGGATGGCTCATGTTTTTTTATCCATTCTGTCAGCCTGTTCTATCTTTTGATTGGGGAATTTAATCCATTCACATTCAATGTTATTACTGAAAATGCACTATTTATTTCCTCCATTGTATTCTTTGGTTTTCATATGTCATCTTGTTTTTGTCTCTCTTTTTACTGTTTTGGTTATCCTTTCTGCTATTCTTTCTTTTATACTCTCCTCCAAGCCTCTCTCTCCTGTCTTTTTCTTTCAGGTTCTAAGGCTTCTTTAATATTTCCTGCAAAGGTGGATTCTTTTTTGCAAACTCTCTTAGTTTCTGTTTGTTTGTGAATACTTTATACTCACCTTCATATTTGGAGAACAGTTTTGCTGGATAAAGAATTCTCGGCTGGCAGTTTTTCTCTTTTAGTTTCCTAATTGTATCATACCACTGTCTTCTCGCCTCCATGGTTTCTGAAGAGAAATCTGCACAAAGTCTTACTGGACACCCTTTGTACGTGATCGTTTGCTTCTCTCTTGCTGCTCTGAGAATTTTCTCTTTATCTTTTACATTTGACATTCTGAATAATATGTGTCTTGGCTTAGGTTTATTTGGATTTATTCTTATTGGGGTACGGTGTGCTTCTTGGACATGAAAGTTAATTTCTTTCGTGAGAGTTGGGAAATTTTCAGCTATTATTTCCTAAAATACTCTTTCTGCCCCTTTTCCTTTCTCCTCTCCTTCTGGAACTCCAATGACACGTATGTTCTTGCGTTTTGTGTTGTCATTCAACTCTCTGAGCCCCTGCTCAATTTTTTCCATTCTTTTCTCTCTCTGTTCTTTTCTCTCTTCGATTTTAGCTGCTCTGTCTTCAGTATCACTTATTCTTTGTTCTATCATTTCGAGTCTGCTGTTGTATGCCTCAAATGTATTTTTTTTTTTTTTTTCCTCAAATGTATTTTTGACTTCACCTATTGTGTCTTTCATTCCCATGAACTCCGTTACCTTTGGTTCAGTGTTTCAAATTCTTCTCTGCGTTCGCTCAATGAGTTCTTGATGTTATTGATCTCTTTAACTATATTCTCTTTCATCTCATTAATTTGATTTTGGAAATTTGTACTCATCTCACTGATTAGTTCTCTCAAATTCTGCATCTCTTCTGGGACTTTGCTGTATTCCTTTTCTTGGGCCATGTCTTCTATTTTCTTAGTATGGCTAGTAATCTTTTGCTGGTGCTTAGGCATCTGATTAGTTTGTATTTTACTTAGATACTCTATCTCTTTCTCTTTTATGGGGTTTTAGTGGCAGGAGGCTGTGAGTTACCACAGCTCTTTGATTTTTGGCTCAACCTTGTTTGTTAGGATTGTTCTGCTGGTTGCTCAAATCAGGGCATTGGACCCAGTAATTGGTTGTAGAGTTGTTTCCTAGGGCCTTGGGCAGGGAGGTTATAGAGGCCAGGAAAAGCCTCTCTTACTTATTAATTTTCTTATGTGCACTTCCGTGGTCTGCCAGGAGATGGCACTCATTGGCAGCTCTCAATTCAATGCCTGGTCAGAGCATATTTGTTGTAACACAGGCCAGATCAATGTGATAGAGCTTCCTGTCTGGGGGCTAAGAGCTCTGTGATTCAAACTTTCTGAGACAGTTCTCCAGACTTCTCTCGTAGTGCCCCCCTTTTCCCAGCTAGGAAATATTTCCACTCCCTTCTGAATCCTCAACAACAGTCCCTGTTAGTAGAGGATGAGATTGGGGGGTTTGTATATCTTTAGCCCCTTGCAGGCTCCAAGGCAAACAATGGCTCAGCCCCACCCAGCCTGGAAGGGCTCTCAGGACAGGGCAGACCAAACCTGGGCGTCCAAAGCGGGGTCAGCCCCAGGCTCTCTCTCCCCTCTCCCATGGAGTCCTCAACAGTTAGTCCAGGCTAGAAGAGGGGGAGGTTGGGAGGGTCGGATTTCTCCAGTCCTTTCTAGGCTCCCAGGGCAAACTGCCGTGTGGAAGGATCCATGGGGCTCCGCAGCCCAAATTTCAGGTCAGAACCTGAGTCAGCCTAAGGCTGTGTCCCTCTCTTTCCCCTTTCCTGGAGTGGCAGATCCCTGAAGCCCCCTTTGTCTGTGGTTGCAGGCCCAGAGGCCCGAGAATTCTGAAGAGTATGGGGGAGGGTGCCGGCAGCAGTAGAAGTTGCTACTTGCAACTCACGGTTCTGTTGTCGCGATTTCCCTCTTCTGTCCCTCCTCTGGGTGGTGTGCAGCCTTCACCTGCTGACGTAAACCCTAGAAGATCTTTTTTGGGGCTGTTTCCGCTTATCCTCTAGCTATTTTTCTGGAGAAGAAATTCCCGTGTCTTACTAGTCCGCCATCTTCTCGTAAGTCTTATAACCCTTGTTAAACCATAATGCCTTGACATATATACACATTTGCCACTCTTTGCAAGAACAGAAGTTACTTGATGGCAAGACCATACTTTATTTACATTTTTATTGCAATTTGTATAGTGGAAAATATTAAATGCTGCAATGATGGGTTGCAAATGGTTTTTTAGGTAAAGTTTTTAAAGAAAGTTTTCATTGGGTCAGTGAATGAATGAGTGGAGAAGTGAATGAAGAATGCTTAAAAAAAGGATAGTTTTAGTGAGCTTAGCTCACAAAGTGTAAAACAAAACCTGGTACACAGAAATCTGAATATATAAAAATTCTTAATAATCATATTTGGAATGAATTCTTCTAGTTCTTTTATACTTATTCCATGAAACAAACTGCAGATTAAAAGGGAATATGTTATTACAGGGATTATTGTCATTCAATGATGTGGCTGTGGACTTTACCTGGGAGGAGTGGCAGCTACTAGACCGAGTTCAGAAGAACCTCTACTGGGATGTGATGTTGGAAAATTATAGCAATCTGATGTCATTAGGTAAAGATAACTTTCCTAAATATCTCAGCATAAGCCCATTAATTTCCTTAATTTTTTCCATTACTACAATTTATGGGCTCTCAGATATCCTCAGTGGTTTCAAACATGGATATTTATAGATGGTAAAATTCGTTTTCTTTGTGGTCAGACGGTGACTGTATATACTTTCATTATCCAAATGAACGGTTTTTATTTGCTGAAAAACTGTGTATTTCCTGAAACAGAATTTTTCCTCAGAAGCCCTAATAATGTTCAGGTTCTGTGTGAATACCCATTGACAGGTTATCAAGCTACCAAGCCCAAAGCTGTTGCCCAGTTGGAGAAAGTTGAAGAAAAAGAGATAGTAGGGAGGGAATTCATAAATCAGTGCATTCCAGGTGAGTGCAACCAAAGCAGTAGGAATTAGTGGAAGGTACAGTTGGTCATTGATGGGAACTGTTACTAAGGTTTTTTAAAGATAATTTTTCTTAGCACCTCTGACCCTTCAAAAATGACTTAAAATGAGTGATGTGCTCTTCAGTATGAATTATGCCTCCTCCACTTAGATCCTTCCCCATAGAACTCATAGGACTCTCTCTTGCTAGCCACCTTGGAGAAGATTCACCTCTCTATTTCTACTCTGATTCACATACTTGCCTATTTCCTTTTGCCCTTGTTTTTTTGGTTAGTCGTCTTTTACAGGCTCAATTTGACAAAACCACCCCTTTTCCACCTCTTTATCTATATTCCTATACCTATTCTATTATGCTGCCTAATACTTATAGACTCCCAATTTTCATGACACCCATGTTCCTCAGCTCATTACTTATTTCTGTCCTTTGTCTAATGCCTAGGAATTACATGGTGCTCCTGTGGTCTCACTTTCTGAATTCTCTTTGGATGTTGACTTGAGAGTCCATTTTTCTCTTCCATTTCATTATAATGGTAGGATTGATTTTTTTTTTTTTCCCCCTAGAAGGAATCTCACAAGTTTATGATTGGTATCAGCAAGATATTAAAAAGGATAAACTGGTGGACAGAGAGCATGAGAATAAAGCAGTGAAAAAAATATTTGCTCTGATCAAAGACTTTGTTCCATTAATAGAAAGACCCCATAAATATGTCTCAAAAGGGATAAGTTTGAAGCAAAGTTCAGATTCAAATTTTCAGAGTAACAACTGTGTAAAAATGAACTCTGATAAGTTAAATGGAGACAGGAGACCTTTTTTACATACTCTACAAGAAACTTCCCATACTCAAGTCCAATACTATGAACATAATTCTTGTGTAAAAGCTTTTAACATGATGACAAATGTTAAAAGACATCACAGAATTCACATGGAAGGGAAACCTTATGAATGCAGTGAATGTCCAAAATCCTTCAGGTATAAGTCAAAGCTCCTCATACATCACAGAACTCATACAGGAGAGAAACCATATGAATGCAGTGAATGTCAAAAAGCTTTCAGTACAAAATGTCATCTCACTCAGCACCAGAGAACTCATACAGGAGAGAAACCATATGGATGCATTGAGTGTCAGAAGTCCTTTAGAACAAAGTATCATCTCATTCTACACCAGAGGACTCATACAGGAGAGAGACCCTATGAATGCAAAGAATGCGGAAAAGCTTACAGGGAGAAAACAAAGCTCAGATTACATTACAGAACTCATACAGGTGAGAAACCTTTTGAGTGTAGTGATTGTGGAAAAGGTTTCATCCAGAAGTCAAACCTGATTATTCATCAAAGAATTCATACAGGAGATAAACCCTGTGGATGTAAAGAATGTGAAAAGACCTTCTGTAGTAATTCTCAACTCATCATTCACCAACAAATCCATACAGGAGAAAATTGCTATGAATGTAGGGAATGTGGGAAAGCCTTCAATAAAAACTCACACCTCATCAAACATCAGAGTATTCATACAGGAGAGAAACCATATGTATGCAGTGAATGTGGAAAAGCTTTTATACACACATCACAGCTCATGGTACATCAGAAAAGTCATACAGGGGGAAAATCCTATGAATGCAAGGACTGTGGGAAAGCCTTTAATAAAAAGTCACACTTCATAACACACCAGAGAATTCATACAGGGGAGAAACCTTATGCATGCAGTGGATGTGGAAAAGCTTTTATAGACAACTCACAGCTTATTGTCCATCTGAGAACTCATACAGGAGAGAAACCTTATGAATGCAGGGAATGTGGGAAAGCATTTAATAAAAAGTCATCCCTTACAACACATCAGAGAATTCATACAGGAGAGAAACCTTATGAATGTAATGAGTGTGGGAAAGCTTTTATAGACAAGTCACACCTCACTGTCCACCAGAGAACTCATACAGGAGAGAAACCATATGGATGCAGTGAATGTGGAAAAGCTTTCATAAGAAAGGCAATGCTCATTGTACATCAGAGGACACATACAGGAGAGAAACCCTTTGCCTGTCTTGAATGCCAGAAAGCTTTTAGCAGTATGGCAATGCTCAGTAGACATCAGTTGATTCATACAGGGGAGAAACCTCATGGATGCAGTGAATGTGGAAAAGCCTTCCGCCAAAAAAGCCATCTTATTATCCATCAACGATGTCATACTGGAGAAAAACCCTATGGATGCATTCCTTGTGGGCAGATCTTCAACCAGAAGTCACAGCTCATTAGACATCAGAGACGTCACTCAGGAGAGAAACCACATCAATGTAGTGAATGTGGTAAAGCCTTTTTTGAGAAATCATACCTCAGCGTACATGAGAAAAATCATGCAGGGGAGAAGCCCTATCAATGTAGAGACTGTAGAAAGTCATTTTCTGTCAAGTTTTTTCTTACTTCACATCAGGAAATTCATACAGGAAAGAAATGTCAGGAACACAGTGAGTGCTGGAAAGACTTTAGTGAGATGTCATATCTCACTAAACACAAGAGAACTCATAAAAGTGATACTCTCTGAATGCAGTGGAAGGATACTTTGCCACCAATTTTAAACTTTATAAGAATCAGAAAACATCCAGGAGAGACAGCTTCTAAAACCAGTGAATATGTGAAAATTGTTTCCCATAAATGTAGTCTCATATTTCATTGGGGAAATGATAGAAAAGAAAGGCAATATGAATGAATTGAACAGGGGAAATCTTTTCTTAAGAGAAATCACGTTGCATAGCATGCAAAAATGCATCCTGAGTACAACAAATTTTGGAGCACTTCAGAAAACATGTCATCATAGTATAGACAATTCTCACTGAGGAAAAAAAAATCCCACGATGTTGTGAATACTAGGACACCTTTCCAACACATGACTTTTCTTTCCCTACCAAAGAATACATATGACTGAAGACATGTCTCTGGCATGAAGCCCAAACTCATTGCATATCAAGAATATTTATAAAGGAGAAATAATATAATGTAATGCTGGTGGGAATGGTTGTTTACTGATAAATAATTTTATAATAGAAATCTTGATCATGCCACATTGCTGTGTATTTATAGAAAACATAATACAAAGTAACCAGTTATGGAGAGAAGATAATCTGTGTGCCAAGTGACACTTTGTTATGTGCTTGAATACATTGAGTAGTCAGAGAAGTAAATTAACAGTTCCAGTTGTCTGTATTTTCTTCCTATCTGGGTGGTTTTTTTTCCCAAAAGTGTATATAATGATTTTCAAATTTCACAAGATAAAGAAATTTTCAGTCATGAAATTCCTGTTTCGGGTTCTATGTGTAGTATCCACCAAAAAATGCTAACATTATAAATGTGCATATCATATAAATTGCAAGGGATTTAATCAGGCTTAAGATGAAACAAGGGAAACGGATGTGGCTCAAGAGGTTCGGCGTCCGTCTACCACATGGAGAGACCGGGGTTCGATCCCCAGTACCTCCCGGTAAAAAAAAAAAAAAAAAAAAAAAA
>JAKSZT010024745.1:13153-65661 GCA_026826555.1 Tolypeutes matacus | reverse complement strand
AAAAAAAAAAAAAAAAAAAAAAAGATGAAACAAGAACTCTGTAATATACCACCATATGCCTTTTTTTCTCTAATGCTTACTGGTTTATGTAAATAGATCTGGGAATTCTCTTTTGAATAGTAAATCTTTTATTTAAGCAAGTTGTATTCCAGTTGTCAGAAAAAAGCATTTAAAATAATGAGGTGTAAGGATGATGATTAATTATAGTTCTATTTCTGTCTTGGTTCTGAAAAGGTGGAAGCAGCTGCCATTTTCAAAGAAATGAATACAAAATGTTAGCTCTCTTATTGGTGTTACTTAAATGGGGAATAAACATAGACTAGCCATGTACAAAGTATCTTGATAACTCAAAAATATATCTCACCCCTTGTCCTTTAGACAGGAGTAAGAGAGAACATGGAAAAAGCTGTGTGAACTACTTTTCCCAATACCATGGAAATAGCTGAAATTTCTATTTAATAAGTCCAGTTATAAATGTGAAAAGATTCAAAAGGTTTCAGTATATTAAAAGTTTTTTATTTTATTGGGGGTGGGGGGGATGGAGATTGGACTTAATTATATTGAATGTGCCAGCACATGAAACAGATAAATTAATGCAATAGAACACTAAAAATGACAAAAAATAAGTGGCTTGGGTGCACCTATATCAAAAGGATGCAAAAACTAGTTGTGTACTCTAAATAAATTCATTAACTCAAAAGAAATATTTGTATAAAATCCATGGAATTGATAGAACACAAAAATTATAGTACAGTATTAAAAAAAAAAACTCACTGTATAAGACTATATCTAGAGGGGGTGGATGTGGCTCAAATGTTGGGCATCTTTCTCCCATATGGAGGGACCTGGGTTCGATCCCTGGGACCTCTCGGTAAAAATAAAAATATAGGTGTGCAGGCCAGTAGGCCCTGCAAGCGGGTGCGCCACCAGGCCCTGCGCGTGGGTGTGCCATCAGGTTCCATGTTGGGTGTGCCATCAGGCCTCGCCGAGCCACACAGCAAGATGATGACATAACAGGAGAGTGACACAAGGGAAAGCCAAAACGAGATGTGCCACAAAAACAGGAACTAAGGTGGTGCAGAGAGGTATTGATGATACCTCTCTCCCACATTGGAGGTTCCCAGGATTGAATACTGGTGAAGACAGGAGGAGAAGGATCGAATCCCGGTGAAGACAGGAGGAGAAGGATGAGAAGAGACGGCAAGAATTGCCCAGCGAATGGACACAGAAACAGCAAAAACGGGGGCTGGGGGGTGGTAGATAAAAATGGACAAAAGTAAATATATAAATCTTTTTTTTAAAAAAAGAATATAGGGGAGTGGATGTAGCTCAAGTGGTTGAGCACCTGCTTTCCATGTAAAGTCCTGGGTTTGATATCCGGTGCCTCCTAAAAAACAAACAAATGAAAACCCAACTCTCACTGGGGAGTAGATATAGCTCAGTGGTTGAGTGCCTGCTTCCCATGTACAAGGTCCTGGGTTCAATATAAGAAAGAATATATCTAGTAGATCTGTGTCAGTTATCATTATATTGCCTTTCAGACCCAAACCTACCCTCTTTAGCCCTGCTTAGTGATATTGGACTTGGAGCATGTAGACATTTGTCCTTTGTCAGCTGGATCGTTTTAGACATATTAATAGAGGGTGCAGGAGGGACATTTCATGGCTGTAACAAGAGGAAGGGGCTTATCTTTCTGGTTCCACTGTGATTTTTTCTTCTGATGTGGCTGCCAGCAGATTGGCATGCTGGAGTTCCATGGCCCTCACCTTATTGTCCCTGGAGGTTGATCTCCAGCTATCCTGCACCTTCTAGAGATCCTCTTCACCATCAGCAGGCCACTTGCTGTGTAACAATTGTGGCCTGCTGCCATCCTGCTGTGAATTTCTCTGCCACACTGTAGGCTGCTCCCTCTTCAATTTCCTTTCCCATTGACAGGCTGCATGTACCTATGGCAGCCACACTTTATCTAGTGAAGTCTGAATCACAGCCTTGGAGATTGGGGTCCTTCTTCTAAGTTCTTAGTCCCTTCCTTTTTTAATCTCCTTGTCTCAGCCCTAGAGAGAGTAATTACTCACATTTTCTATTTCTGTATTAGAATCTTTTACCCCTTGCAATAGTTAACAATCATTAAGTTGTTGATAATTCTCTATATTAAAATTTCCCTGTCCAAATTACTGGTATGATTTCTTTCTCCTACTGGACCCTGGCTTATAGTATACTTTTTATTAAATTTTGAAAAATATACCAAAAAGTACATATTTTTTCTGTCTACAGACAAGTATAGCAAAAAGAAAAAGAAAAACAGCAGTAAGAAAAAAATGCGTGAAGGCTATTATTACTATTGTGGGAATTGGGGTAAGCGAGTACCCCATCAAGGAGGGGGCCTTGTGTCCTTCAATTATATTGATAATATTCCTCTCCCTTATCTGTTTAAGACTTATTTACTTATTTAATTATTTATATATTTATGGAGCTGTTGCAATTTCCATTAAAAATTCAGTCTACTCTGTTTAATCATTCTGATCAGAGAAAAGGTGATCAGCATTTGAAAAACAAAATAGGTTCACAATAATTCACAGGGTAGGTTGTACTCAAAAGTGAGTTCTTTGGAAATCTATAATTGTCTAACCCATTGTCTATAAATGCTGGCTTTTATTAGTTCATGTTTATATCCAATGCGATTTCTATTGTTCTGAAGCCTTTTCTTATGGAAATTTTCAAACATAGAGAATGCACAATATATTATATCCCATTGTGTTCATTGTTGTGTTTCAACAATTATCAACTTCTTACCAGTCATACTTGACTCTTTTTTCCCTGGAATAATTTAAAGCCAGCTCCCTATTTGCATTTGCATTTCTAACAGATAAGTGTTTTTTCCTCATACATATACCTGATGCCATTCTTGCACGTAAGAAAATAATTCATTGATATCATTTAATATTCAAATTCCTTCATTGTTTGAAATATGTCTTCTGTCTGTTTCAATGGAGACTCAAACAAGGGGTGAGTGGGATTTGGAATGGTGTGCATCAGCTATTGATGATGTTCTAGTTCTTAAGCTTGGTCATAGGTGCCCTGGTGGTGGTTTTATTTTTCTTTATATCTTATATTCATCACCACTAGTATGTTTTCTTTTTTTTTTTAACTGCTGTACTCAAATTAGTGACATGTTGTATAGCTCAACCTCTATGCAGGTTGCATATATAGTTTCTCAGTTTGTCACTTGTCTTTGACACATCCAGTATTGCGACCACAATCTGCTAACAGTACCTATGATGCTAGAGAGTAGATGCTGAGAAATCTACCACAGCTGCTCCAGGAGAGCCAGATGTCTCTGGATGCTTGCCAGCAGATATGATGAACAAATATGTGGTGAGTTGAATTATGTACCCCAACAAGACATGTTCTTAATTTGAATTTCTATGGGTTTGGGCTCATGTTTAAATAGGACCTTTTGAAGTTGTCATGTTTACCAAGGTGTGGCCAATTGGATCAGGGTGAATATTCATATTACTTGAGGCCTGATAAAGAGAAGAAACCAGAAGCCAATAGTCAGAGAAGGCCACAAGAAGAAGCTGGAAATCAGTGGAAACCATAGGAGCATACACAAGGAGAGACACATTGTCATGTGATGGGAGGCAGAGATGCAAGCCAAGTAATCCCAGGAAATACTTGCAGCCAGCACCAGAATGTTCCAGTATTACCCATGCCTTGTTCTTGGGTTTCTACCCTTTGAAACTGAGCTAATATTTGTTTAGACCAGCCAATTGTATGATATTTGTCATAGTGGCCTGACAGACTAAGACACTATGCACCCCTGCTGCTTTATATTGCAAACCTACCTAAGTGGTGCACATATGTATCTTCTTGGGTAATTGTAGATCCCATAAAGTTCTGTGACTACAAAGAAATTTGGAAATGAAGTTTTAAATTTTCTGACTGCTATATCAAAGAAAAAAAGTTAGAAGCTGGCTATAGTGGTTGGTAGGTACATCTTCATAAATTTGGGTACCATATTTACTTTTTTTAAAGATATATTTTATTTATTTCTACCCCCTCTCATTGTTTGCACTCACTGTCTGCTCTCTGTGTCTGTTCATTGTGTGCTCTCTGTGTCTGCTCTTTTTATTTTTTAAGGAGGCACCAGGAACACCCCAGGACCTCCCATGTGGGAGAGAGGCACCCAATCTCTTGAGCCACCTCTGCTCCCTATTTGTTGTGTCTCTTGTTGTGTTTCCTTGTTTTGTCTCCTTGTTGCATCATCTCATTGTGTCATCTTGTTGTATCAGCTTGCCTCAGTAGCCCATTGCGTCATGTCTTCTTCAGGAGGCACCAGGAACTGAACCCAGGGTTTCCCATATGGTACATGGGCACCCAACTGCTTGATCCACGTTTGCTTCCCACCATGTTTACTTTTATATAACTTTGGCCTTTAAATCACTTACCTGACTTGTATACCAAAAATATTAGAAACATATAGATCCTATATGTTGAAATTAAAATGTCATTCTTGTATTCTAATTTTGCAGTATGGGAACTTTAGCAGATTGTAGAGTAGAGAATATAAAGTTTAGGACCCACTTGAGATAGGTAATCTGATAAGAAATCCCATCTAAAGCTGGGATCACAAAGAGCTAAACACTATTTGGGAACAAAAGAGAAGTAATCTCATATGCAGGAGAAGGCACAAAGAAACTTTCCCATTTTGAATATGTAATTGGCAGGAGATAAATGTACAACTCTTCTCCCTCTAATTAACAAGTTTTATATAATGGACATTGGCAGTTTAGCATTGTTTATGAATTCCAAAAATAGATACTGGGTTATGTTTGTAAACTGGTCTGTACCGGGGCATGATTAAATTATGATTAGGGCTTTGATTGGGCCACCCTTGGTGGGTGATGACTCACAGAGAAAACTACACGGCAGAGAAGAGTTGGAGTTTTGATCCTGGAGCTTGGGAAGTAAACATGCAGAAGCAGATATGTGAGGAAAGAGAGAAGGTTCTGTTAGACATGACAGAGGCCCTGGGAAGAGAGATGAGCCATTTGCCTGATAGTCTACAACTGACCTTGTGGAGACAACAGAGCAGCTGAGCCCAAAGAGAATTGAGCCCTGAGAGAGAGACAAGACTTATCCCAGCCTACAGCTGATATTGGAAGAAGCTGGGACCATGGAGCCTTAAGAGGAAGAGGAAGGCTGAAGATCAGCAGCCATCTTGCTCCAACACATGGCAACAGACTCTGGTGAGGGAAGTAACTTACACTTTATGGCCTGGTAACTGTAAGCTTCTACCCTAAATAAATACCCTTTATAAAAGCCAACAGATTTTTGGTATTTTGCATCAGCACCCTTTTGGCTGACTAATACAGGACATATAGAATCCTGCATTCCATAAGTGTAGAAGACAAATTGTTTTCATGCAAATGTAGACCAATTATGAAAACTGACCACATATTCAAACATAAATAAGTTTTACATCATACACATGAGAGTTTCTGAACACAAGGCTGTTAAGTTAGATATGAATTATAAAATAACTTAGGAAACATTAAACCAACTCATGAGTAAATTAAATACATATATTTAAAACTGAATTATAGGGAAGCGGCTGTGGCTCGATCAGTGGGGCTCCCGTTTACCATATGGGAGGCCCCGGGTTCGGTTCCCGGGGCCTCCTGGTGAGGGCAGGCCCGCCCGCACGGTGTGGTTAGCTGACCCGGCGAGCACAGGCAGCAAGGGGAGGATAAATGAATAAATAAATAAAATGTTTAAAAAAAAAAAACAAAAACTGAATTATAATGAAAATAATCAAAATTTGGATGTAATTAAAGTGGTTCTTAGAAGAGATTTTGTCATAATTTTTTTTTTTTTTTTTAAGGTACTGGTCGGGGAATAAACGCAGGACCTTGTATATGGGAAGCTGACATGCAACCACTGAGCCACATTGGCTTCCCTGAGTTGGCTTTTTCATTTGTTTTGCTTGTTTGTTTTTATTTTTTCAGGAGGCACTGGGAACCAAACTTGGGATTTCTCATGTGGGAGGCGGGCATTCAATGGCTTGAGCCACATCCACTCCCTGTCATAAACTTTTATATGTTAGAAATGAAGAGATACTGAAAATTAAAGAGTTAAAGATCTAGCTTAAAATGCAAAAATTATTATTCATAAGCCAATTTTTATGAGTTCCATAATAGGATCCCAAGCTGTAGCTCCCCTTCACTGGGTACTTAGCTACTTAAGCAACAGTCTTACTCAGAAGATTGGCACTTTCCATATCTCCACGTCCAGAACCCTGGCTTAGGTGATTTTTCCTGGGGGAGGTGGGTGGGGGTTGGGGAGAAACAGTTAAAAAATGGTGGATCCTGATTTCTTCCCAAAGGAACTGATATCATTTACAACAGAGCATGGAGAAGAATGAGAGAGGAACACCATCTCACACCTTATACAAAATTTAACTCAAGATGGATCAAAGATCTAAATATAAGAGCCAAGACCAGAAAGATCTTGGATGATAATGTAGGGAAGCATCTACAGGGGAGTAAGCATACAGAGAACATTGGTTGTGAGGAAGGAGAGAAGGCTCTGGGAAAAGAGATGAGCCATTTGCCTGATAGTTCACAGCTGGCCTTGTGGAGTGAGGCAAAGCCTGGAGAGCCTCATAGTCTACAGCTGACCTGGTAGAGGAACCAGAGGAGCTAAGCCCGGAGAGAAACGTAGCCCTGGGAAGAGAGGAACCCAAGAAACCTGAACCCTGGCAAAAGTTGGCAGCTGCCTTGCTCCAACAAGTAGCGACAGGCTTTGGTGAGGGAAGAAACTTATGCTTTATGGCCCGGTAACTGTAAGCTTCTACCCCAAATAAATACCCTTTATAAAAATCAACCGATTTCTGGTATTTTGCATCAGCATCCCTTTGGCTGACTAACACAATCATCTCTATAGATGCAGAAAAAGCAGTCGACAAAATACAGCACCCATTCCTGATAAAAACACTTCAAAACATAGGAATAGAAGGAGACTTCCTCAACATGATAAAGGGTATATATGAAAAGCCCACAGCTAACATCATATTCAATGGTGAAATCCTAAAAGCTTTCCCTCTAAGATTGGGAACAAGACAAAGATGCTCACTTTCACTGCTCTTATTTAACATTGTGTTAGAGATACTTTGCTCATGTACTTAGACAAGAAAAAGATATAAAAGACATCCAAATTGGAAAGGAAGAAGAAAAAATTTCACTATTTGCAGATGACATAATTCCATACATAGAAAGCCCTGAGAGGGGTCGGATGTGGCTCAACTGGTTGGGCGTCCGTCTCCCATATGGAGGGACCCGGGTTCGATCCCCGGGACCTCCCGGTAAAAACAAAAAAAACAAAAAAGCCCTGAGAAATCTACAACAAAGTTTCTAGAGCTTATAAATGAGTTCTATAAAGTGGCAGGTTATAAGATCAATGTGCAAAAATCAGTAACATGTCTGTACACCAGTAATAAGCAATCTGAGGAGGAAATCAAGAAAAAAATCTTATTTATGGTAGCATCTAAAAGAATCAAATACCTAAGAATAAATTTAACTAAAGAAAACTACACAACACTGTTAAAGGAAATGAAAGAAGACCTAAATAAATGGAAGAATATTCCCTGTTCATGGATCATTAAGATGTCTATCTTACCCAAACTGATATACAGATTTAACGCAATCCCAATAAAAATTACTGCAGCATATTTTACTGAATTAGAAAAGCTAACTATGAAATTAATTTGGAAGGGGAAGAGGCCCTGAATAGCCAAAGACATATTAAACAAGAAAAATGAAATCAGAGGAATCAAACTACCTGGCTTTAAAACATACTACAAGGCTACAGTGGTCAAAACTGCATGGTAATTAGCACAAGAATAGACATACTGACCAATGGAACCGAATTGAGAGTTCTGATATAGATCTTCACATATACAGTCAACTGATATTTGACAAGGTCCCCAAGCCCATTCAACTGGGAGAGAATTTCCTCTTCAACAAATGGTGCTTGGAGAACTGAAAGGCCATTTCCAAAAGAATGAGAGAGGAACACCATCTCACACCTTTTAGAAAAATTAACTCAAGATGGATCAAAGATCTAAATATAAGAGCTAAGACCAGAAAGATCTTGGATGATAATGTAGGGAAGCGTCTACAGGATCTTGTATTAGAAAATGGTTTCATGAACTTTACACCCAACGCACGAGCAATGAAAGAAAAAATAGATAAATGGGACGTCCTCAAAATTAAAAACTTTTGCACCTCAAAGGAGTTTGTCAAGAAAGTGAAAAGTCAGCCTACTCAATGGGAGAAAATATTTGGTAACCATATATCTGATATGGACCTAATATATATAGAAATCCAGCATATATAAAGAAATCCTATACCTTGAAAATAAAAAGACAACCTATTTTAAAAATAGGCAAGTGATTTGAATAGACACTTCTCCAAAGAAGAAATACAAATGGCAAAAAAGCACATGAAAAGATGCTCAACATCACTAGCTATTAGGGAGATGCAAATCAAAATTGCAATGAGATATCATACCCATTAGACTGGCAGCTAGTAAAAAAACAGGACTACAATTGTTGGAGAGGATGTGGAGGAATGGGAACCTCATCCACTGCTGGTGGGAATGTAGAATGGAATAGTCATTGTGGAGGACAGTTTGGCAGTTCCTCAGGAAGCTAACTATAGGACTGCCATATGATCCAGCAATTCCACTGCTGGCTATATACCCAGAAGAATTTAAAGCAGGGACACGAATAGATAAATGCACACCAGTGTTCATGGTGGCATTATTCAGTAATGCCAAAAGTTGGAAACAACTGAGAAGTCCATCAATAGATGAATGTATAGACAGAATGTGGTGGGTACATACAATGAAATGTTACTCAGCTGTAAGAAGGAATTCAGTGTTAACACATGAGATAAAATGGATGAATCTTGAGGACCTTATGTTGAGTGAAGCAAACCAGGCATTGAAGGACAAATATTACATGATCTCACTAATATGAATTAAGCAAATTGAGCAGACTCACAGAGCAAGAGTCTGGAAAATAGATTTATAGGAGACAGAAAGGGAGAAGAAGGCTGTGAGCCAATGCCCATATGGGCAAAATCTACAATAAGATGGAAGGGTGTAGTTGTGCAGGGGATGCGCATGACAGTGGTGTAGTGATGCTATTGGGTTGGGTAGTGCTGGGTTGGAACTAGGGAAAGGGTTGGGGGAGGGAGCAGGTGAACTCTGGGGATTTGCAGGTATGTGGTTGAAACTACAATGTTGGGAATGTTCTTTTGGCAAATATGTCAGGGGAAGGTTACTGGTTTAGGGTGTTGGATGTGGAGGACATGCAGGACAGGGTGCACTTTGAGGCAGGCCTCTATGGAGTGTGTGATTTGTCATAATGGGTTATATCAATGGGTGGAGACAACATAATGTGTGGGAAGGTGTTGCACTGCCATCCTGGAGAGTCCTGCGATGTTCTCAAATAGAGGGGCAGGAGTCTCTTGAGAACATAGGCAGTGCCTAATAGGGCAGGACAGGCCAATATGTCAAGCCCTTAATGTTGTTGCAAGTAACTATGAATCTTGTTCTTTAAGGAGTGAAGCTTGGTGGTTGCTGTGTATCCTGAGGGGAGGGGGAGGGAGGAATAGAATAAATGTAATATGGGACATTTTGAGTGCAATGGAATTGTACTACATGATCTTGCAATAATGGATCCAGGCCATGTTAAATTTCATCAAAATTTATAAAAGTGTATGGTCCAAAATGTAAACCATTGACCATGGTTAGTAACAATGTTTCAATATTTGTACATCAGTTGTAACAAATGTACCATCCACATGTAAAATGTTATTAATAGGGGAAAGGGGAAAGGGATGAGGTTGTTGGGTATATGGGAATCCCCAAATGTGACTTTTCTGTAATCTAAAATTTCTTTGAAGACAAAAAGGAAAAAATAAGATACTAGGGGAATAAATGGAAGAAAATGACACTGTACATACAAGACAACAGATCTTACAGTGATGAAAGACATAATGTCAAAAAAATTTTTAAATATTTTTTCATTGTTTTTTTTTTTTTTAAGATTTTATTTATTTATTCATTTATCCCCCCCTTGCTGCTTGTGCTCGCCGGGTCAGCCAACCACGCTGCACGGGCAGGCCCGCCCCCACCAGGAGGCCCCGGGAACTGAACCCGGGTCCTCCCATATGGTAAACGGGAGCCCCACTGATTGAGCCACAGCCGCTTCCCTTCATTGTTTTTTATTATTCCAATTTTTAATTTTTAAATTTTTTTGTTTCTTGTACTTTATTTCTTATTTAAAAGATCCTTAGATTACATAAACGTTACACAAAAATATAGGGATACCTATACACCCCATCTCCCACAACCTCTCACATAAACACCCTTCATTAGTGTGGTACATTACTTGCAATTGATAATGTTTCATTTTCTTATTAATTGTATTTGGTTATTTTGTTGGTTTCATTTTTGAAGAAGTTTTGGATCACAGAAGTTTTACAACTATGACAGGGGAGGATCATTGGTGTGGGGTGTCAGTGATGGGGGATACATGGGAGGAGGTTCACCTGGGGCATACCTATAAGGCATATAAATGTGTTTAGATGTTCATGGGCATTGTCATGGTGGGTGGAGATTCACACAATAACCGAAAGAATATCAAGTTCCCATCCTGGGGGCCTCTGCCACATTCTCTAATAGAACAGCAAGAATCCCCTGAGTATAGGGGCAGTGACTAGTGAAAGAGGATGGTCCATTGACGGGCCTTTGATATTGATGACTGTACTTATGAATTTTTACTTTTGAAATTGAAACTTATCCTAGTATTATAGGATACCAAAGAGTTACCTCCTGAGAGCCTCCTTGTTGCTCAAATGTGGCCTCTCTCTAAGCTGAACTCAGCATATAAATACATTATCTTCCCCCCAGCATGGGGCATGACTGTCAGGGATGAGTCTCCCTGGCACTGAGGGGTTATAACCAAGCACCAAGCAGCAATGCAACTGGAAAAAGACTGTAGCAGTTTGATATTGTTTATGAATTCCAAAAATAGATATTGGATTATGTTTGTGAACTGGTCTGTTCCTCTAGGCATATTAGATTGGATTGGATTCAGAGTTTCACTTTTACTTGATTAAATAATTAAGGCTTTGGGCCACATCAGTAGGACATTGAGGGGTGGGCAGGGACTCATAGAGAAAATGACATAGCAAAAGAGTTAGTTGGATTTTTTAATGCTGGAGCCCTGGGAAGTAAATACCCAGAGAAGCAGATATGTGAGGAAAGAGAGAAGGCTCCATTAGACACAGCAAAAGCCCCAGGAAGAGAGATGAGCTGCTCGCCTGATAGTTTACAGTTGACCTTGTGGAAAAAGCAGAGCAGCAGCTAAGCCCAGAGAAAAACAAGCCCCAGGAGAGAGATGAGATATATCCCAGCCTACAGCTGATATTGGAAGGTGGGACCACGGACCCTTAAGAGGAAGAGGAAGAGGAAGCCTGAACTGTCAGCAGTCATTTTGCTCCAACATGTGGCAACAGACTTTGGTGAAGTAAGTAATTTACTCTTTATGGCCTTGTGACTATAAGCTTCTACCCCAAATAATTAACCTTTATAAATGCCAACAGATTTCTGGTATTTTGCATCAGCACCCCTTTGGTTAATACAAAGACCTTGACCAAAACAGGGAAAAGGTAAAGACAAATGAGTTTATATGGCTAAGAGACTTCAAAGTGAGTTGGGAGGTCATCTCTGAGGTTACACTTATGCATATCTCAGCAGGACCACATTGACTGTCAAAGTAAATATGACCCCTGGGTGTCTCCAGAGGCCTCCTGAGGGTTCTGGAGACACCCAGACACTATAGGCAGGGCAGACAGCTCAGGAGTTTGGTGCCCTGCCAGTGGGCCCTACTTTGGAATTTATGCTCCCCAGTGTGACAGAGTTGGACTCAGTTGTGTTTTCCCTACACATGGCTCTTTTGCCCCTTCTACTTGAACCTATAGTTTGTACTAGAATTGATAGGTGTACGTCCAAGAGATTTAAATCTTTGGCCTGTCCATATGCCAGCTGGGCCCTGAATCTCAACAAAGTTGCAACACCTACTCTCCAATTCATTGGACTCACCCAGGACAACAAGGAGATGATGGACAATGACCATCCCAAGGAAGAGAGAGAGTCTGCAACTGAAAGCAAGATAGTCCCATCCAGCTGCCCTATGTGATCTAAGCCCCCTCTCAATTACAGGTGGAGTGGGCATCACCATCCCAGAATCCTCAGGATTGGGGAATGAATGATGGACTAGAATAAACTTACTGGTATTCTAATATAGACTTATTGTGATTCTAGCAATGAGAGAACTTATTTATGTAGAGGCAGTGGCCACTGCAGGTTCTGGAGGGAGGGAGAGGGAAAACCAGGTGTATTATGGGGGCATTTTTGGGACTTGGGAATTCTCCTGAATGACATTGCAAAGACAGATACAGGCCATTATAAATGTTGCCATAACTTACAAAATTGTTTGGGATTTTGTAAGTTACAAAACTACAATGTAAAGTATAATCCATGCTTAGTGGTAATGCTCCAAAATGTGTTAATCAATTGTAACAAATGTACTACACTAATGAAGGATGTTGTTAATGTGGGGAAATGTGGGAGGGGTAGGGAGCGGGGCATATGGGAATCCCCTATATTTTTTCCGTGACATTTATATAATCTAAATATCTTTTTTAAAAAAATAAAAAATATATTTTAAAAAATGGAACATAGTCTTAGGAAATTGAGTGATAGTGTAAAATGCACAAACATGTTATAGGTGTTTCAGAAGGAGAAGAGAATGGGAAAGGGGCAGAAAAAATATTTGAGGAAATAATGACCAAAAATTTCCCAGCCCTTATGAAAGACATAAATATCAATATCCAAGAAAGACAATACACCCCAAATGGAATAAATCCGAATAGAAACCTGCTATTCAGAATGTCAAATACCAGAGTTAAAGAGATAATTCTGAAAGCAGCAAAAGAAAAGCAATTCATTACATACAATGGATGCTTAATAAGACTAAATACTGGTTTTCCATAGAAACCATGGAGGTGAGAAGGCAATGGTATGATATACTAAAGGTTCTGAAAGAAAAAAACTGCCAGTCAAGAAGTCTTTATCTGGCTAAATAGCCCTTCAAAACTGAGAGTGAGTTTAATGTCTTCACAGATAAACAAAAACTAAAAGAGTATGTCACCAAGAAACTGGATTTACAAGAGTTACTAAAGGGAGGGTTGCAACCTGAAAGGAAAAGACAGGAAAGTGTGGCCTGGAGAAGAATGTAGAAATGATAACAAATGTAGTAAGGATAAGAAAAAGGGTAAAGAGATAGATAATAGTAAACTAGATCAATGGAAAGCCAAAAGATACAATGGACAAAGTAGGTAATGCCTTTACAGTAATAACATTGAATGTTAATGGATTAAACTTCCCAATCAAAAGACACAAAGTTTCAGAATGGATTTTTAAAAATGAGCCATCTATATGCTGTCTACAAGAGACTTGTTGCACACAAGGACACAAATAGACTGAAAGTAAAAGGTTGGAAAAAGATAGTCCAAACGAACAGTAATCAAAAACAACTGGAGTAGCAATACTAATATTGGACAATATAGACTTTAAATACAAAGCTGCTATAACAGATGAAGATGGACATTATATATTAATAAAAGGAGCAATTCACCAAGAAGAAATAACAATAAATATTTATCCACCTAACAAGTGTGCCCCAAAATACATGAGGCACACACTGGCAAAACTGAAGTGAGAAGTAGACATCTCTACAATAATAGTTGGAGATTTCAATATAACATTCTCATCTTTGGATAGAACAACTAGACAAAGATCAATAAGAAAACAGAAAATTTAGATAATATAAATGAACTAGACCTCACAGACATATATAGAACATTGCACCCCCAATCAGCAAGATATACATTCTTCTCAACTGCTCATGGATCTTTCTCCAGGATAGGCCATATGTCACAAAACAAGTCTCAATAAGTTTAAAGAGACTGAAATTATACAAAGCACTATGTCTGATCATAATAGAATGAAGCTGGAAATCAACAACAGGTGGAGAAAGGGAAAACTCACAAGTATATGGAAGTTAAACAACACGCTCTTAAACAATCTGTGGTTCAAAGAAATCACAAGAGTGTTGGCATTCAGGAACTGGGTCCATGAAATGGTGCCATGGATGAGAAAGAAAGAATAAGACAAAGAGAAGAAAAACTGGGATCAGGGGACTCTCCGTCTGATATGGAGAGAAGAGCCCAGTCACCTCATAAAGTGTGGCTTTTATTTGGCTTTAGAACAAAGAAAATATGTGTGAGCATGTGCAGAGGCAATAGATACTTGACAGTTACATTTTACTGAAATCCACAAGTCTTAAAGGTTAATGGCTCAGTTCCTCTTTTCCTTCCTGAAATTCATAGACATTGTAAATCTTACAAGCTCAGGATGTTTCCCCACCCAGTTCCTATTAGCATGAGACTGGAGGGCTTGTTTCCTACATTCCAAGGTGACCTGCTTTCTGTCAGCATTCATGGCCTTTAATCGAAACTACATCACTTCCCTCTTTTTTATTAATTAAAGCTCATAGGAACCATTATATAAGCTGATACAAGGTGACCTCCTGTCACACTTGTCTTCTTCCCTAGGCTCTTGTGACTTTGCCTGTCTTAGGTTGTCCTCCTCTGAGAATTTTACCCATCATTGACTACCAGTCAAGCTTTTGAGCTCTTACATGGAAGGCAATTTCATTAATATTTATGCTTCTTCAGGTTCCTTAAGTGAATATTTTTGTGCAGATAATTAGTATTAAGATCAAGGGGTTATTAGTAGAATCTTTCTACTAAATAATGCAAAATTAGTTTCTCATGGCCAAGTTTCTTAACATAAATGCATTTATCTGGTCTAATTCTTCATTTTTTCTATGAATAGATGTTATCACTCTACCCTTAACAATACAAACGATTAAAATGCATATAACAATAATTCCAAATCCAATCCAAAATGATATTTCAACTGTTTTTTGTTTCCACCAATGAAACGGATGCACCAGTGGTTTCTTTTTTTTTTTTTTTTTTTACCAGGAGGTCCCGGGGATCGAACCTGGGTCTCTCCATATGGGAGACGGACGCCCAACCAGTTGAGCCACATCCGATCCCACCAGTGGTTTCTTTCAATTCGTTTTGATACATGCTCAATGCCTTCTTTTGCAATTCTAAAATATCTATAGAAACATTGTGCTTATATCCAATCAAATGATTTTTTTCACTTCCAAAGGAGTAATACAAAAAGAACTTTCATTCCAATCGCATTTAAGAGATCTTAACAAGTTTAAATTATAAATTTGATTACCCAAATGTATAATAGTTGTTTCAAGATCATTCATACGATTATTCAGTTCCATATCAATGTGAGACTGGCTATGCCACATCTCACTTGCATTTTTATGCCAGTCCTTAACATATTGTTGATTCTGGACTCCTTGATGCAGTGACTGCTGCAGCAGTCATGATGCCAATCAGTCCCAAAATTCCTGCTATTAAAAGTCCAATCAGGGAGGCGGCTGTGGCTCAATCAGTGGGGCTCCCGTTTGCCATATGGGAGGCCCCGGGTTCGGTTCCCAGGGCCTCCTGGTGAGGGCAGGCCCGCCCGCACGGCATGGTTGGCTGACCCGGTGAGCGCAAGCAGCCAGGGGGGGATAAATGAATAAATAAATAAAATCTTTAAAAAAAAAAAAAAAAGTCCAATCAGTCTTTTAGTTCTTTTTAAATAATGGTTGAGGAAATGCCACAGCAACTGGGATTCTGGAGACTGCGGCCAATGTCTGGTCATCCGAACGGGTAACCATAATCCTTTTCTTCTTCTTGCTATAAAAAGAGTTTGATTTTCCTGCAAGTATGAATTCTTAAGACATGTAAATAAGGAGCAATTGGAGCAACCAGTGCTCCTTTCACCAAAAGTTACTTTTCCAATGATAAAACTATAGGATCTTGTACACATATTGTAAGAAACTGAGTTGATTTTCTTTTTTAAAATAGTAATATTAGTTTTGCTGCCTTGCCATTTAAAAATTGGACAGTTCCCAAAAATAATTTCCACAAATAACTTTGAGTTTTGTTAAGTTTAGTGTCCCGTGGTTGTGGGATATATCTTCCTTGATTTTTCCAAATTATTGAGCTGTTAATAAATGCTGTATTACCAGAATTCCAGAAATAAGGATTACTGTCATTTGTGATTATGGTTGAATTATTAATGAGCAAAGATATGGTTGTGTTTTCAATAGGTTTCAGTATCTGTATAAGGGCCCGATCCTTTACAATTCCATAGGAATCATTAAACAGCACAACCTCTGTAAGCCCATGACAAATATGCCATTTGTCATTAAGTAGTCTGTTGTGAGAGGGACATGTAAGATTTACCATATTTTCTGGTTTATATGGCAAAGAAGAGAAAATGAGAACATAAATTTGAGTTTGATTTTTCTCTGTTAAAACTATACTGTGATTTTTAGGTCGCATGCATACAGAACATATCCAATACAAATAGGGCAGTCTATAAAAGGTAAAGTTAAATTTTCTATAAGGTTCCCTTCTTCTTTTGGCTTTAAGGGTAGTCATATATTTATAGGTCCTGGAAAATGGTGAGATTGATTAAGATAAGTTGGGTAAGACACATCGTTCCAAGTTAACAGCTCTAGAAGAGGTGGGTGGGTTATGTATGGCCAATAAGTGTAATTATGACATGGTATCTTACCTTGACCTAATACTTTACCTACAATTAATTCAATGTAAAATCATCATGTCCACAGTTTAAGTCTTGGCAGCATCTTCAACTCTAGGCTTGATTCTTCTGGAGGGAATCCACTGCTGTTCTCCTGTTTGATATGATAAGAGCAAAACCTCAGCCCCAAAATTTTACCTCTCCTTTTTCCCATTTATTGGTTGTTTCATTTTTCCAATATATTGGTTGTCCACATTTTTCATTTTCATTCTTTTTATTAACCTCCCAATGTCTTTCTGCTGCTGTGGTATTAGAAATTTGGTGTCTATTAAGAAAATTTAAGGTAAGCAATGCTTTAGATAGTTTGTCTTTAGCAGATTCTCCTTCATCTCCCCCTTTTTGTTTTTGTAACATTAATTTTAATAAGTGATTACTTTTTTCTACTATCGCTTGTCCTTGGGGGTTATATGGAATTCCTGTAACATGTTTAATATTCCAGTCACCACAAAATTTTTTGAAAGATTGACTAAGATAGGCAGGCCCATTATCAGTTTTTAGCTGTGCTGGCAGGCCCATTACAGCAAAACAATGTAATAAATGAGAATGTACATGTGAGGCCTTTTCACCAGCTTCAGCAGTTGCCCAAATAAAATTAGAATATGTGTTCACTGTCACATGCACATACTGAAGGCGGCCAAAAGAAGGCACATGTGTAACATCCATTTGCCAAATTTCATTAGGATGTTCTCCACGGGGATTAGTTCCTGGAGAGAAACTGGGGGCATTTATGGGCCCACAAGTAGGACATTGTCTAACAATCCTCTTACTTTCTTTTACTGTTAAGTGGGGATATTTATGACGTAATCCAGAAGCATTAATATGTGTTAAGTTTATGATAATCAGCAGCAGATTCTGTATGAGCAATAAGTTTATCTACTAAATCATTTTGTGAAGCCATAGGGCCAGGAAGTTGAGAATGGGAACAAATATGAGTAATGTAGATTGGATTAGATCGTTCACGAACAGTTTTTTTGTAATTGTAGGAAAAGAACTTCTAATTCAGAAGCTGGAGTTATTTGAGCTGTTTCTATATGACAAACAATGTGACAAAATAAGCAGAATCAGATACAATATTTAAAGGCTTAGAAACATCAGTTAGCAATTGAATAACAGCCATAAGTTCTACCTTTTTGGCAGATGAATAAGGCTTTTTCCAAGATTTTGTAGTTGGGCCTAAATAGCCTGCATTCCCATTACTGCTGCCATCAGTGTAGTAAGTTGGCGCCGCTGAGAGTGGTTGTTGTTTGACAACCTTAGGAAGAATCCATGAAGCACGTTTTAAAAACTGTAAAAATTTTGAATTTGGTAAGTGATTGTCAATTGTTCCAATAAAATCTGCTAAGGCCACTTGCCAAGAGTTACTGAACTGCCAGAGCTGAGAAAGCTCCTGTTTTGTAAGGTCTAGTATGATTTTATCAGGATCTTTAACCATAAGCTGTCTCAGGCGAACATGGCCCCTCGATATCATTGCTGAGATTCCCTCAGGATAAGTATGAAGCTCTCTTTGTATCTTTGTTGGATAGGAATATCCACTCTACTATGCCCTCCCCCCGCCAAAGTATCTCAGTAGGGGAATGGCAAGATGGAAATATTAAAAGAGAAATTGGAAGATCCACATCTATCCCCGTTAGCCGTCTCTCCTGCACTCCCCTCTCCAGCCACTTTCAGTATTCCACCCCCTTCCAGGCAACAAACCAAACCATTTGTAACAGTTTGAAACAAAAAGCTTTTTTGAGAAAGCAGGTTTAAACATCATGTTCCCCCCAAAGCAACAAAACTTGTCTCTCCAAGGAAGCATCAAGGCCAAAGCACAAGAAGCTACTCTGATAAAACACTTTCCCTCTTGCACACTGAACACCCAGGAGAAAAACTCTGTGCAAACTTCCACCAAAACCAATGACTTGAGAAACCCCAAGAAAGAACAAAACTCCAACCCTGTTTTAATAACTTAGTCATTTTATCTTATGATAAAATTACTTTCTTTTCTTTAATAATAAAAGCACATTCTATATACCTTCTCTACTTAAGTTACCACAATGAATTTAGAATTGTTTCTAAGCAAACTTCTGACAACATACAATTACCATCAACATTAAACAAACTTGTTAGAATAATGATTTAGTTTGTTTATATCTATTTTTATTATTTTTAATTAATACTCATATTTATTTATTAATATAAGCACTTATTTAATGTTGGCCATTTGAATAGAGCTCTTTTAATAATTTTTATTCATTAATTTAATATTACCATCCGGAGGTATCAAAATATACAGACACTGAACAACCATACAAACACAAAACAAGTTACAACACATCAATAGAAATATATATCTTTGATTTCACTGCTTTTGAGAATTTTTCTGGAAACTGTATTGCTAAGTTATCTTACTTTTCCAGTGGTTTAATTTTATTAGCTTCTATCATTCCACAGCCTTATCATTATGTAAGCAGTAGGAGGTTTATAAAGTTGCTGCTGGAACTGAAGGGTTAACATCCACAGCTGGAGTTGAAGAGCAACAGAAATAAGACTACACAAGGACCATACATGAAGGGGAATTATCTCTCCCTTTTGATGAGCTTTTTTTAAAGCTTTTATCACTAACTTCCATTGTTCCAGGTTTAAAATATCCCGCCCTTGCGGCTGAAACCAATAACAACATTTCTGTACAAAGAGAAAAAAGTTCCTCAAAAGCCGAGGATTTAATAGTTACACCGGTGCGTTTTAATAAACATTTTAAAACTCTAGAGAACTCTTCAAAGTTCAACTGCTGATTACCCATTACCCTGATGATTCCAAGGATGAAGCTTACCTTTTCTGTTTTCTTTTTCTTTTAAAACCGCTCTCAGGAGCTCCTTGATCCGTGCACTGAATGAAAGAAAAGTTTTGTTTTTAGCGCCCCACATTGGGCACCATATGTTGGCATTCAGGAACTGGGTCTGTGAAACGGTGCCACAGATGAGAAAGAAAGAATAAGACAAAGAGAAGAAAAACTGGGATCAGGGGACTCTCCGTCCGATATGGAGAGAAGAGGCCAGCCACCTCATAAAGTGTGGCTTTTATTTGGCTTTAGAACAAAGAAAATATGTGTGAGCATGTGCAGGGGCAATAGATACTTGACAGTTACATTATACTGAAATCCACAAGTCTTAAAGGTTAATGGCTCAGTTCTTCTTTTCCTTCCTGAAAATCATAGACATTGTAAATCTTACAAGCTCAGGATGTTTCCCCACCCAGTTCCTTCTAGCTTGAGACTGGAGGGTTTGTTTCCTACATTCCAAGGTGACCTGCTTTCTGTCAGTATTCATGGCCTTTAATTGAAACTCCATCACAAGAGAAATCAGTAAATATCTCGAAATGAATGAGAATGAGAATACAACATATCAAAACCTATGGGATGCAGTGAAGGCAGTGCTAAGAGGGAAATTTATAGCCCTCAACACTTACATTAAAAAAGAACTAAAATCAAAGATCTAGGGAAGCGGCTGTGGCTCAATCGGTGGGGCTCCCGTTTACCATATGGGAGGCCCCGGGTTCGGTTCCCAGGGCCTCCTGGTGAAGACAGGCCCGCCCGCGCGGCGTGGTTGGCTGACCCGGTGAGCGCAAGCAGCAAGGGGGGGATAAATGAATAAATAAATAAAATCTTAAAAAAAAATAAAATAAAATAAAAAAATAAAATCAAAGATCTAACTGAACACCTGCAGGAACTAGAAAAAGAACAACAAACTAATCCCAAAGTAAGCAGAAGGAAAGAAATAACAAAGATTAGAGCAGAAATAAATGAAATTGAGAGTAAAAAAAAAAAAAAAATTAATGAAACCAAAACTTATTTCTTTGAAAAGAAAAACAAAATTGACAAACCCTTAGCTAGGCTGACAATGGAAAAAGAGAGATGATACAAATAAAGAAAATCAGAAATGAGAGGGGGGACATTACTACTGACCTCACAGAAATCAAAGAGATCATAAGATGATAGTATGAACAAATATATGCCAAAAAACTAGACAATGTAGATGAAATGGACAAATTCGTAGACACACACATACAACCTATACTGACCCTAGAAGAAATAGAAGACCTCAACAAACTAATCACAAGTAAAGAGATTGAAATATTCATCAAAAACCTCCCCAAAAGAGAGTATAATCTATAATGTAAACTATAATCCATGCTTAATGGCAATACTCCAATATATGTTCATCAATTGTAACAAATGTACCACACTGATGAAGGGTGTTGTTAATGTGGGAAAGTGTGGGAGGGATAGGGAGTGGGGCAAATGGGAATCCCCTATTTTTTTTATGTAATATTTCTGTAATCTAAGTATCTTTTTTTAAAAAATTAAAAAGTATATTAAAAAAAAAAAAAACTCCTAAAGATAAAAAGCCTAGGACCAGATGGCTTCACAAGTGAATTCAACCAATCATTCAAAGAAGAATTAATACAATCTTGCTCAAATTCTTCCAAAATATAGAACAGGAGGGAATGCTACCAAACTCATTCAATGAAGCCAAATTCACCCTAATACCAAAGTCAGATAAAGATAACATGAAAAAAGAAAATTATAGACAGATTTTCCTAATGAATATAGATGCAAATATCCTCAACAAAATACATGCTAATCGAATCGAACAGCATATTAAAAGAATTATACAGGGAAGCGGCTGTGGCTCAATCAGTAGGGCTCCCGTTTACCATATGGGAGGCCCCGGGTTCGGTTCCCGGGGCCTCCTGGTGAAGGCAAGCCCGCCCGCACGGCGTGGTTAGCTGACCCAGCGAGCACAAGCAGCAAGGGGGGGATAAATGAATAAATAAATAAAATCTTTAAAAAAATAAAATAAAATAAAAATAAAATAAAATAAATAAAATAAAAGAATTATACAGGGAAGCGGCTGTGGCTCAATCAGTAGGGCTCCCGTTTACCATATGGGAGGCCCCGGGTTCGGTTCCTGGGGCCTCCTGGTGAAGGCAAGCCTGCCCGCACGGCGTGGTTAGCTGACCCAGCGAGCACAAGCAGCAAGGGGGGGATAAATGAATAAATAAATAAAATCTTAAAAAATAATAATAATAATAATAATAATAAAAGAATTATACATCATGATCAGCTGGGTTTTATCCCAGGTATGCAAGCGTGGTTCAACACAAGAAAATCAATGTAATATATCATTGAGGAAGAAAAATCACATGATCATCTCTATTGATGTGGAAAAGGCATTTGACAAAATCCTACATCCTTTCTTGATGAGAATACTATGAACAATAGGAATAGAAGGAAACTTTCTCAACGTGATAAAGTGTATATCAGAAAAACCCACAACTAACATTGTACTTGATGAAGACTGAAAGTTTTCCTGCTGAATTTGGGAACAAGGCAAGGATGCCTACTATCACCACTCCTATTCAATATTGTGCTAGAAGTTCTAACTAGAGCAATTAGGCGAGAAAGAAAAATAAAAGGCCTCCAAATAGGAAAGGAAGAAGTAAAACTTTCACTATTTGCTGATGACATGATCCTATATATAGAAAATCCTGAAAGACCCATCCACAACAAATCACTACACTGATTGATTTTGTAATGTTGAACCACCTTTGCATACCTTATAAAGCCCACTTGACCATGATGCATAATTCTGTGAAGCCATCTGGTTCTGGACTTTTCATTTTGGGGAGATATTGGCTCTCTTTGTATCAGGGTTTGTCCTTCCTCTTTGTCTATCTCAGTCTCCTCTATGTGCTTTAAGTATTCATACACAAAACTTATCCAAGTTTAAGTGTATTGGTTTGCTTGTTGGCCCACTATTTAAGGTGGGAATATGTTGTGGGAAGGATGGGGAGACTTCTTTCTGATTCACGTTTGTTTCTGTTAACTGTCTTTAACCTCTCCTTTCAGTAGAACAGAACTGGCCCTCAACTGCCACTTTAAAATCAGAGTAGCTCCCAGAAGGCTCTGTACAAGATGAGGAAAACCACTGTCTTAGTTTGCTGGGGATGCTGTGACAAACACCACACACTGGATTGGCTTAAACAGGAATTTATTGTCTCATGGTTTTGGAAGTTAAATATCCAATATCAAGGTCTCAAAAGGCCATGATTTCTCCAGGAGTCTGTAGCATTCTGGTGCTGGCTTGCCATATCCTTGGGGTTACTTGACCTGCATTTCTGCCTCCGTCACATGGTAATCTATTTCCTCATTCCCCTCTTGTGGTCTTCTTTGACTGAAAATAAAGGCCTACCCTGTCTCAATTTGGTGTCATCTAAAAAGGATCTTCAAAGTTCCTGTATTAGTTAGCCAAACGGGTGCTGATGCTAAAATACCAGAAATCTGTTGGCTTTTATAAAGGATATTTATTTGGGGTAAAAGCTTACAGTCACAAGGCCCTAAAGAGTCCAACTCAAGGTTATTTCCTTACTAAACTCTGTTGCCTGGGAAGCGGCTGTGGCTCAATCAGTAGGGCTCCCGTTTACCATATGGGAGGCCCTGGGTTCGGTTCCCGGGGCCTCCTGGTTGAAGGCAAGCCTGCCCGCACGGCGTGGTTAGCTGACCCAGCGAGCACAAGCAGCAAGGGGGGGATAAATGAATAAATAAATAAAATCTTTAAAAAAAATAAAAAATAAAAAATAAACTCTGTTGCCACATGTTGAAACAAGATGGCATGCAACCTCTGTGAGGGTTCAGCCTTCCTCTTCCTCTTAAAGCTCTGTGGGTCCAGATTCTTCCAATCGCAGCAGTAGGCTGGCATAAGGCTCTTATCTCCTCCCAGGGCTCATTTTTTCTGGGCTGAGCTGCTCTGTTTTCTTCACAAGGTTAGATGTAAACTATCAGAATCCTCTGTGTATCTTCTCTGTGTATCTACTTCCATGTGAGAGTCTGTTTTATCAGCCCAACAAGGGGGTGTGGACTCAACCCTGCATGCCCTAATGATGTGGTTAAAACATAATTTAATCAAAGACATTTCAGATGAATCTAATGCAATCAAAGGGTATCATGCCCAGAGGAACAGATCAGTTTACAAACATAATATCTGCTTTTTGGAATTCATAAATATCAGGCTGCCACAGTTCCTATTCACAGTGAGTCCGTATTTTAACCAATAATGACAACTTTAAAGGTCCTATTTACAAATGGATTCAGACACACAGGCGAAGACTTGAACATGTCTTCTGTGGGGGACCTGATCCAATCCCCAGCTACAGCATTTCTGATAAGATTTATTTTGCTAATAGGACATCACCCTTCCGATGGTTGCCTCAAAAGACCATTTGTTCTTAGATGTGGACTATAAAGATATATCTGTATTTCTGAGGTCCAGTATTAGCTATTAGTAGTTATGTTCTAATAGAACATAATTTAGGGAAGTAGAATATTCAACTACTAATAATCAGGGAAATCTGGCTGCACATCACAGTTACCAGGGAGCTTCGTGAATAAATTCTGGTTGAGATTTTATGAATCAGATGCTGCAGTGTCCTAATCCATATTTTAAAGAACACCTCCCTAGGTTGGAGCCAGGGTGTAGATCAATATTTGGGAAACATTTACCTATATGATATTTCAGGCTTACAGAAGTTGGGACATAGGAATATGAGGGAATAAAACACAGTTGAGTGACAGATTATGAAACATTGACACAGATTTTCTTCTAGTAGCAGTGGAATGAGATAAGGAAAGATCTCCAGATTGTCCAATCTTTGGATTGGACATTCTGGAATGAAGGGGACTTTATGACTTAAAAGAAAAGTTTCTTGTTCAAATGCACTTAGAAATTCACTCTCAGAGTACTCACAGTGAAATAATCAAGCTCTTCTAGGCATTCTCTGTCAATAAAGCAAGAGTTGAGAGATATTATTGCAAACTCTTTTATTCTTTTCACTTTTGATATTTAAATAACATGTATAAAATGATAATGGATTTTTTTTTTTTTTTCAGTTTAGGCATTGTCTATAGATTTATCATGAAGGAAGCTGTGAAATAATTTTCTTGCAAGCACAAACACTCCACCTGACACAGGCATCTCCTTTTCCCCATTCTTCCAATGGTGTTATAATTTTGCTTGGATCCAATTTAGTGTTTACTTTATGGTAAATACAATTTACAGCTCAGCTCTGTGTAAAATTCTTCATGAAAACACTCCAAAAGATAGAAATAGAAGGAAATTTTCTCAACCTGATAGTGTGTTTATAGCTCCCATTTAAATATGATTTATAAGCTCATTTAAATACGATTTTTTTTTTTTTTTTTTTTTTTTTTTTTTTACCAGGAGGTCCCAGGGATCGAACCCAGGTCCCTCCATATGGGAGACGGACACCCAACCATTTGAGCCACATCCATCCCCCTAAATATGATTTTAAGCCACCTTTTAGTTGCATATTTATTATTTTTTCTTTCTTGCACAATTTTTCATTCTCCCTGGAGTGTTCATATTGATTCGCTCCAGAATTTTGGGGTTTTGGTGCTCAGAAAGCAAAGTTTAAGTTATAGTTATTAGTGGTTATTATGCTCTAACAATAGAGCATAATTTAGGGCAAAGTTTTCATTCTTTTCTGTTAGTAATGTGGATATGTAACACTATTCATTTTTTTCTGCTCTTAATTTTAATGTTTATTGTTTTAATTATAATAATTTTCTAAATACTCTATAATTACAGTTTTGTTTACTTATTTGACTCCACATACTTTATGGAAGGAAAATTATACATTTCTAGGTGGTTGCAATCTTTCTCCTCAATTTTGGTTATTTTTTCCTGTGTGTGTGTATATGTGTGTGTGTGTGCATGTAAAATGCAGTCTGTATTATTTCTATTTTCTAATATATTGCCAGATTTTTTGTAAATATGGGTGATTAAAATAAAGCGTATTCTCTGTTATCAGGATATAGCTTTAAAACAACCACCAAACAGAAAACCAAACAAAACCTTCCTCCTGAACGCATATTCTGCAGGAATCGTCCCCGGGCATTCGCTTATAGGCCTGATCATTCCCGGTTTCCCTCTCCTGGGAAAGCTTTTTCATTTGTACGGACACTAACGTCTAAGACGACCCCTCCCACCGAGGCGTTTCCAAATCTTCGTATAAAATGGAAAAAGGGTGCGACCATCTTGCTCCTCTCGAAGTCCTCTGAGGTGGACATTGTCCGCACCACGTTTGCCTTATGGAAGACTGAGTTTCTGAAAATCTATGCAATTGGCGCCGCGCCATCAGCTACCCTTACAACCGGTCAGCGAGGCGGTTAAGGTGCCGATAAATGGGGATGGTTTCAGTGACTTTTCACAGTTCCTGGCTATCCCTAGCGACTCTGCCACTTTCCCTTCTGTACGTCAACACCTGAAAAATGGCCGCCCCCAGGGAGCCAAGGACAGTGGGCGCAGACATGTTACCTCCTAAGGGAGAGCCGGAAATGTCGTTATCGTAGCTGCTTAAAAACGTCTCTGATCTTCGCCGGCCGCCGTAGAACGGCACGGAGAGTGGGCGAGTGGCCAGCAGTGGCAGAATTCACGGAAATACAGCTTTTGGGAGGTCGCGGTGGGGTCACGAGAAAGTCAGGTTAGTTTCCGGGTCTGTCCGTGAAATGGGGTGAGGGGCAGTCTGTGGTGTCCGTGTAGGGTGGAGCCGTGGGGTCTGTGGAAAGAGCAAATGAGAGTCGGTGACGGAGGTGTCTCTTGTGTGGGTCAGTCACGGGGGATTCTAGTGGTCAGTTATTAAAGGTCTGTGGAGATCGACGACTGAGAGAGTCCCTTGGTCAGGCTTTGGGGTCTTTAAAGGTCATTCTCTGTCGGGCTCAGTAATGAGACCTGGGATGGAGTGGTATTTGTCAATGAAAATTATGTCTGGTTCGGTTTCAGGATTTACTACGCGGCTCTATGGTAGCCAGGTATGGTCAGCGTAAGTGAGTATCTGACCCAGGTTTCGGGATTAATCAGTGTTTGGGAGGCCCAGGACCCTGGTTGGTGAGTGGGTTCGGGTTCAAACTTCGACTGCAAGTGAACGTTACATTCCCCTCAGGTCTCCAAATCCAAATCCCTCTTCAAGTACTACTTTGCAAATCTCCTTTGGCTTCTCACATCCCCCCTTCCTCCCGTCCTGTTAGGAAAGTTGGCAAGGAGATCAAGGATTAAGAAAATCTGAAGTGGTAAGTGTTCTGTTTAAGATGAGGATTTTGCCCTTTTTTCTGCAAGTTTACTGTATGTGTGCATGTATACACACATACATCTTATTTCCTTGAGTTTCATTCTGGCATAAATTAAATAAAATCTGTTACCCCGAATTCTCTTTCTAAGTGATAATTTTGTTAAGATTCTGCTATGTTTCAACTTTAGTCTTTGTTTTTCTATGCTTGGTTTTCAAAATTCAGATAAGCTGCTGAAACTTTGGTATAATTTGCCTCATCACTTCTTTCCATATCATAGACATTTTTATGTTACAATTTTTTGTCCTAACATTGTTTTTTTAAAATTTCTTCAACAGTATATACCATCAAGAGGCAGGCAATCATGTGCCATTAAGACTGGAATTACATTAAATACATAAAACATTTAATTGGAATTTAAATACTTTAAAAATTCAGTTATTGCTTTTAAGACCAGGTTATGAGTCTCCATTTACCCAAGGATCTGGTTCCCTGACCCTCATTCCCACCTTGATTTTAATTTTTTTGCAATTGTAAACAGTCTTTTTCTTTTTGACCTGTTGGTTCTCTTCTTCTAATTTACTGTTAGAGAAAAGAAAAATTACTTAAAAATTTTTTTTTCTGGTTATCTCACTGAACTCTTATTATCAGGAGCTTCCCCACCCCCAATTATCAAACATAGTAAAGTTTAAAGAATGTTACATGGGTCGGATGTGGCTCAACTGGTTGGGCGTCCGTCTCCCATATGGAGGGACCTGGGTTCGATCCCCGGGACCTCCCGGTAAAAAACAAATAAAACTTCCCTCCTTGCTGTTATCAGAATTAATTTAAAAATAAATAAATAAATAAAGAATGTTACAGTTGAATACCAGTTTACCTACCACCTAGATCTTATCATTAGCATTTTATTGTATTTCATTATATATCTATCCATATAATAATTCTATCCATCATTATCCCATCCTTAAAATTTTTTAAAAATTAATTTCAAAATAAGTTGCAAACATTGATAAACTGATAGAGTCAGAATGCATCACCCTCCTGGCACATTGATGTGTATTACCAATTGCTTTCTGACTCCAGGAGAGGACACAGACATTATTTGTCTCTTCCATCTGTGTCCTTTTTTGCTGGAAATAAAGCTAATCATAAGTGTAGTGCTTTCCTGAATTCTGTGATTTGTTCTAGTGAATTATCGAACCTGACATTCTGGTAGGAACCCCCAAATTTGTAGCCAGTTGGTGAGAAGTACAGGTGGCCTGAGAACCCCCTGAATCTGGAACTGGGGTCTGAAGGGTAATTTTGTTAATCTTTGTTAGGATTCCATACTCTGTGGAGTCTGATCTAACTCTGGGTAGTTGGAGTCAGAATTATATTGTAGTTGGCACTGGGAGTGACAGAAGTCATTTGCATCCCTCCAGCCCTAAGCAACCACCAATGTACTTTGTCTCTATGGATATTAGATGTAAATACAATCATATAATTTGGTCATTTGTGACTGACCTCTTTTACCTAGTATGTTTTTAAGGTCCTTCCGTGTAGTAGCTTAAAACAGTATTTCCTTCCTTGTTATGACTGAATAATAGTACATTGTATAGATAGACCACATTACGTTTATTCATCTGCTGATGGGCATTTGGGTTGTCTCTGCCTTTTTGCTATTATGAATAATAAATGCTGCTAAAAACATTTGTATACAAGTTTATGCAAGAACATAAGTTTTCATTTCTCTTGGATATATACCTAAAAGTGGAATTGCTGGGTCATATGGTCTATGTTTAACTTTTTGAGGAACTGCCAAATTGCTTTCTACAGCAGCTGCACCATTTTATCTTACCCCTCAACAATGCACAGGGGTTCCAATTTCTTTGCATCCTCTCCAAAACTTATGTTTTCTTTGTAATAACTATCCTTGTAGGTGTGATGTGGTATCTCATGGTTTTGATTTGCATTTCCTTGATTTCTGGTTATCTTACTGAACTCTTAGTGTTTATTGGCCATTTGTATATCTTCATAGGAGAAATGTCTAGTCAAGTCCTTTGCCTGTTTTTTTAATTGGGTTGTCATTTTGTTGTTGAGTTGTAGAAGTTCTTTATATATTCTATATATTAAACCCTTTTCAGATACATAATTTTCAACTATTTCCTCCTGTTCTGTAGATTGTCATTTCACTTTCTTTATAATGTCTTTTGACGTGTAAAAGTTTTTAATTTTGAAGTCCCATTTATCTATATTTTCTTTTGTTGCTTGTGCTTTTATCTCATATCTAAGAGTTCTTTACTAAATCCAAAATCATGAAGATTTGCCCCATGTTATCGTCTAAAAGTTTTATTGTTTTTTTCTTGTATTTAAGTCAGTGACCCATGCTGAATTAATTTTTGTATATGATGTGAAGTAGAGATCCAATTTTATTATTTTACACATGGAAGTTCGGCTTTCCCAGCACCATCCTTCCCCATTGCATTTACTGCTTGAAATCCTTATGAAAAATCAATTGGCCATAGATATGTGGTTTTATTTCTAGATTCTCAATTCTGTTCCATTAGTATATATGTCTGCTTTATGCCAGTATACCATACTGTTTTGATTACTATATATTTGTAATATGTTTTGATATTAGAGAGTGTGGGTCCTCCATCTTTGATCTTCTTTTTCAAAATTGTTTTGGCTATATGGGGCCCCTTTCAATCCCTTATGAATTTGAGGATCAATTTCTTCTTTCTGTGCAAAAGGCTGTTGGAATTTTGATATGGATTATATTGAATCTGTAGATTGCTTTGGGTAGTACTGCTTTCTTATCAATTTAAGTCTTTCAATACTTGAACACAGGATGTCTTTCTGTGTAATTAGGTCTTTAATTTCTTTCAGCAGTGCCTTGTAGTTTTTAGTGTTCAAGTCCTTCACTTCCTTAAATTCATTCCTAGATATTTTATTCTTTTAGTCGATGTTATAAGTAGAATTGTTTTCTTCATTTGAGCTTCAGATTGTTTACTGCTATTGTATTTTCTATATATAGGACTGTGTAATCTTCAAACAGGCATAGCTTTACTTCTTCCTTTCCAATTTGGTTGCTTCTATTTCTTTTTCTTGCCTAATTACTCTGGCTAGAACTGTTAGTACAGTGTTGAATAGCGGTAGTGAAAGCAGACATCTTTGTCTTGTTCCTGAAATTAGGGGGGAAGCTTTTAGTCTTTCACCATTGAATACAGTGTTAACTGTGGAACAAATAAACGTCCTAATATAGCCAAAATAACTCTGATAAAGATAAACAAAGTTGGAGGGTTAACACTAACATTTCAATACTTATCTAAAGATATGATAAGACAATGTAGAATTGGTGACAAGATAGATAAATAGATCAATGGAAGACAATAGAGATTCCAAAAATGGACCCACTAGATATAGAAATCTAATTTTTGACAAAGGCAATTCAGTGGAAAATGATAGTCTTTTCAACGTATGATGCTTAGACAATGGATATCCATATGGAAAAAAAGGAACTTGCTGTCCACCTGTCGACGTTCAGGAAATGGGTCTGTGAAAACAATGCCGCAGATGAGAAAAAAATGAGACAAAGAGAAATAACTGGAATCAGGGGACCCTCCATCCAAAGGGAGAAGAGCCCCGCTGCATAAAAACCATGGCTTTTATTTGGCTTTAGAACAAAGAAAATACGTGTGTGCATGTGCAAAGGCAATAGATACATGACAGTTTACACTTTACTAAAGTCAGCAAGTTTTAAGGGTTAATAGCTCAGTTCTCTTTACGTTCCTGCACGTAGCAGACCTTGTAAATCTTTATCTAACATATACATGTTACTCTCTTTGAAGCTCAGGATGTCTCCCCACCAGTCTCCTCTCAGATCTTATCTCAGTGTCTTGAGACTAGAGGTACCTGTCTCCTACACTCTAAGGCAGCCTGCTTTCTGTCTGTTGTCATGGCCTTTATTTGAACTCCATTATCCACCATATAGAAAAATTGACTCTAGACCCAAATATAAACTCTAAAATTACAAAACTTAGATGAGAACATGGGAGAAAATATTTGTGACCTTGAGTTAAGGAAAGATTATTTAAATGCAACAAAAAATTGTGATCCTTAAGTGAAAAAAAAAAAATTGGGAATATTTTTTAAAAATTGAAGATATTGAAAATATAAGCCATATACTAGGAGAAAATATTGACAAAGTATGTATTTGATAAAGGATTTGTATCCAGAATACATAAGGAGGTCTTACAACTTGCAAGAAGGCTAAAAAATCCAATTAAAAGCATATATAACCAAGGCCAACACCAATTGCTTTTTAGTACTTTGTAGGGGAATGCTTACATTTATTTTCAGTCTTATTTTTCCCTAATAAATATTTATTTGTTAGGAATTTAGTTCTTTCATGCTGCAGTTTGATATATTGTGCTTTTAATAACTTTTAGATCTAAATAATTTGAAACTTCCATTTTTATTTTCTTTCTTGGTTATGAATTGTGTGTCTTTCCATTTCCAAATGTATAGAGTTTTACTTCTGTTTTCATAATTTTCTATGGACTTTCCTTTGTTGTTTTTTTCATATAATGGTGACTAGTGAACATGGTCTGTTTGGTAATGACATTTGGAATTTGTGGAAATATTTTTGTGACTTTCTATACGTACATGTATTTTCTCTGACAGCAGTCTGCCTCTGGTGAAAGGATCTAGATACTGAAGGCACCAAGAATGATTACAATGTCCTGAAAGTTCTTAAGGGTGAAAAGTGAGGTAGCAACTCCAGCTGTTCCTGAATGAAAATCTTGTTATTTGAAGGAGTACACCTGGAATGCCTCTGAGGCATTGCATTAACTGCCTCCTGCCCATGGCTATTACATTATTTGGACTGCACACCATTCCCTCAGTGGTGTTTCAGGAAAACAAGTTTGAAGGGTCTACTGCCTCCGTAGAAGTGCTTCTAGGATTGAAGAGGGAGGGAGAATATGCAATACCGGGTCAGAGGAGAAGTAAGTGTGTGTATTAGTCAGCCAAAGAGGTGCTGATGCAAAGTACCAGAAATCCATTGGTTTTTATAAAGGGTATTTATTAGGCATAGAAGCTTACAGTTACAAGGCCCTAGGGAGTCCAACTCAAGGTTACTCCCTTACCAAACTCTGTTGCCACATGTTGAAGCAAGATGGAGGGCAACATCTGTGAGGGTTCAGCCTTCCTTTTCCCTCTTAAGGCTCCGTGGGTCCAACTTCTTCTGATCTCAGCTGTAGGCTGGCATAGGGCTCGTCTTTCTTTCCAGGGGCTCATTTCTTTCTGGGCTCAGCTGCTCAAGGGCTCTGGTCTCTTTAGTTGCAAACTATCAGGCAAATGGCTCATCTCTCTCCGGGGCCCCAGGATCACGTTCTCTCTATTCCTGTGTATCTTCTGGGTATCTACTTCTGTCTATCTCCTTGATTGAGTGTCTGTTTATATAGCCCACAGTGGGAGGCGGGAACTCAAAGTGAGTCACCCTAATGACATGATCGAATCAAAGCCCTGATCTTAACATAATTTAATCAAAGGCATCTCAGCTGAATCTAATACAATCAAAGGGTATCATGCCCAAAGGAAGACCAGTTTACAAACATAATCTCTCTTCTGGGAATTCATAAATAATCTCAAACTGCCACAGTGTGGGACCCTGTTGGCTTGGAGAATGCAGGAGAACCACAGAGAGCACGTCACAGTGATTGTGCACTTATAAGGTGGAAGAAAAGCTCAAGACAACTCCACCAATTTCATGCCCTCATGATGTGAATCTTTTACCTGAGCTCTGGAATTTGGCCTGTAAAAAGCTTGTGGGCCTGCTGGTCTGTGAAGCGCTGCTTTTGGACAAGGGGTGTGGCATGGAGCTTTTGCATTTGTCTGTGGAATAAAGTAGTTGCAGTTATCACTAACTGAACTGACTCCAGAAGTTCAGATTATGACTGTGACTATGTGGCCATCCTCTTTGTGATACTATGGGAATTAAATTACTTCAAGATTGCAGCAGAGAGATGCTAAGTCATATTATGCAGGCATGTGGCCTAGGGAATACACCAGTGGCTAAGGCCGAGTTCTTGAGAACAGGCAGATCTGGGTTCATTTTCTAGCACTGTTGGATCATGCATCTTCCTGGACAAAATACTTAATCCCCAAGTCTTGGTGTTTTAGTTTGCTAAAAGCTGCTGGGAACAATACACCAGAAATGGCTTGGCTTTTATAATGGGAATTTATTAGGTTAAAAGCTTACAGTTCAGAGACTGTAAAAATTTTCAAATCAAGGCATCATCAAAGATGCTGTCTCACTGAAGGTCAGCTGCTGGCGATCCTGGACTCCTGCCATATGGCAAGACACAATGGTGGTGACTGCCAGTCTGGGTCTCTGCCTTTTCCTCCAGGCCCACTTTCTTCCTGAGCTCAGCTGTGGGCACAATGCCAGTTCACTCTCCCCTCTCCTTCAGGCCTCATTGTTAGTTCTGCTTTGGGCTGCTCTGTCTGTGGCTTTTCTCTCTCTTGGGTTCCTCTCTGAGCTCCTGGGTTCCTTCTCTCCATTTCTGTGGCTTTTTCTCTGTGTCTCTGCATATTTCTCCTGTTTATAAAGGATTCCAGCGAGAGGACCAAGACCTACCCTGGGTCACGCCTCCCTGCAGTAATCCAATCAAAGGACCCCAACTGACTAATCTAATTAAAGGGTCCCACACTCACAGAAATGTGTTAACTTCAAGAACATGATCTTTTTCTGGGATCCACTAAGAGTTCAGACTGTCACACTTAGGTTAATGTTGGACATGGGAAAGAAAGAATGATTTATACCTTACATAGTATAATAAAGTGAGTGGGTATATGAGAAATTAAATAAGATAATGCCTCAGCTGAGGCACATCTACAAAGGCTTTTGAATAGGTACCTGAGCATACATGGTTTTGGAGGAATAAATGTCCAGATCCCCACCTTCTGTGTGACCTCTTTCCAGATTTGCCTGAGAATTCCCCAGCTACTGGGGCATTAGGTTGTGCTGGATCAATCTCCTCTCCTGCCTCCCTATTGCAGACATCCCACTTGTATTTCACAGAAGAAAGGCAAATTGCCCTCACAGTCAGAATATGTTTTTATGGCAGCAGGGTGTAAAAGCCTCTGGGGCCCCAATTAACAGGACAGTTAGAAACAGTCTTAACTTGAGGTGAGAGCACAGGAGCAGAAATAGCATCTGGGCCCAGAGGGAATGTATCACTCACAGTGAATTTATTCTTCAGCCCACAGGAGCTGATATATTCAGGCTCAAGATAAATCAAGGGAAGTAGGAGATGGTTCCAGGACCTGGATATCATCATTTCTGGGAGAAATGACAGAGACTTGATCTTGACCAGAGACTGAGATTTGTAACCAAAATTTAGGACGTATCTAGAAGAGACTAAACATTACAGCATCTTAACTACTGACCACTTCCTGATATCACAAGAAAATGATCAAGGACCAGGTAACTGCTGGCTTATTTTATTCTTTCCTTTATTCCATGATTGATTTGAGGAGGACTTTAAAAGTTAATTGAATTAAGTGGGAAAGTATAAATTGGTAAACCAAGATCTGTGGAGAAATAAACTTTAACTTCATTATCAGGGCAAAATAGGATCAGGAATGTGTTGTCCATAGGATTCACACTAAAAGACCAATATTAGACATAATGTGTGACTAGAGCATCCGGAGGCTTTATTAGCTGGCAGCTTGGATCTAAACTCTGCAGCCACCACAATCAGCAAATCATGATGTCACATGGTGTGCACTGACTGGGAGGAAAAGCAGACCAATTCCTTAGGGGATGTCACTATTTTGTGACACTTAGGTCTCAAGAAATTTCTTGGATGGTGGACACTGTCCTTATTTGCAGGCTTCTCGTGGAATGCAAAAGCAGATTTCCTACAGCTATTTCTTCTAGAGTTCTTCAGAGTCTTGGTGGGAATAGACCAAGATAGACCAAGCAAAGTCAGTGGACACAGTTATTCAGGGGACCACAGCAAGGTGACCCATGGACCCAGCCTTGTAGTGGTCAAGGTTAATCTTGAAAAAAAATGAAACCTAAATGGAAGGATTGCATGACTTTTAAATGTTCTAAATGAACTGGTGGCTGAACTGTTTGCTTTAGAACTTCCCCTTCTCTAAGATAGTATGTACTCCTCCTCTAGGTCAAATTAAATTCTTACCTACCACCTCCTCTTTCCTTATCTTTTTTTTTTTAAGGTACCAGAACTGGGGATTCCTGGGACCTCGTATGAGGGAAGCCAGCACTCAACCACTGAGCCGCATCAGCTCTCCTGAGTCGGCTTTTTTGTTTGTTTGCTTGTTGTTTGCTTTTTTGTTTTTAGGAGGTACCGGGAACTGAACCCGGGACCTCCCATGTGGGAAGCAGGCGCTCAACTGCTTGAGCCACACACCCCCCCCCCGCATCTTTTTAATTTAATCACACAAATGAGCATGGTTACATTTTAAAGGTAAAAAACAATGATTGCAAAGTACACATAGCAAAAAATTAAGATCTGTCTTCATATGCTTCTTTCCTAACCGCTTGTGCAGCATTAACAAATGATTGGTAATGTGCACTTCCCGTTACTGTACCTGTGTGCACATATATATGTCTCTCTGTGTATTTATTTACAAATGCATGTGTCTCAGCCCTTAGATCTTTGGAGAATGGAGAATGCCATTACATTACTTTTTTTTTTTCTTTCTTTCCATAAACTGACTAGGTAAATGTTAGACCTCACTCTAGCCCTCATATTTATTACCCTCTCTTTTACAAATTCCATCAATCTGTCTTTCAGATCCATCTTCTACTTCACTGGTTATCATTTTAGTGTAACTAATGTACATTAACCTGTCTTACATTGTAAAGCTAAATAATAAACTATATACACTTATGTATATTTTTGAGAGATTCTGGTTTTTCTTGGTCTAATAATCTTTAATAATCTTGTTGCTAGTCGTGTTTTAGAAAGATTCCTTGTTTTCTTTAATATCTAAAATATACTTATTTATTATGCATCATCTTGTAATTATAGTGTCTGGAATAGCTTCATGGTTAATTCTGATACTGGCTGTGAAGATTCATGGTGAATATAGGAATTTGTGTTATTCATCCTGATAGTACTAGAGTATGTTCAGTGCCTGGCAAATATGTGCTCAAAATATAAAAATACACACACACATACATAAATATATATGTATATATATATACACACACACACATTTACACATACATGTACCTGTATCACAAGTATTTCTAAACTAGCAGGAGGATTTAATGAATACTTATTATGTAACCTTCTGATTTGTTGAATGAATGACTACAATTACAGAATATTTTGCTAGGATTTTGCAGCTATTACAATGTATTAAAAAAAAACAAAAACCCACCTAGGTATATAGATGTAACCTATATAGTGAAAATATGCAGAATAACTTCCTTCACATTGCTTCCATTTCAATAACTGAAAACCATTTCATATTAATCAGGCCTTTGTTATTATAGGAATCACTGGCATTTGACGATGTGGCTGTGCAGTTCACCTGGGAGGAGTGGCAACTCCTGGACTGTGCTCAGAAGGACCTGTACCGGGATGTGATGTTGGAGAACTATAGCAACCTGGTGTCAATGGGTGAGGACAGCTCTCCTGTATCACTCAGAGGGTGCTCAGTCAGAGACCTGTCCTTTTTCAGCTTCTGAAAACTTTGAAATGTCTGTGGTGCTCTGCATTAGATTTTCCATCCCTTCTCTGGCTCCAGATTAGAGGGTTTAATTTCCTCTCTCCTGAGAAGAAAAGACTTTACTTTGCAGACCTAACATATAAAATTCTGCCATGCTGACAGACCACAGCCCAACTTTGATGAGCCTAAGTCTTCTGTCATTTCCCACTAATAGGGTATCAAGCCAGCAAACCAGATGTCCTCTCCAGGTTGGAACGAGGAGAACCATGGACAATAGAAGAAGAAATCCACAGTCAAACCTGCCCAGGTGGGTGAGAACCCGCAAGGTAGGCAACTGAGAAAGTCATATTTTAGTCATTACAAAAGGTGTCATGGCTGGGAGGATATCTGAGAATATGTAAACAGTGCCTCTACGTATTCCTTTCCTCATGAAAGAGTTCTTTTTCTATTAAGTTTAGAGGAAAATATGCCCCTTTACCATATTTTCTTGGGTTAGATCCTTGTTTATTTCATCTATGTTTTGATTTTTTCCCAAGGTTTCTTCTTCCTAGCATTCTCAAACCTTACTATTCTTCTTCCCTTATCAGAGTATCAGAGTATCCTTCTACCTCCCTTGCTGTGAAATTCCACCCTTCAGGCTTCCCTCCAAAGAGAGATCTTTTATTTCAGCACCATCTTCTGGTTCCTTCATTTTCCTGCCCCACTGCTTAATGTCAATTTCCCTTTCTAACATTTGACCTCACCTTAAATGTTGTGCCACCATGTTACCTGGACTATTGCTGTGCATGTATCTTCTTCCTTCTCTTTCCCCATCCTGAGCTTCCCCATTTCCCAGTTTTTGCTCTGGCTTCATATGGCTTCACAGTTTCTTTCATACTAATGAAACTGCTTTTAAGCTTTTGATCTTTGTAGAGACTCTCCTTTAATACTGTGTAACTAACATATTCCTAACATATAATTTGCCAATCTCCATGGCAACTCCCGTGTTAGTTTGTCTCAGGGCTGCCAATGCGAAGAATCAGAAATGGATTGGCTTTTATAATGGGAATTTTATTTTAGTTAAAAGCTTACAGTTCTCAGGTCATGAAATGTCCAAATCAAGGCACCATCAGAGATGCTTTCTCACCAAAGGTTGGCTGCTAGCAGATCCTGGAGTCCTGCCACATGGTAAGGCAAGATAGTAGATCTGCTGGTCTCTCTCTACTTTCTTCTGGAGCTCAGCTGTGGGCAATCAAGCATCTCTCCTTGGGCCTCATCTCTTCAGCCTTGAGCTTCTTCATGGGCCCAGCCTCTTGGGGTCTTTGTTTTGCCTCAGCTTTGGCTGCTAACAATCCTTGAGTCCTCTCTTTCACATAGCCGGGTCAAGTGGCAAAGCTCCCTTTTCTGTGTGTCTTCTTTCTTTCTGTGTCTCCGTTTATATAAGGCTCCAATAAGAGGGGGGAGACCCAACCTGAGTGATGCTTGACTGATGTAGGCCAAACAAAAGTAATCTAATCAAAGTCTTTTAACCAAATCTAATGCAATTAAAGGGTCTCACAGGCACCGGAATGGATTAGTTCAAAAACAATCTTTTTTTTTGGATTCACCAAATTCAAACTGTCACATCCCCAAGGAGTCCTTATTTCCTGTGCAAAGAACTAGAATCATCTCTCCTATGAGAAAACTCCTTTTCTCCATCCTTCTTAGAATTTAAGTCCCCTTCTAGTCTTATATATCATATGTCCTGGCCATGATAGAGTTATCTTGAAACTTCCCTACCTCCTCTGCTCCCTCATTTAAAATCTTTGCTATACCTGTAGATTTTCTAAAATTTCTCATTCTCAGTTACCATCCCAAAGCAGATTATTAAGCCTCATAATTTAATTCCTTTGTATAGTTTGTTAATTCTGATGTGTTTTTTTTTTTTTTTCCAGTTAATCTTAAATGATACTGCTGCATTTATTCCCTTAAAGCTTCCCTTTTTCTTCTTATAGTCTTATGACATTAAGGCCCAGTTAGTCACATTATCTATCTTGTAAAATGGAAATTACTCTTTTGTCAAGGACCTCCATGATATAGTATCATCTTGCTTGTGCAAGTTTGCTTTCCTTTTCCTAAACTCAAGGTCAGCTGCATTTAAACTAATCACCCTAGTGTGTTCCATACATATAACTATTGATTCATGGCTTGCCTTAAAAAAATTTTTTTTTTTCAGTCAGACATAATCTTTATTGGGACTTATGGACAGGAGAGAATCTCTGATGGTGGCGGTTGAGAGAATGAAAATAACGCTCTGCAAAGAGATGGGAAAATGAGGGGTGATATAAAGGGTTCAAAACAAGGACATTCCATAGGATATGAGAACGGAGTTTCTGCTAGGGTCACATGAAGTGTACACATGGAGTCTGGTGATATTTTCACTTCATTCATAGGAAGGACTTTTACCAAGGATGTTTACTGCTTTGGGAAGATTATAGTTTACGATAACTATCCATTCCCTCTCCTCAGGGAGGGTTGTTAACCTTTAATTTATGTCTAGGTCATGTAGGTGGCTACGAGCTGAGTTCTTGGGGGCTGGAGTCCTGGGTCCCCACAGTCGACCCCCACATAGCAGCCTACATTGACCATAGGACAAGCATTGCATCCACATTCCACAGCAGCAGTATAAAAGACAACTAAAGCCATTGCATGTCTTTCAGTGACAATTGCAGTTCCACTTGGCACAAAACCAGCCAATGGGTAGAACCACCAGTGGACGCATTTTACTCTATATCTAGCCTTGATAGTAAAATTACACAACTCAGGGTTACCACCCCACATCATGGATTCCCTCTTGTTGTTCCATACAGACAGGGCAATGCGATCTAGGGTGACAGACTCAGCCATTAACCATCCTAAACTATTTTATACAGCATATCCTAATAAAGGCCTGGGCTTATTCACCTGTTCCCTTACAAGGGAAAAATAAAATGATAAGTCTTGTTGAAAGACGGCAGCTGAATCTCAGTCTTAAATGAGAAGGTCTTGTTCCAAACTTCTCAATGGGTTGTATTCTGCTATGCCATCAAGTTTTTCCACAGCATCCAATTTGCAGGAGTGACAGTCCAAGGAATTGCCTTAAATATTTTTTGATTTCCTGTTACATACTGGCAGCTGACAGCAGTGAACCAACAACAAAATATCAATCCCCTACTCTTCTAGGAGATTATATTCTAAAAGGAGAAGGTGGGAGCGGATGTGGCTCAAGCAATTGAGCCCCCGCCTCCCACATGGGAGGTCCTGGGTTCGTTTCCCAGTGCCTCCTAAAGAATAACAGACAACGAGCAAAAACAACGAGCAGACAACAAGTGCAAACAATGAGCAAACAGACAAGGGAGCCAACTGGGGCAGGGGACACTAAAAGGAGAAGGCATCCATTGCCAAAAGTTGGAAACAACCCAGGTGTCCATCAACAGATAAATGGATAAACAAACTGTGGTCTATTCACACGATGGAATATTCTGCAGCTGTAAGAAGAAATGAAGTCATAAAGCATATGACAACATGGATGAACCTGGAGGTCATGATGTTGAGTGAAGCAAGCCAGACACAAAAGGACAAATACTGTATGACTGCGTTACTATGAACCAAATATATTGTGTAATATATTGTTTGATTAAAAAAAAAATTTATATGTAAAAAAAAAAAGAAGGCATGAAATTAATAAAAAGTAATAATGAACACTGTCTTGTGAAAAGTATTGGTAAGAACAGTAAAACAGCATAATAAATAGCTTGTGAGAAGGCCGGGACTAGTCTTTTAGGAATGGGAATGCCTCTTGGATATAATGTCTGAGTAGTTAGATGAGGGATGTGAATGGGTCCCTTGGGTAAGTTGAATGTCAAGTAGACAGAATAACAAGTTCAAATATACAAGGCAAGAGTGAACTTCAAGGATGCCTGTGTGGATAGAGCAGAGTGAGCATGAGAGACAGTGGATAGAGATGTGGTCATTGTGGTAGGAGCTAGATTTTGGAGTAGGCAGGTCATGTAGTACCTTTCAAGGGCATTCCAAGGACTTTATTTTATTTCTAGTGAGATGAGAAAGAGTAGGCACCTTTGAGTAAAGAGATAATTTGTGTTTAAAGGGATCACTTTAGCTGCTTTGTAGAATGTAGATAGAAACAGTTAAGTCTTCAAGCTGGAAATGCAAACCAGATGCTCTTGCTATACTACAAGGCAGAGTGGTTGGATTCAACCTGAATAGAGGAGTTGAATGTCAGTTTCTGAATATATTTATATAGGCAGGTAGAGGGGATTTGTCTTTGAAGTAGGTAAAGGGTGTGAGTGACAAATACATATGAAGGATGCTGATAAAGTTTTCAGCAGGGGTCCAGGGAGGAGTGCAGTTGCTATTCACTGAGACTGAGGTATGTGGGGCAGGGGATGTGGGCTGGGAAATCAGGAGTTCTGTTTTGGGCATTGTACTTTAGAAGTGCTTGTTGCTGTCACCATTGTTATTCAATATTGTACTAGAAGTTCTAGCGAGGGCAATTAGACGAGAAAAAAAAATTAAAGGCATCCAAATAGGAAAAGAGGAAGTAAAACTCTCACTGTTTTCAGATGACATGATCCTGTACTTAGAAAATCCTGAAGTATCCATAACAAAGCTACTTGAACTAATAAATGAGTTCAGCAAAGTAGCAGGATACAAGATCAACATGCAAAAATCAGTAATATTTTTGTACACTAGTACTGAACAACCTGAGGAGGAAATCAGGGGAAAAATTCCATTTTCAATAGCAACAAAAAGACTCAAATACCTAGGAGTTAATTTAACCAAAGAAGTACAGGACCTATATGCAGAAAACTACAAAACAATGCCAAAAGAAATTTAAAAAGACCTAAACAAATGGAAAGACATTCCGTGTTCATGGATTGGAAGAATAAATATCGTGAAGATGTCAATCTTGCCCAAACTGATTTATAGATTGAATTCAATACCAATCAAAATCCCATAATATTGTTTGATTAAAAAAAAAATTTATATGTAAAAATAAATTACTTTACAGAATTAAAGTAAATTAAAGCTTACTTTACAGAATTAGAGAAGGCAATTACCAAATTCATCTGGAAGGGTAAGTGCACCCAAATAGCCAAAACCATTCTAAAAAAGAAGAGCGACATGGGAGGAATTTCACTGCCTGACCTTGAAACATATTACAAAGCTACAGTGGTCAAAACAGCATGGTAAAAAAAAAGGGGTGGGGGTCGGACTGGTTGGGCGTCCATCTCCCATATGGAGGGACCCAGGTTCGATCCCCGGGACCTCCCGGTGAAAAAAAAAAAAACAAAAAAAAAACACAGCATGGTACTGGCATAAAGATAGACACATCGATCACTGGAATAGAATTGAGAACCCAGAAATAAACCCTCACCTATACAGTCAACTGGTTTTTGACAAACCTACCAAGCTCACGCTAACGGGAAAAAACAGTCTCTTCAACAAATGGTGTTGGGAAAACCAGATATCTATAACCAAAAGAATGAAAGAGGGCTCCCATCTCACCTCCTATACAGGAATCAACTCAAAATGGATCAAAGATCTAAATATAAAAGCCAGGACCATAAAACTACTACAAGAAAATGTAAGGAAACATCTTCAAGACCTTGTCCTAAGTGGTGGTTTCTTGGACTTTACACCCAAAGCATGTGCAACAAAAGAAAAAATAGATAAATGGAACCTCTTCAAAATTAAACACTTTTGCACCTCACAGGACTTTGTCAGAAGGGTGAAAAGGCAGCCAACTCAATGGGAAAAAATATTTGGAAATAACATATCTGATAAGGGTTTAATATCCAGGATATATAAAGAGATGTTACAACTCAACAATAAAAAGACAAACGACCCAATTAAAAAATGGGCAAAAGACTTGAATAGACATTTCTCCAAAGAAGAAATACAAATGGCAAAAAAACATGTGAGGAAATGCTCAACATCACTCATGATTAGGGAAGTGCAAGTCAAAACTACAATGAGATATCATTTCAAACTTATCAGAATAGCCACTATTAAAAAGACAGAGAACTACAAGTTTGGAGAGGATGTGGAGATAGGAACACTTCTTCATGTTGGTCGGAATGCAGAATGGTGCAGCCACTATGGAGGACTGTTTGGCAGTTCCTAAAGAAGTTGAATATAGACTTGCCACCTGACCCGGCAATACCACTACTGGGTATAAACCCAGAAGAACTGAGAGCAGTGACACGAACAGACATCTGCACACTGATGTTCATAGCAACATTATTCACCATTACCAAAAGTTGGAAACAGCCCAGGTGTCCATCAACAGACAAATGGATAAACAAACTGGTCTATTCACACGATGAAATATTATGCAGCTGTAAGAAGAAATGAAGTCGTAAAACATATGACACCATGGATAAACCTGGAGGACATTATGTTGAGCGAAGCAAGCCAGACACAAAAGGACAAATACTGTATGAATGCGTTACTATGAACCAAATAGATTGTGTAACATATTGTTTGATTAAAAAAATTTTTTATATGTATCCATTACATTTAATTGAGAAATGTATATATTTATTCATCTGTGTTTACTTTTTAGTTTTTAACTGTTTATATTTTCAATTATTAAATGTACAAAATAAAGTAAAAAAAAAAAAAGTGCTTGTTTGCCTTCAAGTGGAGCTCAATGCTGGGGTTTAATACATGGGAATTGAGAGAGTTTAGGCCTGAAGATAGAAATGTGGACTGGATGAGATCTTCTAGGGTGTGAGTATAGAAAAAGAAAAGCAGTGCATTGAAGAATTAGAGATCAGAACAATGAGTGTTTATTAGATCCATGCTTTCATAATACCTGTATCATGGCCATTTCCTTTGTGAGTCTGATTTTGTTAGATTTGGGATGGCAGCCTGGGCTAGTCTATACATAATAATATCATGACTAGTTGGTGAACATATGTGCTAGAAGTTTGAATTTAGTGAGGAATAAGGGAATACCTTTCAGGAGTAAAACTTTTAGTAGCAAACAAGATGATGAAGGGTAAAGAATGAAGCTGTCAAATTGGAAATGTGTAAAGCCATATGAGACTGTCAGAAGACTGGCCTGAAGTCGGCCCCATAAAAATATGTTAGAAGGTATTTGTGGGGAAGCAGATGTGGCTTAAGTGATTGGGCTCCCATCTTCCTTACGGGAGGTCCAGGGTTCAGTTCCCAGGGCCTCCTGGTGAAGGCAAGTGGGCCTACATGGGGTTCTGACCCGTGTGGGAGAGCTGGCCCAAGTGGAGAGCTGGTGCAGCAAGATGATGCAACAAAAAGAGACACAGAGGAGAGACAATATTCAGCAGACCAGGGAGCTGAGGTGGCACAAGAGATTGAGCACCTTTCTCCCACTCCAGAAGGTCTCAGGATCAGTTCCTGGTGCTGCCTAAAGTGAAGACAAGTAGACACAGAAAAAAACACAGTGAATGGACACAGAGAGCAGACAGTGAGCACAAAAACAATGGTGGGGAGAATAAATAAATCTTTAAAAATAAAAAAAAAAGGTATTTGTAAAGGTAACTAGTGAAGTGTGAATATAAATAAGTGGATAATCATGGTAATGTTACTTTTTATTTTCAGGCTAACTACTGTGGACTTTATATGTTAATAATTGAGGTAGAATAGTGGGGATGATGTTAGTTTTGTATTATTCTAGCTATACGTAGTCTTACTTTTCACCTGGGTGACAGCAGTGTGGCAATAGTCAAGTACATCCAGTACTTCTAAGAAAAATGAAAGACCAGACTGCCAAGAGTCATGGTCCAGGGTGAGGAATGTGATCCTTTAGGACCCCTTAACTGATGGCAATTGACACATTTATGTAGAGTTTTGAAAGGCGATGCTGTTAGTGGCAAGGTATTGCTTTGGGGATAATTACTTCTGAGACATTTAAATGGGAACAGTTTGACTATGATGTGTACAGTTACAGAATGTAACTGAAAGAGGTGATAGTTCCCTACCCAGTAGAGCAGCCCACATGCTTCTGGAGAAGATGATATGGTCCATATTCCATAGGGATCACTGATTTTCCCTTTTTATATGGGTGGTTATAGGAGATTGTGTCACAGCTATATAAAATGATGGAGTGTTGACTACAGTGTTTTCCTCTAAATATGAGATTGATGCTTTGGAAAATTTGGTTGGAATTTGGTCTACAGAATGAAGAAGGACAGCAGATTAGAGGAACAAGATGACCGCCAAAGAGTCTATCAGTAATATTTAAATCAAATGCCGAGTTTACAACATTCTGGCTCACCTCTTTGGGAAAATAATTCTTACTACCTGCGTCTGCTTATTTCCTGATCAGTATAGTCAATGTTTGGTGTTCTTCAGGGGCCTTTTCCAAACACAAAGTCTAAGTCTTGCAATGACTAAACACTTAGTCCCATGCCCACATCTTCTTCCAATCTACATGTTTTTCCAAACATGATTTCATCCAGGCCTCTGTCTTATATAATATTTATGTACTGATTTTCACATTATCTCCGGTCAAGGCCATTCTCAAGATTTATACATCTGACTGGGTTCTTAGATATCTACTAACCATCTCAACATTTATATGCTTTAAAATGAGCACTTGATTTCTCCCTCATTCTGAACCTCAGTAATATTTCCTATCTCATTTAAAGGCACTACCCACTTATCTAGTGGCTCAAGCCAAGTAATTGAGTTGTCCTTGGTTCCTCACTTTGATTAATTTCCCCATATTGAAATCATGAGTAAGCCTTGTCTTTTCTTTCCCCAAAATATATCCTGATTTCTTACACCTGTCTCTCCATTACTCCCTCAAGCCATTTTTCACAATCTTCACCTGCTTTCTTTATTTCATTGCTTCTTTGTGTATTTGATTTTCCCTAAGTAGAATGTATGCTCAGTGAAAATAAGGAATATGTTTGTATATCTCCATTACCAGCACAATGCTTGGTACATAGTCATAATGTAATAAGGATTTGTGGATGTATGAATGTATCCCTCACTGTTTTGAAACAAGTACCTCTCCAACTTCTGTGGTCCAGTGTTAACAGTGACTTGATTTTATTTTAATGTTTCAGCATATTTTATAAAGTCACATTTAGAAAGCAGTCAATAGTATATCTATGCATTTTGAATGATCTAAACTTGCTTATATACTGAATGCTTTTACATTTTGTTTTGTTTATGTTGCTGTGTTTTACTCTTGTCTAAGTGATAAGGTACATATCTACTTGGAGTTTCTTTAAACCCAGGTCTAAGTGTTGTCACTAAAGAGCCAGCCCACACAAAGCCATTGTAGAGCAGCTTTATTCTATACCATGCTCATGGAAGGAGTCATTGTTTTTCTTCTTTCCTAGAAATCAAGACAGTTGATCATCTACAGGAGCACTCACAAAACCAAAAATGTCTGATGAAAATGGAACGGTGCCCTGAACATAATGCATTTGGAAATATTGTTCATTGGAGAAAAAATCATTTTTCCTTACAGCAAAATCATGATATATTTGACTATTATGGGAAATCATTGAAATCAAATTTAAGTTTAGTTAACCAGAACAGAAGCTATGAAGTAAAGAACCGTGATGAGCTTAATGGAGATGGAGAATCCTCTCTCTATGCTAAACATGAACAATTTCATCCTGAAATTAAATTCCCGAAACATGGAAAACCTGTGCACAGAAAGTCCCAATTCATTAAACATCAAAGAATTCACAAAATAGATAAACCCCATGTATGCATAGAATGTGGGAAAGCCTTCACCAAGAAGTCTCGCCTGATTGATCATCAGAGAGTTCATACAGGAGAGAAACCTCATGGATGCAGTATATGTGGGAAAGCTTTCTCCAGAAAGTCTCGGCTTACTGAACATCAGAAAACTCATATAGGAGAGAAACATTATGAATGCACTGAATGTCACAAAGTCTTCCCCAAGAAATCACGGCTAATTATTCATCAGAAAATTCATACAGGAGAGAAACCCTATGTATGTGATGAATGTGGGAAAGGCTTCATCAAGAAGTCTCGGCTCACTAATCATCAGAGAGTTCATACTGGAGAGAAGCCTCATGGATGCAGTATATGTGAGAAAGCATTCTCCAGAAAGTCCAGGCTCATTGAACATCAAAGAACTCATACAGGAGAAAAACCTTATGAATGTACTGAGTGTGACAAAGCCTTCCGCTGGAAATCACAGCTCAATGCACATCAGAAAACTCATACAGGAGAGAAATCCTATATATGCAGTGATTGTGGAAAAGGCTTCATCCAGAAGGGCAATCTCATTGTACATCAGCGAACGCATACTGGAGAGAAACCTTATGTATGTGGTGAATGTGGAAAAGGTTTCATCCAGAAGGGCAATCTCCTTATACATCAACGAACTCATACTGGAGAAAAACCCTATGTATGCAGTGAATGTGGGAAAGCCTTCAGCCAGAAGACATGCCTCATTTCCCATCAGAGATTTCACACAGGAAAGGCTCCCTTTGTGTGTACTGAATGTGGAAAATCCTGTTCACACAAGTCAGGTCTCATTAACCATCAGAGAATTCACACAGGGGAGAAACCCTATATATGCAGTGACTGTGGGAAAGCTTTTAGAGATAAGTCTTGTCTCAATAGACATCGGAGAACTCATACAGGAGAGAGACCCTATGGATGCTCTGACTGTGGGAAAGCTTTCTCCCACTTGTCATGCCTTGTTTATCATAAGGGAATGCTGCATGCAAGAGAGAAACATGTGGGTTCAGCCAAGTTGGAAACTCCTTTCTCAAAGAGTCACAGCTCATCACATACAAGTGATCTCATACAGGAGAAAAACTCTAATACAGGGACTGTGCAAATGCCTTCTGTGGCAATTCAGACTTCATTAAACATCAGTGGGCTCCTAGCAGACAGTAACATAGCTGTTAGGCAACAGCTTATTGCCAGATGTGTACCCTCAGCTGATAAGTCAGTTTGCACAGAAGAGAAACTTTATGAATGCCGTGAATGTGGTGGTGCCTTCAGTGACCAATTACGTCACATTTTATGTCACAGAAAACACTCTGGAATATATTGTGATACTTTCAAGGTGGAAAAGCCTTGAGTAAAACCTAGTTCATTATATGTCTGATAAGTATATACTGAGAGAATTAGTATGAATGCAGAGACTGGGAAATCCTTTGTAGGAAGGTAGACCCCATCATCTGATCATTATAGATAATCAATGAGCTCATAGTGCTAGAATATAACAACTGTAGAAAAGCTCTTGTCCAGAAATTAGACCTCAGAAGGTGTCAGAGCATTCATACCGGAGAGAAACTGTTGGAGGGCAGTAAGTGTGGTGGCAGGGTTTTCAGTAGTATATTCTGCATGCAGAACTAATACTCTATGAACACATTAACTGTGAAACATCTTCAGCAGAATGTCGGAGAACTCATGAAGGAAAGCCCTATGAAAATCGTGAATGTCTTAGAGACAACTATCACAAGTCTAACCTCATATATGAAATAATACAGGTGATGCGCATTTTATATAAATATATATGGGCTCAAATTCTTAATTACTATGTCAGTAATTGCATAATTTAAAGGTGGTGGTCTGTGTTCTGCATCACTAGTTACATAAAATGCTATCCCTCTTTTTTGTTTGTTTTTTGTTTTTTGTTTGCATTTATGTTCAATGCCCACCCAGAATCATATGATTAGCTATTGTATTTCTTTGTCTCTTAAGTTTATTCACTTGTTGTTTCACACTACTGAAATCTTTCCAAAAGAAACTGGATATATTCATTCATATAAAAATGTTTGGATTTTTCAAAACTAAATTTATAAATTGCACTCAGGAGAAACAAAGTTCAAAACTTGTGAATAACCTATCTGCTGCATTCTTACCCTAGAATGTAGATGCCATGCTAACCTTATGGTTTGTCTCATTGTTACCACTATTCAGAAAGCATTCTTATCAACTATATCCTTTACATAGTATTGTTTTAGGAACTATAGCTGGTGACACTGATGAATAAAACAGAAGGTCCTTGCTGCCTTTGAGCTATAATTTTGTTAGCTGGATTATATGCTATATAGCATTTTTATCTCCAGCACATGTAGGCAGTAGTAGTTGAAAAGGGTATATAGTATAAAGAACAAAGTATTTGTGTTTAGAATGAAGGTGAACTTAGAAAACCCTAAACATTTCTTATGATACTTTCTTGTTCAAGGGGCATATTATTATTTGGAGAGGGGGAGGACTTCTTGATGTTGTTCATGTATCCAGTGTATAGGTAAGCCTTTATATTTAAAAAATTCATGTTCTTGTCTCCCCAAGTAATTATAAATTCTTTGATAATGTATTTCTCAGCTCATGCCAGAACAGAAAAAAAAAAAAAAAATACACATGGACTTGGAAGATAAAAAAGGGGAGTGAATGATGTAATGGGCTAATCGGTCAAGTTTTTTATTTTTCTTTTTTTCCAATAGTAAGGAACTATTGGAAAAACATTCTAAGAATCAGTATTGCCCCCCCCCAAAAAAAAAAAACACATTAAAAAAAATCCTGAATAGAGACTCATGTCTGTCAGAATGTAAAAGTAGCAGATCAGAGAAGTGATAGGATCTCCAGAATAAGCCAAATTAAAAGGGAAAAGACTCTAAAAATGGGACATTATGAAAAATGGGAGGTGAGAGGCCTTTGGATGTCTTGGAGAACCCTTATATTTGTTCATAGGTCTGTTACCTTTGAGTGTTGCCGCCATTTCAATAAGCCTGGCTATTCTGTTACATGCTGAATTGAGATATGTGACTTCATCATTCCTTTCACTTTCCTGGGGGTGAGATCTTTGTCCTCTATCCAGAGTTCTTTCCTTTGAACCAATAAGATACATCCAGCTTCAAAATATTGTCTTTCTTAGAGGGGGGAGGGGTGGGAAACTGCTGCCCAGTATTAGAATTGAATCCCAAACCTTGGATTACTGGGTAATTTGTTGCCTCAAATATTTTGAAAGCATCTACACTGTGTCAGGCACTGTTGTAGACACTGAGTGTTTAAAGCATGCAGTGATAGCCATCCTAACTGGATGTTTTCAGGACAGATGCTTTCCGGCAAAACCTGCACATCCTGCCACAGCAGTCATGTCTCACTCTCTCCGCGCATCATGTAGGTCCCAGAATGGACTGCCCAGGTTAGCCCTGAGCCCTAAGGACCAGGTGCTGAACTCACCCCTCAGAGAGTGACATTGTAGTTAAATGAAAAATTTTAATTGGATAGACAATTTGAGGTTGCCACTTAAAAAGGCAGTTCTTTTGATTTATATTCTCCACTATTAACCTCCCTTCTGTTCATATAAATAAAAGCTAACGTTTATTAAGTATGGTGTTTATTTTCTTACTTAGGAACTATGGCAAACCATAACTGCATTTTTAAATTATTTGTGTCATATGTTTCATTTTCATCTTCATTTATTTCACGGGAACATTAGTATACATTTGAAGCCTCATTCCTTTCACCTTCCTTGGTAGAGGTACTACAACATGTAGTTGTACATGGGCACTGGTCTTAACAGAATGGCCCCAGACTATTCTCACCTAGTGTTGTAACCCAGGAGATCGACCACACTCAGACTTTAACCACTTTTATGAAGTTTATTGAGCTAAGCCCGCGGGTGTCTGCAGCACCTCTCATGCAGGAGAGAACTGCAGCCCCCAGGTTCTAAAATGGCTCTTTTATAGGGGGTTGCTGTCACAGTTTGCAAGCAAGCAGGATGTACAGAAGCAGATTTTGGCAGTTAGCTAGCGTTTTCACAGAATGCCCTGATAGCCTGGGGCATAGCTGCAGGGTTGAGATGTCCTTGCAGGATTGTTCTAGGGAGGGGAGGTTGTGTGCTTGTCTGTCTTTGCAAGATTGTTCAAGGGAGGGGAGGTTGTGTGCTTTTCAGATAGGACACTTAGGGACAGTGGAAAATTTTCTTTTCTACGTTACTCTGGTTCTGGTTGCCATAAAGGCCTATGAATAGGCTAATTTAGGGTTCAACATTCCCCACTTCTCTTTTTAGTGGGTCAAATCATTGACTTATCATAGTGGTCTCCAGTCGTTGGCAGGTGTCGGTAGGGTTGGGATAATACCATTAGTTTGACCGATTGGACTCTGTCCTTGACAAAAGCTACAAGCATATTGATAATGATAGGTCTGCAAGTGAGACCCAAAAGTAACAGTATGAGAGGGCCTATTAGGGCTGAAATTAGTCAGCCATGGAGACCAATTGAAAAGGTTCTGAAACCAAGATTTAGAGTATTGTTCTTCTAGATCTCTCTCTCTGAGTTTTTTTTTTTTTTTTGCAGTTCTTGCATTGATTGTTTAATAATTTTTGAATGGTTTACATATACAGCAGGCTTCTCCGAGGGCGGCACATAAACCACCTTGTTTCAGAAACAGTAAATCTAGTCCTATTTCTGTTAAGGAGTTAACTTGTTTTTTAAGATATTGTACTTGGGTTTGAAGGAGAGCGATATCAGCAGAGAAAGTAGCTGAAAGTTTTCTAATACCAATATCAGAGGTAATCATGGCCACAGCTCCTATGGCTGCTGAACCTGCAATCCCTAAGGTGGCTAAGATAGGGATTAGAATTGGAGTTTTTTTTTTGCAGTTTAAAATGTTGATCCTGAGCTAGGAAGTGGGCAGTACCTGAGGGTCCAGCATATAGGTAAACCTGGGGAATGATATAAACACCAATACATAGGTCAGAAGCATTACTAGGGGCAATACAGCGGGTGATACCAGATGAGCAGGCAAACCAGGTACTGTTGGGGGTGATTAAAGTCTAAGTGGATCCTGAAGCAGTAAGGGGGACAGTGTTCAGGCAATTGTCCTTATAAGGTGAGTCGTCTATGGAGTAGCTGCCACTGGTGATCCTTGGAGATCGCTGAGGGTGAGTTTTCCTTGACGAGAATAATTAGACAGGTTACCAGTCCCAAAGTTGTCGGCATCGGTGTAGGAGACGTTCCAGGGGGGGGCTATTTCTCCCGTCAGGTTGGCACCAATCCCCACATAGTATGATGGTGCCGGATCGACGCAGAGCTAACACTCAGTGATGATGGCTGGCTGAGTTTCATTCAGAAGGGAGAAACCAGAGTTTAGCATAGTTAGCAAAGAATTACTGAAGGAGTTCAATGGGTGCGATGGCGCTAGGAGTTGGGGATTATGGGAGGTGGTCTTCCATAGATTATTTTAAAAGGGGTTAAATGTTTCAAATAAGGGATACATTTGGTTTTTAGTAAGGTGAAAGGGAGAAGACTTACCCAACTCTCTCCAGTTTCCAGTTTTAATTTAGTTAAAGTCTCTTTTAAAGTCCTATTCATCCTCTCTACCTGTCTTGAGCTCTGAGGCCTGTAAATGCAATGTAATTTCCAGTCTATTTTAAGTGCCTCAGCTAGACTTTTGGATATCTTGGCTATGAAAGCCGGGCCATTGTCGGACCCCAACGCCAAGGGTAAGCCAAATCGTGGGAGGATTCCTGTCAGGAGGTGCTTGGCGACTATATTGGCAGTTTTATGCTTGGTGGCAAAAGCTTCAGTCCATCCGGAGTAAGTATCTATAAAGACCAGGAGATATTTATTAGCCATATTTGCTTTTTTAAATTTTAGTAAAATCTAATTCCCAATGTTCCCCTGGTTCATGGCCTCTAATTCGGACCCCTACACTGCGAGAGATTGGGGGCCCTGGGTTGACCTGAGCGCATGCCGAGCAACAGGTTACCTCTGAGTTGGCGATGGTCTTCAAATCTGGAACATAGAAATGTTTATTAATTAGAGCAATTAATTTCGAGGTACCAAGGTGAGTG
>JAKSZT010024663.1:7465-17990 GCA_026826555.1 Tolypeutes matacus | reverse complement strand
GGCTGCCTTTTCACCCTTCTGACAAAGTCCTGTGAGGTGCAAAAGTGGTTAATTTTGAGGAGGTCCCATTTATCTACTTTTTCTTTTGTTGCATGTGCTTTGAGTGTATGGTCCAAGAAACCACCACCTACTACAAGGTCTTGAAGATGTTTCCCTACATTTTCTTCTAGTAGTTTTATGGTCCTGGCTTTTATATTTAGATCTTTGATCCATTTTGAGTTGATTCTTGTATAGGGGGTGAGATAGGGGTCCTCTTCCATTCTTTTGGTTATAGATATCCAGTTCTCCCAACACCATTTGTTGAAGAGACTGTTTTTTCCCATTAGCTTGGGCTTGGTAAGTTTGTCAAAAACCAGTTGACTGTATAGGTGAGGGTATATTTCTGGATTCTCAATTCTATTCCACTGATCGATATGTCTATCTTTATGCCAGTACCATGCTGTTTTGACCACTGTAGCTTTGTAATGTTTCAAGGTCAGGCAGTGAAATTCCTCCCACATTGCTCTTCTTTTTTAGAATACTTTTGGCTATTTGGATGCACTTACCCTTCCTGATGAATTTGGTAATTGCCTTTTCTAATTCTGTAAAGTAAGCTGTTGGGATTTTGATTGATATTGCATTGAATCTATAAATCAGTTTGGGCAAGATTGACATCTTCACCATATTTATTCTTCCAATCCATGAACACGGAATGTCTTTCCATTTGTTTAGGTCTTTTTAAAATTTCTTTTAGCATTGTTTTGTAGTTTTCTGCATGTAGATCCTGTACTTCTTTGGTTAAATTAACTCCTAGGTATTTGAGTCTTTTTGTTGCTATTGAAAATGGAATTTTCCTCCTGATTTCCTCCTCAGATTGTTCAGTACAAGCGTACAAAAACATTACTGATTTTTGCGTGTTGATCTTGTATACTGCCACTTTGCTGAACTCATTTATTAGTTCACGTAGCTTTGTTGTGGATACTTCAGGATTTTCTGAATACAGGATCATGTCATCCACAAACAGTGAGAGTTTTACTTCCTCTTTTCCTATTTGGACGCCTTTAATTTTTTTGTCTTGTCTAATTGCCCTAGCTAGAAATTCTAGTACAATATTGAATAACAATGGTGACAGTGGGCATCCTTGTCTTGTTCCTGATCTTAGGGGGAAAGCTTTCAACCTTTCCCCATTGAGTATGATGTTGGCTTTGGGTTTTTCATATATGCCTTTTATCATATTGAGGAATTTTCCTTTTATTTCTGTCTTTTGAAGTATTTTTATCAAAAAAGGATGTTGGATTTTGTCGAATGCCTTTTCTGCATCTATTGAGATGATCATGTGTTTTTTTTCCTTCAATTTGTTAATGTGGTGTATTACATTGATTGATTTTCTTATGTTGAACCAGCCTTGCATACCAGGAATAAATCCCACTTGGTCATATCTTTTGATATGCTGTTGGATTCGATTTGCAAGTATTTTGTTGAGAATTTTTGCATCTATGTTCATTAGAGAGATTGGTCTTTAATTTTCTTTTCTTGTGGAATCTTTATCTGGCTTTGGTATTAGGGTGATGTTGGCTTCATAAAATGTGTTGTGTAATTTTCCATCTTCTTCAATTTTTTGGAAGAGTTTAAACAGGATTGGTGTTAATTCTTTTAGAAATGTTTGGAAGAATTCACCTGTGAAGCCATCTGGTCCTGGACTTTTCTTTGCATGGAGATTTTTGATGACAGATTCAATCTCCTTCATTGTGATTGGTTTGTTAAGTATTGTATTTCTTGTTGTGTCAGTGTAGGTTGGTTATGAGTTTCTAGAAATCTGTCCATTTCATCCAGGTTGTCTAGTTTGTTGGCATATAGTTTCTCATAATATCCTGTTATGATTCTTTTTCTTTCTGTGAGGTCATTTGTAATTTCCCCCCTTTCATTTCTGATTGTATTTATTTGCATCTTCTCTCTTTTTTTCTTTATTAGTCTAGCAAGGGGTTTGTCAATTTTATTGATCTTCTCAAAGGACCCAGCTTTTGGTTTTGTTGATTTTCTCTATTGTTTTTCTGTTCTCAATTTCATTTATTTCTGCTCTAATCTTTATTATTTCTTTTCTTCTTTTTGCTTTGGGATTGGTTTGCTGTTCTTTTTCTAGTTTCTCAAGTTGTTCAGTTAAATCTTTGAGTTTAGCTCTTTCTTGTTTTTTAATATAGGCATTTAGGGCTATAAATTTCCCTCTCAAGACTGCCTTCGCTGTATCCCATAACTTTTGATATGTTGTGTTCTCATTTTCATTTGTCTAAATATATTTACTGATTTCACTTGCAATTTCTTCTTTGACCCACTGAATATTTAGGAGTGTATTGTTCAGTCTCCACATATTTGCAAATTTACTTTTTTCCAGTCTGTTATTGATTTCTAGTTTCATTCTATTATGATTTGAGAAGGTGCTTTGTATAATTTCAATCTTTTTATATTTATTGAGCACTGTATTGTGACCTAACATGTGGTCTATCCTGGAGAAAGATCCATGGGCACTTGAGAAGAATGTATAACCCACTGAGTTTGGATGCAGTGTTCTGTATATGTCTGTTAGGTCTAACTTGTTTATCATATTGTTCAAGTTCTCTGTTTCCTTGTTGATCTTCTGTCTATTTGTTCTATCCAATGATGTGAGAGGGGTGTTGAAGTCTCCAACGATTATTGTAGAAATATCTATTTCTCCCTTCAGTTTTGCCAGAGTTTCTCTCATATATTTTGGGGCACCCTGGTTAGGTGCGTAGATATTTATGACTGTTATATCTTCCTGGAAGAATGTCCCTTTTATTAATATATAATGGCCTTCTGCATCTCTTATCACTTTTTTTGCATTTGAAGTCTGTTTTGTCTGATATTAGTATAGCTACCCCTGTTCTTTTCTGTTTACTATTCGTGTGGAGTATCTTTTTCCAACCTTTTACTTTCAGCTGGTTTGTATCCTTGGGTCTGAGATGAGTTTCTTGTAAGCAGCATATGGATGGCTCATGTTTTTTTATCCATTTTGTCAGCCTGTATCTTTTGATTGGGGAATTTAATCTATTCACATTCAATGATATTACTGAAAATGCACTATTTATTTCCTCCATTGTATTCTTTGGTTTTCATATGTCATCTTATTTTTGTCTCTCTTTTTACTCTTTTGGTTATCCTTTCTGCTTTTCTTTCTTCTATACTCTCCTACAAGCCTCTCTCTCCTGTCTTTTTCTTTCAGGTTCTAAGGCTTCCTTTAATATTTCCTGCAAAGGTGGATTCTTTTTGCAAACTCTCTTAGTTTCTGTTTATTTGTGAATACTTTATATTCACCTTTGTATTTGATGGACAGTTTTGCTGGATAAAGAATTCTCGGTTGACAGTTTTTCTCTTTCAGTTTCCTAATTGTATCATACCACTGTCTTCTCACCTCCATGGTTTCTGAAGAGAAATCTGCACTGTCTTACTGGACATCCTTTGTACATGATAGTTTGCTTCTCTCTTGCTGCTCTGAGAATTTTCTCTTTATCTTTTACATTTGACATTCTGGATAATATGTGTCTTGGCGTAGGTCTATTTGGATTTATTCTCATTGGGGTACGGTGTGCTTCTTGGACGTGTAAGTTCGTTTCTTTTGTGAGAGTTGGGAAATTTTCAGCTTTTATTTCCTCAAATACTCTTTCTGCCCCTTTTCCTTTCTCTTCCCCTTCTGGAACTCCCATGTCACGTATGTTGCTGTGTTTTGTGTTGTCATTCAACTCTCTGAGCCCCTGCTCAATTTTTTCCATTCTTTTCTCTCTCTGTTCTTTTCCCTCTTCAATTTTAGCTGCTCTGTCTTCAGTATCACTTAGTCTTTCTTCTATCATTTCAAGTCTGCTGTTGTATGCCTCAAATGTATTTTTGACTTCACCTATTGTGTCTTTCATTCCCATGAACTCTGTTACTTTTCTGTTCAGGATTTCAAATACTTCTTTGCGTTCGCACAATGATTTCTTGATGTCATTTATCTCTTTAACTATATTCTCTTTCATCTCATTAATTTGATTTTCGAAATTTGTGTTCATCTTACTGATTAGTTCTCTCAAATCCTGCATCTCTTCTGGGACTTTGCTGTATTCCTTTCCTTGGGCCATGTCTTCTACTTTCTTAGTATGGCTCGTAATTTTTTGCTGGTGCTTGGGCATCTGGTTAGTTTGTATTTTACTTGGATGCTCTATCTCTATCTCTTTTATGGGGTTTTAGTGGCAGGAGGCTGTGAGTTACCACAGCTCTTTGATTTTTGGCTCAACCTTGATTGTTAGGATTGTTCTGCTGGTTGCTCAAAACTGAGCACTGGACCCAGTAATTGGTTGTAGAGTCGTTTCCTAGGGCCTTGGGCAGGGAGGCTATAGAGGCCAGGAAAAGCCTCTCTTTCTTATTAATTTTCTTATGTGCACTTCCTTGGTCTGCCAGGAGATGGCGCTTGTTGGCAGCTCTCAATTCAATGCCTGGTCAAAGCATATTTGTTGTGACACAGACCTGATCAATGTGATAGAGCTTCCTGGCTGGGGGTTAAGAGCCCTGTGATTCAAACTTTCTGAGACAGTTCTCCAGACTTCTCTCGTAGCGCACCCCTTTTCCCAGCTAGGAAATGTTTCTGCTCCCTTCTGAATCTTCAACAATCAGTCCCTGTTAGTAGAGGAGGAGATTGGGAGGTTTGCATATCTTTAGCCCCTTGCAGGCTCCAAGGCAAACAATGGCAGAGCCCCACCCAGCCTGGAAGGACTTTCGGGACAGGGCAGACCAAACATGGGAGTCAAACGCAGGGTCGGCCCGAGGCTGTCTCTCCCCTCTCCTGTGGAGTCTTCAACAATTAGTCCAGGCTAGAAGAGAGGGAGGTTGCGAGGGTCAGATTTCTCCAGTCCTTCCTAGGCTCCGAGGGCAAACCACCGTGTGGAAGGGTCCGTGGGGCTCCACAGCCCAAATTTACAGGTCAGAACCTGAGTCAGCCTAAGGCTGTGTCCTTCTTGCTCCCCTTTCTGGGAGTGGTAGATCCCTGGAGCCCCCTTTGTCTGTGGTCGCAGGCCCAGAGGCCTGAGAATTCTGAAGAGTGTGGGGGAGGGTGCCGGCAGCAACAGAAGCTGCTACTTCCGACTCACAGTTCTGTTATCGCGATTTCCCTCTTCTGTCCCTCTCTCCTCTGGATGGTGTGCAGCCTTCACCTGTTGTCCTAAACACTATTTCAGGGCTGTTTCAGCTTGTCCTCTAGCTATTTTTCTGGAGAAGAGATTCCCGTGTCTTACTAGTCCGCCATCTTCCCAGAAGTCCCTGAGTCTCTTTAGAAGAACACTTACAAGGTTTCTTCTATAAAGCCTAATTCCTCTCTCAGCAAAGGTAACCCAGTAGTCTCAAGCACCCCAGGCTTACTCAAGTTTGGCAGCTTCCCTTTCTTTTCCATTAGAATATTGTAATGGGCTAAAGACCCTGGTTCAAATCCCAGGCTTATCTCTAGCAGGTTCTATGGTTTTCACCGCCACTCCTCTGCAAAGGCGGAACCAGATCTCTGAGGTCCATGCTGAATTGGCCTCTCCCTCTCCTCATTAAAGTAAATTGGACACAAACATCACAGGGGTTTCTCTGCAAAATACTCTCCCCTTCCTACAACAGCCTGTCTCTATAGATGCATCTTCAAGCTAAGCACCTCTATTCCAGGGAGATGACAAAGACCATGATTTTGCTCCAGACAAGGTGAACTAGAGAGAAAACTGGCCCCTGAAGAGGGAGGAGTAGGGATCTGGCCAAGAAATCTGCAGGGGCTCTAAGTAGAGAATCCCCCAGCACAATGGGGTGGGGGGTTTTTGCTCTGACCTGGTGGCACCAGTTTGCCCCACCAGACTCAGAGCATACCCTCTGCTCATGCTCTTAACAGTCTTTCACTAGTCTGCTTATCTCTCACCACTTAGCTCTTACTCCAGCAGTAGTTAGCAAACAGCAAGCCTACCAATAGACTCTCACTTGGTTTGATCTATTTTCTGTCTCCAGGTAAAATCTCTAAGGACTCTGCTATGCACTCCAGTGTTGTGACTCTTGCCTTCCAGGAGCCATGCAAGAAGCAAAACCATCAGAAGCCCTTAAAACAGTGGGCAGGGTAGGGCTGCCTCCTTCTGTGCAACTACCTATCTACTGAACGGGATCTGGGCCCTGTTCCTCCAACCCTGCTAGAAGGGCCAGATGAAGGAGTCAGAGATCTGCCTGGTGGGGCAGGAAGAAAAGCTGGAAGCCTTTCTTGCAGTTATGGAACACCATTAGTCAAGGCCCACCTGGCCCAATACTAAGAAAACACACTGCTTTTGCATGCAGGAACTTGTGACACTGCTCTAGACGACCCCAGTGGCACTTGGAACTAACTACAGCACAAGTGTCTCACCTCAGCCCCTATCTTCATTTGGTCAATTCCAGGGAACTAGGACCCTACTTCCTCTGAATGGGGCTGTGCTTCCAACACTGGAGCTCCTTGGATAGTTCTAAAAGCACAGCACAAGCAGGGGCGCCCTGCCAGAGACAGCGTTGGTGGAGGCTCCATGAGCAAGACTCACAGATCTACACCTGACCCTGGGCCAGCTGAGATGGGTCACAGTCAGGATGGACTTCCATCTACACTGCAGCACCTGAGACTTTGGAAACCACACGGTGAAAGCAGTGACTACCCAGATGCCCCCTCACCCTGCCAGCACCTTCTGTTTCTTTTCTTCTATGTAATCAAATTTTACTGATCCCTCTCTAACTATGCTGTCCCCTTTATTCATCCTAACCTTCACCTGGGGAATTGCAGCCTGATGGCCAGTACAAGCCCTTTGAAAGTCTTGTGTGAGGCAAACCTGTGCTCCTTTTTAAGTGGCATGTGAGAGGCCCCCAGTCGTGCTAAAGCCTAGTCTGTGTCTTCACTGTGCACATAGGACATGTATGTATATAAATGTATGATATGTATTCATATGTGCTGCTTCAGTGATATGTTGAAGGTCAACACAAATGGTGGACAGGGCCAGTGAGAGGAAATAGTCTTTGTAGTGGCTATTAAGGCCAATGTGTATAAGGAAATAAATAGTGTTTCTTTGCCTGGCTTTGTTTTCCATTTCTGTCCAGTTCCTTGGCTGAATGTCTAGGAATAGGAAAGACAAATGGTCATTCAGAAGCACACAGTATAATGCTTAAAGTTAATTTAAAAGAATAAGCTTCCCCCTTTTGTTATTTTGTGAGGCTCTTCCTTGACATAAAGGAGTGTTTCTTGAGTTTGGTGTGCCTTAGAATCTGCTGTAGTGGGTTTAGAAGTTTTGTCCTGAGCCCCAGTTTCAAGAGGATTAGTTGCTGTGGGGCCCCTGCATGTGTACAATTTATATAAGCACCCCAGGTGGTTCTAAATCAGGGGGGCTGTAGTCCACAGTTTAAAACACATTGTTCTATAACATTGAATCAAAACTATATATAAATTTGTTATATTTTAATTAAAGGCCTTTTTAAAAAGTATATGATAGTCATTCCATAAACTCAGACATAAAGTTCTTAAAATATACCCTGGGCAAAGTTCTTGGCTATGTCCTTTTGCCTTCCAGAATTAATATAAAGCTGCTGCACCGCTAATATTTCCTAGAAACCGTTAAAAAATAAAAAAACAAGAACAAAAGGGGACCATTGTCACCCCCCACACCAATAACAATAACAAAATGATCCGTCAGCAGACAGAGGAATCACTGACAGAGCCAGCTGAATGGGGAACAGCCAGCAAGACTATTCTACTAAACACTGTTTCAAGGTGAAGGAACAAAATTTGAAGATTCCTTGCCCTGTGGTTATTCAAACATTCAGGCAATTCTTCCTTTGTCCTTCATTCTCATGTTTACAGGGATAGTAGACCTTGACAGTATAATCAGTAACCAGTGGATAAGCCAAGTATTGCTTCTATGAAATTCATTTTATTAACTGGTAATATTTATGAATCAACAACATAATACGTTATTTAGCCTGGCATCCCGGTGTCCAGAGCTCCTGGGGCCATAGAGATCCCTGTATGCTGTCCCCTTTGGAAACAAGGGGGCACCGTGATCTTTCCTTTTGGAACTAGACATTTAATGACCAAGCCCTCTGCTGCTATTCAGTGTTTGGGGGATATTGCCTGGTTAGATGTTATCCTTATGTGTCCAGAGTTTCCTGACATTGGACATACCACCCCCAGTGTCGGCCGAAGGCCCGCATTGCCCAGGATTATGTGGGTTGGTTTAGAACCTCCTCAGTCCTAAAAAGGGAGGGTTTGGGTTGGGAAGAGGGGTGGCTCAGAAGAGGAGCAGTGACAACACAGAAGAGGAGGAGATCGAAGAGGTAGGGCAGAGGGGCTGAAGAGCAAGGAGGTCCTCCTCACTGGCCTCAGAGTGGCCGCCCACCTCTCTGAAGCTCCCCTCATCCCCATTCTGCACCTGCTCCCCCACTGCTCTCTCACCCCTAGACTCTTCTTCCCACAATAATAGCTCCTCTGCTCCCCTCCTATCCCCTGAATCGGGGGAATCTTTCTTTCTCCATGCAGTCTCTCCAAACCTAGGCACAGAGCCTTCACTTGTTACAGGGCTTTTCCACCATCCCCCCTCTTCCATTTGCCAACCCCCCGGTTTGTGGTTCTGGGGATTCCAAAGCCCAGAGCTCTCCTAAGTGAAAAAGTGCAAGCTACATGGGGTTGGGGTGTCACCTTCCAAATGTGGTTCTGGCTGTTCTAAGTCACTCCAGGTTGAGATTTTGAAGATGTCAAACTTGTTCAAAAGAAAATCAAAGAAGATCCTTGGTCCAGGGCATTCTTTCATGTGTTAAATTGTGTTATGAAATCATCATCCAGGTAGTAAATACTCATTTTAGTCATATATCATCCTCATCAAGAGTTAAGTTCTTTAAGGATGAGTAAAATTGGGGCAGATCCTGGAAAAATCCCAGGTAGGAGAAGCTGCTCAGGCCAGTGGCTAAGTCCTCCACCAACACCCTCCACCAGGTGTTTGCAGCTCCCTGCTCTGGTCCTCTGGGAGCTTCCCAAGCATTTGGATCCTCAGATTCCTCTCCCCAGATTTTCTCCTTGCTCCTCCCTGATCCAAAAACCTCTGCACTGGCACTTCCTTTATGCTTTTCCTTTCTTTTCATATTTAAATAATGTAATATTTAAACATCTCAAATGGTGAGACTGCCTCTTAGTTTCTGCAATGATAAACACCAAGCTGAACTTACTGCTTACTTCAGTAAGGGAGAGCTAATCTGGTGATGCAGTCTCTCTGAGCAGAGCAGACTCCTGTTCTTATGTAGAATTTCTGGATGCCGAGTTCAGGGACTGGCAGGCTTTAGAGACAAAAGTGAGTTGCTGTCAGCTCTCCATAGGACTCCAAAGCTGTCCATTGCAGTGAATTGCTTTCAACTGGCAGACTTTCAGAAATGAGGGGCTAACATTGACTGATATGCTGCAGAAGTATGTTCAATGAGGCAGGTGCCTGTGGTAAGCAGAATAATGCCCCCCTCCCAAGATGTCCACAGCCTAATCCTGCAACCTGTGAACATGCTTCATCACATAGCAAAAGGGTCTTTGCAGATGTGATTTAGTTAATGACATCTGATATGGGGAGATTACCCTGGATTATCTACGTGGGCCCAACATAATCACAAAGGACTAATAGTGAAAGAGGGAGAAAGGAGGGTCAGTGTCAGAGTGATGCAAAGGGAGAAAGCCTATCTCGATTATGATATGGGCGGCTTCGTGAAGCTGGAAAAGGCAAGGAAACAGAGTCTCCCAAGAGCCTTCTAAAGGAATGCAGCCTTGCCAACACCTTCATTTTAACCAGCGAGACTCAGTTTGGACTCTGATTTCCAGAATTTTAAGATAATAAACATGAGTCATTTGAAGCCACTAAATTTGTGGTAATTTGTTACAGCATCAGTAGGAAACTAATACAATATGTTTAAGATGCTTTCAAAATCAGTCCTACTGAGCAGTTGTAGTTAGTGGTTGAATTAACTGCTGGATATGGTATAGTTTCAAGCAAAGTCCCTCAGGGGAGGTTTGTACTGCAGGAGGACGTGGAGTGTAAGTTATGTCTAAGAGTCATTCTGCTCCAGGCCAGGAAAACAAGATTCCCTACTTCTGCCCCAGTTAGTGATTGGTGGGGAGTGTGGTAAATGGGGTTTGGTGGTCACACATGCACAGGTTATCCTGGATGATGTAGAGCACAGTGGCTCCAGTAGCCTAAGGGCAGAGTCCTCAGAATCAAACCCACTCCCCAAATAGGGGAAGATGACCGGAGAGTAAAAGGGCTCCCAGTTGATCCATTGAGCTCCTAGAGGGTCCCCTTCTGAAGAAGATGAAAAGGAAGGCTTACACACAGCCAGAACTCAGCAAACCCATGTCTGGAGGAGAGGATCAGACTCAGGACATTACATAAGTTAGTAATCATTTTTGTCAACAGAAAATAGTGGGGTTTTGGGTTTTGTCCTTGGCCATCATAAAGTGTCTCTATCAGTAATCTAGAGTTACAACTGCAAAGGAAATAGGGGT
>JAKSZT010024649.1:147900-165441 GCA_026826555.1 Tolypeutes matacus | reverse complement strand
TTCTATTTTTTGGAAGAGCTTAAGTAGAATTGGTGTTAGCTCTTTCCGGAATGCTTGGTAGAATTCAGCTGTGAAGCCATCTGGTCCTGGACTCTTCTTAGTTGGAAGGTTTTTAATGACTGAGTCTATCTCTTTACTTGTAATTGGGCTTTTGAGTTCACCTATTTCTTCTTTCATCAATGTTGGCTGTTTGTGGGTTTCTAGAAACTTGTCCATTTCCTCTAAATTGTCATTCTTGTTGGCATATAATTTTTCAAATTATCCTCTTATGATACTATTTATTTCTGTGGGGTCAGTAGTGATATCACCTTGCTCATTCCTTATTTTATGTATTTGCACCTGTTCTCTCTTTTCTTTGTTAGTCTGGCTAAGGGTTTGTCAATTTTGTTGATATTCTCGAAGAACCAGCTTTTGGTTTTGTTTATGGTTTCCAGTGCTTTCTTATTCTCTATTTAATTTAGTTCTGCTCTAATCTTTGTTATTTCCTGTTTTCTACTTCCTTTAGGTTTAGTTTGTTGTTGTTTTTCCAATTCCTCCAAGTGTGCAGTTAGGTCTTCAATTATAGCTCTTTCTTCTTTTTTAATATATGAATTTATGGCTATGAACTTCCCTCTCAGGACCGCTGTCGCTGCATCCCATAGGTTTTGATATGTTGTGTTGTTGTTTTCATTAGTTTCAAGGTAGTTACTGATTTCTTTTGAAATTTCCTCTTTGACCCACTGTTTGTCTAAGAGTGTGTTGTTTAACTTCCATATCCTTGTGCCTAACCTGTTTCTCTGGTCCTTATTGATTACCCACTTCATTCCCTTGTGGTCAGAGAAATTACTTTGTATAATCTCAAACTTTCTGAATTCATTGTGTGTTGTTTTGTGGCCTAGCATTTGGTCTATTTTGGAGTATGTTCCATGTGCACTGGAGGAGAATGTAAATCACGCTGTATTTGGGTGTAGTGTTCTGTATATGTCTATTAAGTCCAAAACATCTAATGTATTGTTGAGTGCCTTAGTTTCTTGATTGATTCTCTGCCTAGATGTTCTGTCTAATTATGATAGTGGTGTGTTGAAGTCCCCTGCTATAATTGTAGAGGAATTTATTTCTCCTCTTTGTTTTTCCAGAGTTTGCCGCACATATTTTGAGGCACCTCGATTAGGTGCGTAAATGTTGATGATTGTTCTCTCTTCTTGAGAGATTACTCCTTTTACTAATATGTAGTGTCCATTTTTGTCTCTTACAATAGTTTTGCATTTAAAGTCTATTTTGTCTGATATTAGAATAGCTACTCCTGCCCTTTTTTGGTTAATGTTAGCTTGTAAAATATTTTTCCAGCCATTCACTTTCAACCTCCTTGAATCCCTGGGCCGAAGGTGGGTTTCTTGTAGACAGCATATAGATGGATCATATTTTCTTATCCATTCTGCCAATCTGTGTCTCCGGATTGGTGAATTTAATCCATTAAAATTCAGTGTTATTACTCATAACGAATTTCTTACTTCAGTCATTTTTTCTTTGGGTTAATGTATGACATATGTTGTTTTGTTTCTCTTTTTGAGTTTTCAGTTGTTTTAAAAGACTCCTCCTACTCTCTCTCCTTTGTTTTTTCCTTTCAACTTATAGAGATTCCTTTAGTATTTCTTGAAGTGCTGGTTTCTTCTTGACATACTCTCTTAATTGCTGTTTATCTGTGGATATTTTGAACTCTCCATCATTTTTGAATGCCAATTTTGCTGGATAGAGAATTCGTGGCTGTAAGTTTTTTTCTTTTACTGTTTTGACTATGTCATACCACTGTCTTCTTGCCTCCATGGTTTCAGCTGAGAAATCAGCACTTAATCTTATTGTGCTTCCGTTGTATGTGATGGTTCTCTCCTCTCTTGCTGCCTTAAGTATTTTCTCTTGTCTTGAGCATTGGACAATTTGACAAGTATATGTCTTGGAGTTGGCCTGTTGGGATTTATACTATTTGAGGTGTGCTATGCTTCCTGGATCTGCACATCCATCTCTCTCAATAGAGTTGGGAAGTTTTCAGCCATAACTTCCTTCAACACTCCTTCTGTTCCCTTTCCCTTCTTTACTCCTTCTGGGATGAACATAATGAGTATGTTTGTGCGTCTTGCATTATCGGTTAATTCCCTGAGATCATACTGGATTTTTTCTATCTTTTTGTCTATCTTTTCTACAATCTCTTTGATTTCAACTGTATTGTCTTCCATATCACTAATTCTTTCCTCTGCCTGTTCAATTCTGCTGCCATGTGAGTCCTGTGTCTTTTTCATTTCTTGACTTGTGTCTTTGTTCACCATCATATCCATTACCTTTTTAGGTGTGTTAGCTATTTCTTCAGTATGTTTTCCCAGTGTCTTCTTTATATCGTAATCTCTTCCTTCAGTTCTTTAAGTTGGTCCATGATATTTGTTTGGATAGCTTTGATTAGTTGTTCGATATACTGCATTGTTTCCTGGAATTTATTTTGTGCACTGGACTGGTCCATGTTTTCCAGTTTCTCACAGTCATTTGTATTTTTTTGTTGCCCTCTGGTCATCATATTATCTTGATGGGTTTTTTCAGTTGCTTAGCTTTTCTCTATGCTCTAGAATTTTATTTAGCTGTTGGTTCTGCGTGTGAGTTAAGTTTTCTCTTTGGCAGTTTTTCTTCTTATTTTATTTCCTTGCTTCTTTCTATGTTCCCTTGAAGGCAAAAGGTTAGGGCCAGAAGAATCAAAAGATGTAAGGAAGGCAGAAGGATAATAGAAATATTGATAAATTTAGAAGAGGGGCAAAATGAGACTTAATGAGATGAATATTTAACTTGTGTAGGCAGTGTAGAGTACTAGAAAAAATATGGTGTTCCTACAATGGACTGGGAAAACAAATGGAGGAATATATATATAGTGATTTAGAAGGCTAGAATTATGAGGTGGGAGAGAAATAGTAGAGAAAGTTCTTAAAGGAAAAATTTAATACTAATAAAAATAAAAGAAAAAAGAAGAAGAAGAAAACAAATTAGATGGGATAGAAATTGACACCTTTAAGTTGTGGGCCTATGAAAAAATGTTGTCCAAGAGCCACAACAGAAAACAGAAGGCAGAAAAATGCAGGAAGGATAAGTGATAGTTTGTAATACAGAATCAATATATACAGCGAGTGGGAAATTACTGAATAAGAAGCCCAGCAAATAAGTGACCAGCTGGCAGCACCTATTTAAAAAAAAAAATAGAAGGAAAAAGGAAGGGGGGAGGAAAACGGGAATAATAGCAATAGACCAGAAAGTAACAGAGAGAAACCAAAGATCCACACAGGCAAGCAGTCAAACAGAGCTAAGGGGGGTTAATGATTCCCCAAGGGTCCACGTGGATCCTTCTTGCCTCCTTGTGTTTATTAATGAATTTCCCCACAGGGTTCCATATGCAGGTCCTGAAGTAGCTTTTAGCTATTAAACTAATTAAAAAGAATTTATTTTTCATTTGTTGAGCTGACCTCACATTTTTTTTTTTTTTTTAGCCAAATGCAGGACACAAAATAATTCCTCCTCTAGACCAACCCCCTTATAGAAGGGACCCTAGCTGGGTCCTTGGAAATTAATCAAGCACGTCCCATTTCCGGACTCCCCAGGTTAGCTGAAACTCTGATGTTAGTCAGTGAGGAGTGCTAAAGATGGCAGATTCCGCCCCTTCTGGCGCCGAGCTCCAGCGTCACCAGGCTGCTCAGTAAATCAGTTTGAGTGCAGATTCGCGTCTGCTCTCAGCCTAATGGTGCTTCAGGATGGCTTATCTGCTCCCCAAAGCTATGGGGCAGTGCAGGCAGCCAGATCAATGTCTGAAAATATAAAATACCGTTCCCTGTCTTCCAACCGATCCCTCCCTTTTTTGGGAAGTGTCCCTTCCTCCTGGCTCCTCAGCGGCCTGGGTCTTATCTCTGGGTGGCTAGGGAAATCAGCTCCATTCCCTGACCAAATTCCTCCTCCGGATCAGTGGGTGCTGATTAACTCATTTGCTCTGTTCACACAAGGTCCAAGGGGCGCCAGGCATCCAGATCCCCAGAAAATAAAACTTTTTTTCGCCCCGCCCATGGCTCCAAATGGCCGTTTTATTTTTTTTTCCCTAACCGCGGGGCTCAGCCGCCTGTGCCAACCTCCACCGGCAGCTTCATAACTCACGAATCTCCACCGTTCGGTCCACGTCGCTGATCCGGGCAGATAGATGTCCCAAGCTTCTCACTCCACGCGTGCACAGCACCGACCCCCGGGCAGGACCCCATCCCCAATCCGCCTTGCTCTGGGAGCTTGCAGTGTGCACCCTCCTACACTAATGCCATCTTGGCCCCTAAAGGTCGCCCCTGCCCTTTTAGTTAAGGAAACCTCTAAGTTAACCTTTGGCCAAAATATGATGGTAACAGCCCTACATTCGGTAGAGGTCCTCCTCCCTGTCCCCTGGACTGCTGGATATCTAATGCCAGAATCACAAAATATCAAGTGTTTTTGTTGAACCCACCCTGTGTGGTATTCACAAAAACGGAGACATTAAATCTGGCCACCCTCCTCCCTGAATCTAGTGCCCTCCCGGTGGACCAGAACTGCTTACACTTGCTGTAAACCCTGATGGGGTTATGCACAGACCTCACTGATGTGCCTTTGCAGGAGGCTTCCCATAATCTCTACATAGATTGCAGCAGTTTTGTTAAAGATGGAATCTGTTACATGGGAGCACCTCTAGTAGAGACACTCAAAACTATCTGGGCTCAATGTTTAAGCCATGGCACCTCTGCCCAATGGGCCAAATTAATAGCCCTTACTCAGGGTTTAAGATGGGCAAAAGGCCAAACTGTCAATATTTACATGAACAGTCACTATGCCTTTGATACAGCCCATGTACATGGTGCACTGTACCAGAGTGAGGATTCCTAAAATCTGGAGGAAGAGATTAAAAATGGTGCTGAATTCCTGGCATTATTAGAAGCTCTTTGGTTCCCTGATAAAGTAGCCATTGTTCACTGCAAGGGACACCAGAAGGGAAACTCCCTGCAGGCTGAAGGCAACAGACTAGCAGATGAAGTCACATGAGCCATAGCCTTCTTACCACTCACCCCTGTCCAAATGATCCCGACAGTCCCTAGCTGGGAACTCCTGGTACTATGCTACTACCCAGAAGAAGTCAAGCAGGGGGAGGTCTAGGAGCTAAAATTTCCCCAGAAGGTGGGTTAGTCCTGCCTCATGGCAGGACATATCTACCTGAAGCAGTGGGAAGGCAATTAGTCAAAAGGCTGCATGACACCATGCATATGGGCGGCATAAATTAATAGAACTAATAAAAATAGACTTTTATTTCCCAGGTTTGTCTAAAATCAGCAAAAGCATCACATCAAGATGCAAAGTCTGTGCCAGAGTAAATTAAAGAGGAGGTGCCCAAGCTCCAGTGGGAACTAGGCTCCAAGGGATGGAATAAGGGGAACACTGAGAGATAGACTTTACTGAAATAAAGTTGGGAAAACAAGGGTTTAAGTATCTTCTGGTGCTGGTAGATACGTTTTCGGGATGGGTGGAATCCTACCCGAATAAAAATTTAACAGCCACAGTAGTAGATAAGAAGCTGATAGCAGAAATCATTCCTAGAATTGAGCTTCTTCTTAGAATAGGGTCAGATAACGGTCCAGCCTTCATAGTACAGGTGACTCAAAAATTGACTAAAGCCCTGGGTATAAATTGGAAACTACACTTTACCTTTCAGCCCCAAATTTCAGGACAGATTGAAAGGATGAACTGCATTTTAAAAGAAACCCTAACAAAGTTGGATCTGGAGTTTGGTGAAAACTGGGTGAGTCTCCTACATTTTGCTCTCCTTAAGACCAGATGTACTCCCTATGTGCAGGGCATTATGCCCTATGAAATATTATTTGGAAGACCCCTGCCCTGGTTCCCCAAGTTGGGGTTGGAAACAATATCTGAATATGACAACCACTATCTTTTCTCTTCCCTAAAGGAACTGGACCGGATTACAAAAATGGGCAATCGAACGCTCAAAGAAGACCATCCCCATCATCCATGTACTAACCCTGCTTTATTTCAGACAAAGCCTGGGAATCTAGTCTGGGTACAGAATCTCCAAGCTGGGACACTCGAGCCACGGTGGACCGGCAAGTATGTGGTGATCCTCACAACTCCCATAGCAGTAAAAGTCACAGGGAAAAGACACTGGATACATGCATCCCAGCTAAAATTTGTCAGGGCCGCTATGGTGGACTCAGAGGCATAAAAATGGACAGTCACCAGAACAGAAGACCCCTTAAAGATCAAGATTCGCTGATCAAGTTAAGACTAAGAGTGAAGAAGAGGGAGGGATAAGGTAACAGCCTGGAAAATGAGTTTGCTGCCCGTCTTGGTCATTAGCGTGTGCATCAATGGTTATTGATTAATCTACTATAATTGGAGTATTATAAGGACAAGGGACAGAAAGGTTCTAAATGTCACTCAAACTACTGGGAAAAGTCCCACCCTCTCTGTCGACCTGTGTGCCCTTCTTGGGGAGAATTGGAACAACCTAGACATAGAGCCAGATGACTCTCCTGCAGGTCGTGGATGTGGAGACAAATATTTAGAAATAGGACTAACCCAGGCCAAGCACTATACCTGCCCTGCAGAGGGGATTCCAGAATGCCATACTCAAGGGCAGTACCACTGTTCTCAATGGGCTTGTGAAACCTTAGCCCCATGGAATTCCAGAGATACTGCAATCAGCCTCTTCAGGGGAGTACAGCCCCAGAACCCAACCATAGGGTCCGGTAACTCCATTCACATCTGTATCAATAATGTCTGGGTAGGAGGCAAAACATGGGACCTCAGACTATATGTCAAGATCCTGGAGCTGAGTATACCATCCAACAGGGTATTCTAAAACCCCCTCCACCCAATCCGGTGGGCCCCAACTGAGACATTGTTCTTAACCCAGAACCGGTTATTCCACCCAAAAGAAAACCAGGACCCTTAAGGACCCCCAAGGAAAAATCCCCCAGAACCCCCTTGTTGTCAATGTTGTACTCTGTATTCACTTTCTTAAATGAGAGCCAGTCAAATGCCACCAACGATTGCTGGTTGTGCCTAAAACCCCCACCCCCTTGTTACATTGGAATAGGAGCAGATGGAAGCACTATCCCTAATACATCACTGTATGTTCAAAAGTTATCAGTAAACGAGAGCCAAAGTTTATATAAGTGGAGTCAAAAGCCAATTCTAACTCTGGGCGACTTACAGGGTAACAGCACCTGTTTCAACCCCTCAGCAAGCAAAATCAATGCAACCTTCCTAGGACCCAATGTTTGTCAGTTGTTTTCTCTGACAAAACTGATTAATTCTATTATTGGAAAGCCCCCAATGGCATCTGGTTCGCCTGTACCGAAGGAATCTCCCCTTGTCTCTCCCTTCAAACCTTGTCACAATCTAAGACTGAAAAAGACCCAGTCGTTTGCATCCTGGTGCATAACATCCCACAGGTATACTGGTATTCAGGTGATGGTGGATGCGAGCATTTTAGAACTATGAGTCAGTTTAAACGAGTTCATATTCTCATCCCCATTATGGTCAGCCTAGGGATCGGGTGTTCAGCAGCCTTGGGAATGGCAGCCATGATCACTGGTAAAGAAAATTTTAACACCTTATCCACTCAAGTTGACTTAGACCTAAAAAAGTTAGAAAAATCAGTTAGTCATCTCAAAAATTCCTTATCCTCTCTGGCCAAAATGGTTCTGCAAAATAGGCGTGGGTTAGATCTATTATTCTTAAAAGAAGGAGGACTATGTATAGCCGTAGGTGAAACCTGCTGTATCACTCAAGAGTAATAAAGGAAAGCCTCTCATTAGTCAGAAATAGGCTACAGGAATGAGAAGAACTCAGAAAAAAAAAAGGACAAACTGTTACAAAAGCCTGTATTCATGGTCTCCATATCTAACTACCTTAATTACTGCTGCTGCAGGTCCACTTGTCCTCATTATGCTAGGATACATAGTAGGCTCTCTTTTCATTAACTGTCTCACTTCCTATATTCAAAAAAGAATACAGGCAGTAAAACTAATGGTGCTAAACACTCATTACACCCCTCTTGCTACTGACGCAGAGGAGATGGTTTGACTAATGCCATTACAGGAGCAGGGAATTAAAAGGAAACAAGACCACACCAATTCTCCCCAGCAGGAACCCCAAGCTTATAAAATATGTGTGGTCATTAAAAACCCAGACACCCATCTGGGCCTAATGGGGGAATGGCAGGCTTAATGTTGGAATGGCACCACTCGTGCTGTGAAAAGTTCAATCACTTCCCCCCCCAGCTGAGATGTTAATGGAAAATATCCACTTCTGTAACTCTGCTTTCTTGCTTTGCTCAGAAACTTATATAGAAATGTATATGTTTAAACCTACAAATCCTGTCTCTTGGCACATGCAGGAATATTAGGCATGCGCGGGAAGAAAGTCTATAAAGGCTACATCCTCCAGATTTTAGGCATGACTCTTACTAAAAAGCACACCCCAGCCTGTTAATAAAGGTTCCATTAAATTTTTCTCCTAGGAGTTGTTTTTTATATGAAGTGTTCCACTTCACAGTGCTACTGTGGTCAGCACCCAGTTTGCTCAATGATGGCCACACCCAAAGTACAGCCACTATTTTATGACTTCCCATTTCTCTCAGGATTAGGAGATCCCTCCTGATCCCTGGGCCCTGGTTTAATGCCCTCGTTTGAGTCTTGTGTTGGCGCCGGAAAAGTATGTTCTTATTAACCCATTGCTCTGTGTGTAAGCCTTTTCTATGTAGGACATTTTGGTTAGATTCAGATAAAGGTCCTTTCAATTAGGTCACTTTTTGTTGGAATGCTTTAGTTTAGTTAAGGGCCTCTGATTAGTTTTCAGGCACCAGGATGGACCTCAATCCTTGTGCAGAAGTCCTACACACAAGAAACACACAGAGAAAGAGTACTGCCATGTGGGAGAGGTCTCCAGGATATCCTACAACTGTGGATAAGACACAGAAACCCTGAGAGGTGGAGGGAGAGGCCAGGGGCTGCAGTCATGGAGCTGTTTGAATCTGAAGACATCCAGGTCAGAGGAAAAGGGAGAGGTGTGAACAATTGTGTCTATTGTTCCACTGCTGAGCTCAGGGACAAACTGAGTTTGAAGGGGAAAGCAGAGACAGACAGGCAGGTCTAACCTTTTACCTTGGGAGGAGTTCTTCAGCAGCTGACCGTTGTTAAGACACCATTTTTGATTATGCCTTGATTTGGATATTTTCACAGCCTCAGAACTGTAAGCTTTAACCCTAATAAATTCCAACAAAAGCCAACCTATTTCTGATATTTTGCATTGGCAGCGCTTGGCAAACACAAACAGCTAGGGACACAGGCCTGGAGACTACCCTGTTCCCAAATGGCAGTGTTATCCTGCTGTCCAGTGAATTCACCTGTAAACTGTGGGTGTCTCCAGACTAAGCAGGATTGAGTACTGGTAAGATGGAGGGGGCAGTGCTCTTGGCCAGCAAGTCCTGCAAGGCAGGGAGACAGACAGGGGAGTTACATTGCTTGGTGAATTGTATAAAGTCATAGATACCCCACCATGATGTACCTGTTTCAGGCAGGGGTTTGGAGGTGGGCAGGGACAGATAAAAGCATGGGACCTGGGGTTTGGTACAACAAAGGTGTCAGGGCACAGAGAGGAGACTGCCTGCTCCCACTCCTTTTGCCCTTCCCTCCTTCCCTTGGCCTCCAGCATTGACCCTCTGAGGAGGCTGTTCTTACTGTATCACTTTTCGTTCTCAGGCACAGACTCAGGTATCCTGTTTCCAGTTCTACATTCACCTTCTCCAATCTTGGGGCAGCTAAAGAAAGAGCAATCCAAGATGAACCATATTGGTGTCAGGAAGGAAATATCAAAATACATATTACAGAATTGGCTACACAAATAATATCATCAGAATGAGCAACATTAGGCCAGTGACCCTAAAAAATAGTATGGGAATCCCAGAAAGTCCTCTGACATATGGCTGACAAGAATAGAAGTGAGGTTGTGAGATGGTTTAATGTTTGCAGAAAACCTCAGAGTGTGCCGATGCCAGATGTTTCTCAGACTAATTAAATATTAAATTTTCAACACGTTTTTAACAGTGTTGAAAATGATGCAGACCTCTTCAATCCCAGAAGAGAATGGAGAGGTTGGATTGGAAGAAGCGATTGAACAACTGAAGAAGCAGGACTGTAACATATATTCAATGCAGGTCCCCCAAGCCAGGAGAGTCATGTTTGGGAACAAAACTCTCAGAGCCCCAATGAAAACCATCGTCATAGGTGCTTGATCCACAAAGGAGAACAGGGAGAAAGCCATGCTCAGCACTCACAGTGTCAGTTACTGATGTGAGTCACTCTAGCTGGTCTTCACTTTGGAGTAAGCAGCAGGAAGTCAGTCTTCTCCTGTGATGCTAACAGCCCACTAAGAAGACACGTGTAGAAAGTAGTGTGGGATTCACATGGTCGTGTCTATGCCCCTCATGCTCTGTGATAACTATTGCTGAGCGAGGTCTCCAACCACTCAGTCACCTGGGGAGGAAGCAAAGAGGAGTGGGCACTTTTCATTTATGGGGGACAGTACATGCAAAGGTGAGGGAAAGCGCCACCCCAGTAATGTTGCAGATACAAATCAATATGTTCAAATCAAACACTTTGTATGGTGTACAATTTTCATAATTTCATTTAAATTGTAACCAAATTATCCGTGCAAAGAATATAAAAATATTTTATGTCTGTTATGGCACACAGCCAAATTCCTTCTCTAGCCACAACCCCCATTCATCCTTCCTCAGAATTACCTACATTGGCAGATTCTTTGGGTACAATTTTCTGTTTATAAATACTTGCATTCTCTAGTTTCATCCATCCCACACCCTATCACATATGAGAAATATATAGGAGTACGGGTTAAGAATATAAATAAAATTTCTAATTTCTTAATATACTTGAGATTAGGAGTATATCATATAATTATGAAAGGATCATTTCTGATTTAAAATTACAAGGAAAATTGGCGTTAAGTAGAAAGCAGGCCACTGTAGTTCAGAGGCTGTTAAACTTGAATCCACATCAGGATCAGGTGGAGAAACTGAAAAAAAAAATCAATAGTTGGGGTGCTTTATAAGAAAATGCTACAAAAATGGGAAACATTATTTTTAAAATGGTAATTTTAAAAATGCTTACCAAGAATGTAATGGATTGAAGAACGTGTGAAAATATCCAGGATAATTTGAAATAAGTGGAAACCCCATGTTTATATAAATTAAGAGAAATCTCGAGTTCTGATGAGTGGTAACAAATTGAACACAGATGAGTGTGGAAGAAGATGTGGGAGGAGCAGATCTCTGAACAAACTGCAAGTGCACTTTTCCAAGAGTAGAAAAACATTCTGAATTGCACAGTCACACCCACTTCCTTAAAAGATTGGCAACAAGTTGCACAGACTGGAAGTGGAGATTCTTTGGAGATTCACATTCATTACATTTATAGGGTTTATCTCCAGTATGAATATTGTAATTTTTAACGAGATATGGCTCTGGCTGAAGGCTAATCCACATTCCTTACATGGTTAGGGTTTCCCTCCTCTATGAATTTTCTCATGGTCAGTGAGATTTGATTTGCTAATGAAGGCTTTCCTGCGTTCCTTACATATATAGGGTTTTTATCCAGTTTGCCTTCTCTGGTGTGTGATGAGGATTGACTTCTGAATGAGAACTTTCCCACATACATCACATTCATAGATATTCTCTCCAGTATATATTTTCAGATTGTTAATGAGGTTTTCCTTCTGGTTGAACGTTTTTCCACATTCATTACATATATATAGGGTTTTTCTCAGAAATGAATGCTCTGATGTTTACTGATTCGTTTGGCTGTAGGCTTTTCTGCATTCTTTACATTTCGTTTCTGTCCACTATGTGCTTTTTCATGTTCTGGGAGATATGATTTGTATCTAAAGGCTTTTGCTTTCTTTTTTTTTTTTTTATATACATATATGTGTATTTGCTTAAAAAAATGTTATTTATATATATAAATTCATATATTTTAAGAGGTGCTTAGATTACCCAAAATATTACATGGAACCCACTGGGATTCACATGTTGTCCACCTCCCACACCTCCCATCACATCCCACACAAATATCTCCCACAGTGTGGCCCACCACCCTCAATGAACTTACACATCCTGGAGCCTTGCCACCAACCATAGACCACAGTTCACACTGTAGACCACACTCTCTCCCACTCAGTTCTGAGTGGAGTGTGCTGATTTAAAATGGCCTACATCCATTGCCACAACAGTACTCAGGACAACCTCCAACTCCCAAAGAATCCACTGTATTTCAACTGCTCGTCCCCTCCCTACCCCAAAAGTGTCAAGTGGCCACTGGCTCCACCACATTGTTTTAATTTCTTGCATTGCTAGAATCACCATATGTGAACAAGAGAATACCATCAAGTCCACTCTAGTCCATAGTACTTCCCCCAATACTGAGGGGACTGGGATGGTGATGTCCACTCCAACTCCAAGTGAGAGAGGTCTTATATCCCATGGATATGGTGGGTGGGATGATCCTGCCTGCAGATGCAGGCCCTCTCCATTCCCTGGGATGGCCACTTCCCATCGTTGTCTCCTCACCAGGTGACTTGGATGAGTCCATTGAGCTGTAGGGTAGAAGTTGCAGCTCCACCTAGATTTCATGCACACCTGGCATATAGGTAGGCGGGAGGTTCCAGTCTCTGGAAGTATACCTAAAAACTCCAGCATCGGATATAGGTTTGAATAGAAGGGAGTGGTGAACCATGTGCAGGGATGATTTATTTGAGTCTAATTCTGTCACTCTCAGGAGCACAGATTCCAAAATAGAACCCACTGATAAGGCATCAGTCTCTGAGGCTATCCCCCCTTATATATGACCAGGGTGTCTCCGGAGCTCTCAGGAACCCCACTGAGTGGGGTGATAGGCACTTAGATGTTCTATGAGCTCCTACTGAGGTGTGCGTAAGAGTTACCTCTGGGATGACCTCCCGACTCTCTTTGAAGTCTCTTAGCCACTTGAACTCATTTGTCTTTACCATTTCCCCCTTTTATTCAAGGTCTTTTTCCAGTTGTGTTGCCAGTTGGCAATTGGGAAAAGTATTCAATTAACAATAATCGTGCCTCGGATAAACCTCATTGGCTACGATACTGCCACTGTGCAAAATTGCCAGTTGGCACTTGGTATTAATCCCTCATTCCCAGGGAGGCTCATCCCCGGGAGTCATGTCCAACGTTGGGGGGGAAGGTAATGCAATCCTATGCTGAGTTTGGCTTAGAGAGAGGCCACATTTGAGCAACAAGGAGGCTCTCAGGTGGCAACCCTTAGGCACCCCAAAACTGCAAGCTATGTCTCATTTACAAGAGCAAAGAATCACAAGGGTAGTCATCAATAAAAATTAAAAAATTAAAAAAATTAAAAAAAAAACTCACTGGGTCATCCTATTTTGACAGGAACTGTCCCTACACTCAGAGGACTATTGCTGCTCCTTTGGAGACTGACAGAGCTCTCCAGGCTAGGAATTCAGATTCCCTCATTTATTGTTTGATTACCGAAGCATCATGACCATGCCCCATCCCCCGATCCTTTGAATGATTTTAGATATTTTCATGTATATTTGGATGAACCAATCCCCACGAAACCCCCCCAATAATCCCCCGCAGTACCCATTGTAACCCTTCTGTGATCCAAATCCTCAATGAACATTTAGTCCATAAAATAATCAAATACACTTACTAGGAAAGAGAAACAAGTGTGATAAGCGTACATGCAAGAGACAAATATAAGGAAACTCAGGGGAAAAAAAGAGAGAGAGAGAGAGAAGGAAAAAAAGCAAATAATCAAACAAAGAACAAAACAAAATAAAATATAATTAGTGGATTGAGACATTCAAAAAATGGGCAAAAAAGCAAAGGAAATACCTTTAATATATATATATATATATTAATTTTTTTCCTTTCTCTTTTCTTTTTTCCCTTTTTTTCCTTCCCTTTATCACTGTATTATTGGATTTCTGGTGTGCCATGACACCTTCCTCCTCTCAAACCCATTTTCTCCCAATTTTTCATTTAATTGTCAAAGAAGTTTAGGTCACAACAAAGTCACACACAGAGGGCCAGAGACTCCCAGATACCAAACCACCCCCTTCCCCACCCCATATTAACTCCACCACCTTTTTTTTTTGTTAGCATTGTTATAACTGTTATGCAGATAGCAAAATATAGCAACTAAACATTGTCAATGATTTACAGTATTGTTTACAATTTAGATGATACAGTTTAATAATTTTGATGATATTTAGCATGTCCTGTGTCCATTACTGTAAAGTAATGAAAAACCTTACCGATGACCACCAAACAACCCATTAGATCTTGACTGTTCCCTTCTCCCCAGCCCCCCAGGGCCCATGATACCCCCCTCTCCCAACCCATGGAGAGGCAAGATTCACAGTTCCATGCCCTGGGGATTTGAACCAGCCCTTCCTAATCCACCCGCCCCAGTGCTGCACCACCAAATATAGGAACACCACCATTCATCTGCCCCATCCCCCAACATGCAACCATTTACCATAGATTATGTCCATATGGGTGATGGCTCAAAGCCTGTTCTTCTCTTACTCTCATTTGTTAACCTATCTTTCAGACAATGGTTCTCAGAGACTGCTCACTTTCCTCTGTTCAGATCAGTGAGGTCATATACTGTTCATCTTCAGTGCCTGGCTTGCTTCACTCAACATAAGGTCTTCAAGATTCATCCACGTTATTCCATGTGTTAGCACTTTGTTCCTTCTTAGAGCTGAGTAATATTCCATTGTATGTATGTACCATATTTTGCTTATTCATTCGTCCGTTGATGGGCACCGGGGCTGATTCCAAGTTTTGGCAATGGTGAACAATGCCGCTATGAACATTGGTGTGCATATATCTGTTTATATTTTTGTTTTCAGTACTTCTGGGTATATTACCCAGCAGTGGAATTGCTGGATCATACGGAAGATCTATTGCTAGTTTTCTGAGGAACCGCCAAACTGTCCTCCACAGTGGCTGGACCATACCGCAGTCCCACCAGCAGTGGATGAGTGTTACTATTCCTCCACATCTTCTCCAACATTTAGTGTCTCCTGTATTTTTAATAGCTGCCATTCTGATAGGTGTAAGATGGTATCTCACTGTAGTTTTGATTTGCATTTCCCTGATAGCAAGTGATGTTGAGCATTTTTCATGTGCTTTTTAGCCATTTGTATTTCTTCCTTGGAGAAGAGTCTTTTCAAGTCACTTCCTCATTTTTTATATGGGTTGTTTGTACTTTTATTTTTGAGGTGAAGGATTTCTTTATATATGCAGAATATTAGGCTCCTATCAGATATATGGTTGCCGAATATTTTTTCCCATTGGGTAGGTTGCCTTTTTATTTTCTTAATAACATCCTTAGAGGTGCAGAAGTTTTTAATTTTGAGGAGAACCCATGTATCAATTTTTTATCTTGCTGCTCGTGCTTTGGCTGTGAAGTTCATGAAACCATTTCCTATTACAAGGTCCTGTAGATGCTTCCCTACATTGTCTTCCAAGGTTTTTATGGTTTTGGCTCTTATATTTAGTTCTTTGTTCCATCTTGAGTTCATTTTTGTATAAGGTGTGAGATGGTATTCTTCTCTCATTCTTTTGGATATGGATATCCAGTTCTCCAAGCACCACTTGTTAAAGAGGCCACTCTCTCCCAACTGAGTGGGTTTCGTGGCCTTGTCAAATATCAGATGACTGTATATGCGAGGATCTATATCAGAACTCTCAATCCGGTAAAATTGGTCAGTAGGTCTATCCTTGTGTCAATACCACGCAGTTTTGATCACTGTAGCTTTGTAGTATGTTTTAAAGTCAGGTAATGTGATACCTCAAACTTCATTTTTCTTTTTCAATATATCTTTGGCTATTCGGGGCCTCTTGCCTCTCCAAATATATTTTGTGGTTAGTTTTTCCAGTTCCTTAAAAAATATAGTGTTGACTTTTATTGGGATTGCATTAAATCTGTAGATTAGTTTTGGTAGGATATATGTCTTGATGATGTTTAGTCTTCCCATCCATGAATAGGGAATATTTTTCCATTTATTTAAGTCTTCTTTGATTTCCTTTAACAGTGTTGTGTATTTTTCTGTATATAAGTCCTTTACATCCTTAGTTAAATTTATTCCTAGGTATTTGATTCTTTTGTTTGCTATTGTAAATGGTATTTTTTTCCTGATTTCTAACTCAATTTGCTGGTTATTGGTGTACAGAAATGCTACTGACTTTTGAGCGTTGATCTTATAGCCTGCAACATTACTGAACTCCTTTATAAGTTCTAGAAGCCTTGTTGTCGATTTCTCAGACCTTTTTATGTATAGGATCATGTCATCTGCAAATAATGAAACTTTTACTTCTTCTTTTCCAATCTGGATGCCTTTTATATCCTTTTCTTTTCTCAGTGCTCGTGCAAGTACTTCTAAGACAATGTTAAATAGGAGTGGTGATAGTGGGCATGCTTGTCTTGTTCCCGATCTCAGAGGGAAAGATTTTAGGATTCCACCATTGAAAATGATGTTAGCTTTGGGTTTTTCATATATTCCCTTTATCATTTTCAGAAAGTTTCCATCTATTCCTATCTTTTGTAGTGTTTTTATGAGGAAAGAGTGCTGTATTTTGTCGAATGCTTTTTCTGCATCTATAGAGATGATCATGTGATTTTTTTCTTTCAGTTTTTTTATGTGGTGTATTACATTGATTGATTTTCTTATATTGAACCATCTTTGCATACCTGGGTTGAAACCCACTTGGTCATGGTGTATAATCCTTTTGATATGTTGTTGAATGCGATTAGCAAGTATTTTGTTAAGGATTTTAGCATCTTGGTTCACTCGAGTAATTGGTCTGTAATTTTCCTTTCCTGTGGTATCTTTATTTGGTCTTGGTATTAGGGTAATGTTGGCATCATAGAATGAGTTAGGTAATATTCCTTCTACTTCTATTTTCTGGAAGAGCTTAAGTAGAATTGCTGTTAGCTCTTTCTGGAATGTTTGGTAGAATTCAGCAGTGAAGCCATCTGGTCCTGGACTCTTCTTATCTGGGAGGTTTTTAGTGACTGAGTCTATCTCCTTACTTGTAATTGGGCTGTTGAGTACATCTATTTCTTCTTTCATCAATGTCTGCTGTTTGTGGGTTTCTAGAAACTTGTCCATTTCCTCTAAATTGTCATTCTTGTTGGCATATAATTTTTCAAAGTATCCTCTTATGATACTCTTTATTTCTGTGGGGTCAGTAGTGATATCCCCTTGCTCATTCCTTATTTTATGTATTTGCATCTGTTCTCTCTTTTTCTTTGTTAGTCTGGCTAAGGGTTTGTCAATTTTGTTGATATTCTCGAAGAACCAGCTTTTGGTTTTGTTTATTGTTTCCAGTGCTTTCTTATTCTCTATTTCATTTAGTTCTGCTCTAATCTT
>JAKSZT010024649.1:73982-147800 GCA_026826555.1 Tolypeutes matacus | reverse complement strand
TGAGGTGCAGAAAAAGCAGTGCTGAGAGTGAAATTTATAGCATTGAATGTGTTCATTAAAAAAGAGGAAAGATCCAATATCAATCATCTAAGTGTCCAATTTGGGAAGCGCAACAATATCTCCTTTAATTTGTTCTATCATTCATGGTTCTTCTTGCTTCAAAGGAGCATCACATCCAGTTTGATGACTTCATAACTAGGAAATGGTGAAGTGATACAACACTTGATTTATCATGGGGACAACCAACAGCACAGAAATCAACCCTGGAACCTTCAGGCTTCTGAAGAAGAAGAAAAGTGCAGATTCCAATAATGCATGATTAAAGAGGCCCCAGACCAAAGCTAACATGTCAGCCCATGAAATCCTGAATATTTTGTTTAGGACTGACTATTTTTGTTGAATTTTTTTCTTCTATTTATTCCGATGACATGCACTATTTAATATTCTTTAAAGTTTACCAGGTAATTTATATTAGTTTTGCTTGCCTTTCCAAATCTGCACTTATTATTTATTATTGACTGGCCAAATAATACATTTAAAATATTTTATATCCTGCATTACACAACCAAAGGTGTGCTAATGCGAAATACCAGAAATCTCTGGGTCTTTATAAAGGGAATTTATTTGGGGGAGAAGCTTACAATTACCAGGCCATAAAGCATAAGTTTCTTCCTTCACCAAAGTCAGTTACCCCATCTTGGAGCAAGACAGCTGCCAACATTTGCAATGGTTCAGGCTTCTTGGGTTCCTCTCTTTGCAGGGCTGCATTTCTCTCTAGACTCAGCTCCTCTGTTTCCTCCACAAGATCAGCTGTAGACTATGAGGTTCTCTAAGCTTTGCCTCTCACCAAAAGGCCATCTGTGAACTGCCAGGTGAATGATTTCTCCCTTTTCCCCTGGGCCTTCTGTCCTTGCTCATTAGAACTCTAACATCTAAATGACTCAAGTTCTTTCCTTTGCCATGTATTTTTATGTTTGAGACCCTACCCACCAAGGGGTGGGGCTCAAATCTCTACTGACTGTGGCCCAGTTAATGCCCTTATAATAACTTAATCATGCCCAGATTAACACACCAGTTTACAAGCATAATCCAATATCTATTTTTGGAATTCATAATGATATCAAACTGCTACATATCAGTTTACCCATCTTATGCTACATATTATTTTATGGTGTGTTTTAACACTTTATTGATGTCCTAGGCCGCAGATATCATTATTACTATATCCATTCAATAGTCTTTTAGATATATGAATTTAATTAACAGATATTGTTTTTCAATCCATCCTGAAACTTGAAACTTCTGAGATTATTTTCTTTCTGCCTGAAGAATATTCTTTTACTTTTCTTTTAAGGTGAGTTGCTGCTATCAAATTTATTAGTTCTTTTTGTTGTTGTTGTAGTTGTTATTGTGTTTATCTTTTATTTTTATTTTTTTGAAACTTTTACTTGTACATTTAATTGAAAATATAAACTTTTTAGTTAAAACTAAAAAGTAAACACAGATGAACAAATATATACATTTCACAAGTAAATATAATGGATACATATATATATATTTTGGATCAAACAAGATGTTACACAATATATTTGGTTCATAGTAATGCATTCATACAATATTTGTCCTTTTGTGTCTGGCTTGCTTCACCCAACATTATGTCCTCCAGGTTTTTCCATGTGCCATATGCTTTACACCTTCATTTCTTCTTTCCATCGTGTGAATAGACCACAGTTTCTTTATCCATTCATCTTTTGATGGACACCGGGGTTGTTTCCAAATTTTGGCAATGGTGAATAATTTTGCTATGAACATCAGTGTGCAGATGTCTGTTTGTGTAATTGCTCTCAGTTCTTCTGGGTATATACCCAGTAGTGGTATGGCAGGGTCACATGGCAAGTCTATATGCAACTTCTTGGGAACTTCCAAACAGTCCTCCAGAGTGAGTATATCATTCTGCATTCCCACCAACAGTGAAGAAGAGTTCCTAACTCTCCACATGCTCTCCAACTCTTGTAGTTCTCTATACCTTTAATAGTGGCCATTCTGATGGATGTAAAATGATATCTAATTGTAGTTTTGATGTGCATTCCCCTAATCATGAGTGATGTTGAGCATTTCATCATGTGCTTTTTGCCATTTGTATTTCTTCTTTGGAGAAACGTCTATACAAGTCTTTTGCCCATTTTTTTAATTGGGTCATTTGTCTTTTTATTGTTGAGTTGTAACATCTCTTCATATATACTGGATATTAAACCCTTATCAGATATGTGATATCCAAATATTATTTCCCATTGAGTTGGCTGCCTTTTCACTTTTCTGACAAAGTCCCATGAGGTGCAAAAGTGTTTAATTTTGAGGAGGTCCCCATTATCTATATTTTCTTTTGTTGCCTGTGTTTTGGGTGTAAGGTTCAAGGAACCACCACCTACTACAAGGTCTTGAAGATGTTTCCTTACATTTTCTCTGAGTCGTTTTATGGTCCTGGCTTTTATATTTAGATCTTTGGTCCATTTTGAGTTTATTCTTGTATAGGGGGTGAGATAGGGGTGCTCTTTCATTCTTTTGGTTATAGATATCCAGTTCTCCCAACATCATTTGTTGAAGAGACTGTTTTTTTCCCATTAATGTGGGCTTGGTAAGTTTGTGAAAAACCAGTTGACTGTATAGCTGAGGGTATATTTCTGGGTTCTCAATTCTATTCCACTGATCAAAATGTCTATCTTTATGCCAGTACCATGCTGTTTTGACCACTGTAGCTTTGTAATATGTTTCAAGGTCAGGCAGTGAAATTCCTCCCACATTGCTCTTCTTTTTTAAAATGCTTTTAGCAATTCAGGTGCACTTACCCTTCCCGATGAATTTGGTAATTGCCTTCTCTAATTATGTAAAGTAAGCTGTTGAGAATTTGATTGGTATTTCATGGAAGCTGTAAATCAGTTTGGGCAAGACTGACATCTTCACGATATTTATTCTTCCAATCCATGAACACAAAATGTTTCCATTTATTTAGGTCTTTTTTTTTTCATTTCTTTCAGCATTGTTTTGTAGATTTCTGCATATAGGTCCTGTACTTCTTTGGTTAAATTAACTCTTAGGTATTTGAGTCTTTTTGTTGCTATTGAAAATGGAAATTTCCTCCTGATTTCCTCATCAGGTTGTTCAGTACTAGTGTACAAAAACATTACTGATTTTTGCGTGATGATCTTGTATCCTGCCACTTTGCTGAACTCATTTATTAGTTCAAGTAGCTTTGTCGTGCATACTTAAGGATTTTCTAAATACAGGATCATGTCGTCTGCAAACAATGAGAGTTTTATTTTCTCCTTTCTTATTTGGATGCCTTTAATATTTTTGTATTGTCTAATTGCCCTAGATAGAACTTCTAGTACAATGTTGAATAACAATGGTGACAGTGGGCATCCCTGTCTTGCTCCTGATCTTAGAGGGAATGCTTTCAACCTTTCCCCATTGGGTGTGATGTTGGCTGTGAATTTTTCATATATGCCTTTTATCATATTGAGGAATTTTCCTTTTATTCCTATCTTTTGAAGTATTTTTATCCAAAAATGATGTTGGATTTTGTCGAATGACTTTTCTGCATCTATTGAGATGATCATGTGTTTTTTTCCTTCAATTTGTTAATGTGGTGTATTACATTGATTGATTTTCTTATGTGGAACCAGCCTTGAATAGGAGGAATAAATCCCACTTGGATTTATTGCATAAGTCTTATGAAAATCTGTTGGATTCGATTTGCAAGTATTTTGTTGAGAATTTTTGTGTCTATGTTCATTATCGAGATTGGTCTGTAATTTTCTTTTCTTGTGGAATCTTTATCTGGCTTTGGTATTAGGGCGATGTTGGCTTCATTAAATGTGTTGGTTAACATTCCTTCTTCTTCAATTTTTTGGAAGAGTATAAACAGGATTGGTGATAATTCTTTTTGAAATGCTTGGTAGAATTCACCTGTGAAGCCATCTAGTCCTGGACTTTCCTTTGCTTGGAGATTTTTGATGACGGATTCAACCTCCTTAATTGTGATTGGTTGTTAAGTTCTTGTATTTCTTGTAGCTTCAGTGCAGGTTGGTTATGTGTTTCTAGAAATTTGTCCATTTCATCTAGGTTGTCTAGTTTTTTGGCATATAGTTTTTCATAATATCCTCTTCTGATTCTTTTTATTTCTGTGAGGTCATTTGTAATTTCCCCCCTTTCATTTCTGATTGTGTTTATTTACATCTTCTCTCTCTCTTTTTTTTTTTTTGTTATTCTAGCAAGAGGTTTGTCAATTTTATTGATCTTCCCAAAGAATGAGCTTTTGTTTTGTTCATTTTCTCTATTGTTATACTGTTCTCAATTTCATTTATCTCTGTTCTAATTTTATTATTTCTTTCCTTCTGCTTGCTTTGGGATTGGACTGCTGTTCTTTCTCTAGTATCTCTAGTTGTTCAGTTAAATCTTTGTGTTTAGCCCTTTCTTGTTTTTTGTAATATAGGTATTTGGGCTATAAATTTCCCCCTCAAGACTGCCTTCGCTGTGTCCCCCATACATTTTTTTCTCATTTTCATTTTTCTCAATATATTTATTGATTTCACTTTCAATTTATTGTTTGACCCCATGAATATTTAGTAGTGTGTTGTTCTGTCTCCACACATTTGCAAATTTACTTTTTTCCTGTCTGTTATTGATTTCTAGTTGCATTCCATTATGACCTGAGAAGGTGCTTTGTATAATTTCCATGTTTTTATATTTATTGAGAGCTGAATTGTGATCTCACATGTGATCTATCCTGGAGAAAGATCCATGGGCACTTAAGAAGAATGTATAACCCACTGAATTTGGATGCAGTGTTCTGTATATGTCTGTTAGGTCTAACTTGTTTATCATATTGTTCAATTCTCTGTTTCCTTGTTGATCTTCTGACTAGTTGTTCTATCTAATGATGTCAGAGGGGTGTTGAAGTCTCTGACAATTATTGTAGAAATGTCTATTTCTCCCTTCAGTTTTTCCAGAGTTTGGCGATTATATCGGGGCACCCTGGTTAGGTCCGTAGATATTTATGACTGTTATGTCATCCTGGAGAATCATCCCTTTTATTAATATATAATGGCCTTCTGTATCTCTTATCAAATTTTTGCCTTTAAAATCTGTTTTGTCTGATATTAGTATAGCTACCCCTGCTCTTTTCTGTTTATGATTAGCATGGAGTATCTTTTTCAAACCTTGTGCTTTCAGCCGGTTTGTATCCCTGGGTGTGTGATGAGTTTCTTGTAAGCAGCATTTGGATGGCTCATGTTTTTTAATCCATTCTGTCATCCTGTGTCTTTTAATTGGGGAATTTAATCCATTCACATTCAGTGATATTACTGAAAATGCACTATATATTTCCTCCATTGTATTGTTTGGTTTTCATATGCCATCTTTTTTTTGTCTCTCTTTTTACTCTTTTGTTAGCCTTTCTGCTTTTCTTTCCTCTGTACTCTGCTCCAAGCCTCTCTTTCCTGTTTTTTTCTTCCATGTTCTAAGGCTTCCTTTAATATTTCCTACAAAGGTGGATTCTTTTTAGCAAACTCTCTTAGTTTCTGTTTGTTTGTGAATATTTTATGCTCACCTTGATATGTGAAGGACAGTTTTGATGGATAAAGAATTCTCGGCTGGCAGTTTTTCTCTTTCAGTTTCCTAATTGTATCATACCACTGTCTTCTTGTCTCCATGGTTTCTGAAGACAAATCTGCACTAAGTCTTCCTGGACATCATATGTACGTGATTGTTTGCTTTTGTCTTGCTCTCTGAAAATTTTCCCTTTATCTTTTATATTTGACCATCTGAATAGTATGTGTCTTGGCATAGGTCTATTTGGATTTATTCTCATTGGGGTACATTGTGCTTCTTGGACATGTAAGTTATTTTTTTTTGTAAGAGTTGGGAAATTTTCAGCTATTATTTCCTCCAATACTCTTTCTGCCCCTTTTCCTTTCTCTTCCCCTTCTGGAACTCCCATGACACATATGTTGTTATATTTTGTGTTGTTATTCAACTCTCTGATCCCCTGCTGAATTTCTTCATTCTTTTCTCTCTTCAATTTTAGCTGCTCTGACTTTGGTATCATTTATTCTTTCTTCTATCATTTTTAGTCTGCATTTTATGCCTCAAATGAGTGTTTAACTTCACCTATTGTGTCTTTCATTCCGATGAACTCCGTTACTTTTCTTTTCAGGATTTGAAATTCTTCTTTGCATTCACACAATGTCTTCTTGATGTCATTTATCTCTAACTATATTGTCTTTCATCTCATTAATTTGATTTTGGAACTTTGTGCTCATCTCACTGATTTGTCCTCTCAAATTCTGCAGTCTTCTGGGACTTTGATATATTCCTTTTCTTGGTCCATGTCATCTCTTTTCTTAGTATGACTCTTAATTTTTTGCTGGGGTTTAGGCATCTGGTTAGGTTGTATTTTACTGAGATGCTCTATCTCTTTCTCTTTAATAGGGATTCAGTGGCAGGAAGCTGTGAGTTATCACAGCTCTGATTTTTGGCTCAATCTTGATTGCTAGGATTGTCATGCTGGTTGCTCAAAATTGGGTACTGGACCCAATAATTGGTTGTTGGTTCGTTTTCTAGGGCCTTGGGCACAGAGGTTATAGAGGCCAGGAAAATCCTCTCCTACTTATTAATTTTCTTATGTGTACTTCCTTGGTCTGCCAGGAGATGGCGCTCTTTAGCAGATCTCAATTCAATGCCTGGTCAGAGTGTATTTGTTGTGACACAGACTAGATCAATTTGGTAGCACTTCCTGTCTGGGGGCTAAGATCATTTTAATTCAAACTTTATGAGACAGTTCTCCAGTCTTCTCTGGTAGCCACCTCCCTTTTCCAAGCTAGGAAATATTTACCACCCCTCTGAATCCTCAATAATCATCCCCTATTAGTAGCAGAGGAGATTGGGAGGTTTGTATATCTTTAGCCCCTTGCAGGCTCCAAGGCAAACAATGGTGCAGCCCCACCCAGCCTGGAAGGGCTCTCAGGACAGGGCAGACCAAACATGCAAGTCAAAAGCAGGGTCAGCCCCAGGCTCTCTCTCCTCTCTCCTGTGGCATCCTCAACAATTAGTCCAGGCTAGAAGAAGGGGAGTTAGTGAGGGTCGGATTTCTCCTGTCCTTCCTAGGCTCTCAGGTCAAACCACTGTGTGGAAGGGTCCATGGGAATCCGCAGCCCAAATTTTTGGGTCAGAAACTGAGTCAGCCTAAGGCTTTGTCCCTCTCTCCCCTTTCTGGGAGGGGTAGATATCTGGAGTCCCCTTTCTGTGAAGTCACAGGCCCAGAGGCCCGAGAATTCTAAAGAGTGTGGGGGAGGGTGCCGGCAGCAGAAGTCAGTGCTGGTTCCAACTCAGAGTTCTTGTTCTGACATTACAATTTCCCTGATTTGTCCCACTCTCTTCTGGGTGGTATGCAGACTTCACCTGATGTCATAAACCCTAGAACATCTATTTCAGTGTGGTGTCACCTTGTTCTCTAGCTGTTTTTCTGGAGAAGGGATTCCTGTGCCTTACTAGTCTGCCATCTTCCTGAGAGTTGCGACTTTATTATATTTTACTCATCTGTAAAAAATGTATTTCACTTCTTCCTGAACGATTGAGATGAATTAAATCTCAGGACCTCGATGATGTCCACTGCTTTTGAGAGCACACTTAGGGTTTAATTTCTCCATTCTGTTGTAAATATAATCAGTTCTTTAGAGAAGAAATTAGGGGCTTTCAGTTTTACAACCTGCTTCCTGCCCCAACACCACACAGGCAAAATCGGTTCACTCTGGTACTGGGGACGAGAATAATGACACACTTCTCAAGTTACACACCTGATTTTGGACCTAAGATTTGGTGGAGAAAGCACAGCATATTGAGTTCTTCTTGGCACCCTTCTAGGGTCCAGTGTAATAGTGGTCAGTACCCCATTTTGATCAATGATGGCTACACCCAAAATACAGCCACTGCTTCATGAGTTCCCATTTCTCCCGGACTTAGGAGACCCCTACTGATCCATGTTCCCTGGGTTAATGCCCTCGTTTGTGTCTTGTGTGGACCCCTTAAATGTATGTTCTTACTGACCCATTGCTGTGTGTGTAAGTCTTTTGTATGTAGCACATATTGGTTAGATTCAGATAAGGGACCTTTTGATTAGGTCATTTTTTGTTAGATTGCTTTAGTTTAGTTAAGGGCCTCTGATTAGATTTCAGGCACCAGGAAGGACCCCAATCATTGTGGTGAAGTCTTACATACAGGGAACACAAAGAGAAAGATTTCTGCCATGTTTACCCTGCCATGTGGGAGAGGATCCATGATATGCTACAGCTGTGGAGAGACACCGAATCCCTGAGTGGCTGAGGGAGAGGCCAGAGGCTAGAGTCATGGATCAGCTTGAACCTGAAGACATCCAGGCCAGAAAGAAGGGAGAAGTGTGAGCAATTGAGTCTGACGGCCCACTGCTGAGCTCAGAGAGAAAGTGAGTTCCGAAGAGAAGACAGAGGGAGACAGGCAGGCCAACATTTTGTCTTCGCTGGAGTCTAGGAGCAGCAGACCTATGTTAAGACAGCATTTTTGATGATGCCTTGATTTGGACATTTTCACAGCCTCAGAACTGTAAGCTTAAACCCTAATAAATTCCAATAAAAGCCAACCTATTTCTGGTGTTTTGCTATGGCAATGCTTGGCAAACTCAAACAGCTGGGGACACAGTTTTGGAGAGCTGCCCTCTTCACAAATGGCAGTGCGATGCTGCTGCTCAGTGAATTCACCTGTAAACTGTGTGTATCTCTAGACTAGGCAGGAATGAATACTGGAAAGATGGAGGGGGAAGTGTCTTGGCTAGCAAGGCCTGCAAGACAGGGAATCAGGCAGGGGTATCACACGGTTTTGGGACTAGTCTTAAGCAACAGATACCCCAATATGATGTCCCTGCCTCAGGCAGGGGTCGGCCAGTTGGGCATGGTCAGATAAAAGAAAGGGCCTTGGGCTCAGGGTCAGCAGAGGAGTAGGGCACAGAGAGGAGACTTCCTGCTCCTGCTCCTTTTGCTCTTCCATCATTCCCTTGGCCTCCAGCATTGACGCTCTGTGGAGGCTGCTCTTACTCTGCCACTCCTGGGTCTTAGGCAGAGACACAGGTCTCATGCTTCCAGTTCTACATTCATCTTCTCCAATCTTGGTGCAGCTAAAGAAAGTGCAATGCCAAGATGAAACCTGTTGGTGTCAGGAAGGATATGTCCAAATTCACATTACAGCATTGGCTACAGCAATAATATCACCAGAATGAGCAAGATTAGGCCAGTGACCCTAATGAATAGTATGGGAATCTCATAAAGTCCTCGGGCCTAAGGCTGACAAGAATAGAAGTGAGGTTGTGAGATAGTGCCATGTTTGCAGAAAACCTCAGAGGGTGCAGATGTCAGATATTTCTCAGACTAATTAAATATAAAATTTTTAACACATATTGTACAGATTTGAAAATGATGCAGACTTCTTCAATCCCAGAAGAGAATGGAGGCATTGGATGAGAAGAAGCTGATGAACACCTGAAGAAGCTGGAATATAACACCTGTTCACTGCAGCTCCCCCAAGCCAGAGATGTAGTGTCCTGTTTGGGAACCAAACTCTCAGAGCCCCAATGAAATCCATCATCATTGGTTCTTGATCTTCAAAGAGGAACAGGGAGAAAGTCCTGCTCAACACTCATAGTCTCAGTTACTGATGTGAGTCACTCTAGCAGGTCTTCATTGGGGAGGAAGCAGCAGCAAGTCATCTTCTACTTTGGTGTGAACAGCACTCTAACAGGACACGTGTTGAGAGCAGTGTGGACTTCATATGGTCGCATCCATGCTCCTCATGCTGCATGCTCCACCTTGCTGAGGGAGCCCTCCACCATCTAGGCAGCTGGGGTGACTCTATGGGTGACTTTATTTGGAAAGGATGAGGGGAAGTGTCCCCCCCAGTAATGTTGCAGACACAAATTAATATCTTCAAATGAACCACTATGTGTGATTTCATTGTGTACTATTTCCATAATTTCTTTTAAATTATAAACAAATTATCCATGCAAAGAGTAAAAAAATAATTTATATCTGTAAGGACAAACAGCCAAATTTCTTCTCTAGGCTCAATCCCCATTCTTTCTTCCTCAGAATTATCTGCATTTGCAGATTCTTTTGCATACACATTTCTGTTTCAATATACATGCATTCTCTAGTTTCATCTATCACACACTCTATCTGATTTGAGAAAAATATTGGAGTACAACTTAAGAATTTAAATAAGTTTTCTAACTTCTTAAAAATACTTGAGATTAGGAGTATATCATCTAATTATGAAAGGATCATTTCTGATTTAAAATAACAAAGAAAATTGGAGTTAAGTAAAACAGGCCACTGTAGTTCAGTGGCTGTTAAACTTGAATCCTCATAACAGTGAGGTGAAGAAACTGGAAAAATATCAATGGTTGGGGTGCTTTATAGGAAAATACTAAAATAATGGGCAGCATTCTTTTAAAAATGGTAATTTCTTAAATGCTTACCAATAATGTAATGGATTGAAGAACCCGTGAAAACAACCAGGATAATTTGGAATAATTGGAAAGCTCATCTTTACGTAAACTAAGAGAAATATCAAGTTCTGATGCATAAGTTATTGGTAACAAGTTGAACACAGATGAGTGTGGAAGAAGATGTGGGAGTAGCAGATCTCAGAACAAACTGCAAGTGCACATTTTCAAGAGGAGAAAGACATCCTGAATTGCACAGTCACAGCCACATCCTTAAAAGATTGGCAACAAGTTGCACAGACTGGAGGTGGAGATTTTTTGGAGATTCACTTTCATTACATTCAGAGGGTTTCTCTCCAGTATGAATGTTGTAATGTTTAATGAGATACTGCCTCTGGCTGAAGGCTATTCCACATTCCTTACATATATAGGGTTTCCCTCCACTATGAATTTTCTCATGGTCAGTGAGATAAGATTTGCTACTGAAGGCTTTCCTACATTCCTTACATATATAGGGTTTCTCTACAGTTTGCCTCTTCTGGTGTGTAATGAGGCTTGATTTCTGAATTAAAGCTTTCCCTCATCCATCACATTCAGTGTTTTTCTCTCCAGTATGTATTCTTGGACGGTTAATGAGGTTTTCCTTCTGGTTGAAGGCTTTTCTACATTAATTGCATATATAGGGTTGTTCTCCTGAATCAATACTCTGATGTTTCATGAACAATTGCTTTTGGCTGAAGGCTTTTCTGCATTCTTTACATTCATCTTATTTCTGTCCACTGTGAGTTTTTTCATGTTCTCTGAGATATGATTTGCACCTAAAGGCTTTTCACATGCCTTACATGCATTTGGTTTCTTTGCACTAGGAAACCTCTCGGACCTGAGATTTGACATTTGAATTAAAGCTTTCCCATATATATATCATTTCTCTTCAGTGAGAATTTCCTGATGAATAAAGAGATTTTCTGTTAGGTTGAAAATTTTCCCACTTGTATATCATTTCTATGCTTGTTCCCCTGTATGGCTTTTAAAATGAGGAGTAAAAACGATGGGAAAGAGCAGACTACATTCAGGACACATATGGTTTCTCTCTAGTTTGAATTTTCTCATATTCCATGAGGTTTTGTTTCAGATGGAAACATTCCCATGTTCATTACAATACTAACTAATGTATGACTATTTCATGCTCAGTGAGATTTAATGCCTGGAAGAAGGATTTCTAATTCTTCTTGCATACACAATGTTTTACTCCTGCATGTTTCTTTCATGTGACTCTAGCTTTCCCAAATTAATGATATCCTGAATGGTTTCTCTGAGGGATTCATTCTTTGGTATCTCATGAGGTTGAATTTCCAAGATAAACTCACCCTCATTACGCTTAAATGGCAGGACCGCCATATGTGTCAAACTGGCAAAACACATTGTCTTCATTCTTTTACCTTACATAGATTCCATCATGTTTAGGTAAGCATGATGCAAATTCCTTCATAGTGAAGTTACATTCATATAAGTTTTATTTTGAGGGAACAATTCTTGCAGTCAGAGAACAGATTCTCCCAACTTCTTACATTCTCTGACTTCATCTTAAGTCTGTACTCTTGTGTAAGTGGATATAGCTTCACACACAAGCCTTATGTTACAAAAACATTTCTGTTTGTAAATACATACATTCTCTAGTTTCATCCATTGCACACTCTATCACAAATGAGAAAAATTTTGGAGTACAACTTAAGAATAGGAATAAGTTTTCTAACTTCTTAAAATACTTGAGATTAGAAGTATATTATCTAATTATCAAAGGATCATTTCTGATTTAAAATACTAAGAAAAATTGGAGTGAATTAGAAAGCAAGCTGTTTTAATTTCGCATGGAGGCAGACAGTGCCTGGAATGATACAAAGAAAGTTAGGGACCAGGGGAACTTCACTCCATGTGGAATGCAGGCATGTTTATTTAAGCTGAAGCTTCTTTTTATACTACAAAGATGATAATAAAAGTAGGGCGTTCTTCACTAGTTCCTCTGCTTGGTACGTGAGAGCACTGCCTCTTTTTGTGTTCCCAATCTTTATTGGGAATTCAGACAATAACATCATTGTGGTGTTTTCATTCTGCTCTGCTTCCTCCTACTGATGTTTGCAGTATATAGTGTCTTTTCCAACAATTCCCCCTTTTTTGTTTTTGGTCCAGGGTGACTGTACCTGTGTTAGGTTGCCCTTCTCTGAAGGTTTTACCCATCACTGTCCACCAGTCAAGCTCCATGCCCCAGGGTTTGAGAGTTAAGTGTTTTAAGCAGAATCAAGTGATTGTCATGGCTGGCCTTTTTAGCCCTATTAATGCAGGACAGCAGCGTTTTGTTAATGCCTCCTAATACAGTTAAGAGAAGCAGAGCACCAATGTTCACCACAATGACATTAGCAAATACAGAGGTTGATTTCCACCAATGTAGAGGGTTTATTTTATTTAATTGATCTGTCACTAATTGCTAAATTTAGCTACCTGTAAGTGTAGTAAGTTGATTCTCAGACAGGCTCAAAATCTTCTTTTGCAAATCTGTAATTTCTATAGATAAATTTGTGTGATGACCTATTAAAGGATTTTTAATTTTTTCTCATTCATAATGGGAATCATTGCTTGGGAGAGGAGTGATACAAATAGCACTTTCATTCCAGTCACACTTTGAACCTTGTTTTAAATTTAGATTATATACCTGATCTCCCATTTGTGTAACAGCCATCTCTAAGTCATTAAGCCTATTGTTAATCTGCTCTCAATATATGCCTGACTATGCCATAACTCACTAGCATTTTGATGCCAATTTCTAACATATTCTCATGTTTGGATAGTCTCATGTAGGGCACTTCCTGCCACAGCAGCAGCTGTAATAATACCTATAAGACCTAATAGAGCAGCTATAGTTAATGCAATTAAACGTTTGGATCTTTTCAAATAATGATTTAGAAAGTGCCAAAGGATAAGGTTCTCAGGAGAAATCTGTCTGCAGTGATTCAAGTGAATCCCAACCCATATTCCATGACACGTACATCCTATTTGAACTGCAGCAGAACTCTCCTGTAAAACAGACTTTGATACACAAGTGTAAAGGGAGCAATTATTGCAGAAAAAACATGTTTGTTTAATGTTCACTGTTCCTACTATAAAAACAATGGGATCCTGTACACATACTTTAAGAATTTAAGTGGATTTGCTTTTTAAACTGGTAATATTAGTTTTATTGCATTGCCATTCAAAAATTGGGCTAGTTCCCAAAAATAATTTCTAGAAATAATTTTTAGTTTTGTTTAACATCCCATAGTTATGGGATAAATCTTCCCTGATGAGTCCAAATTAGTGACATATTTATACTTATGATGTCCCCAAAATTCTAAAAATAATGATAGCCTTCTTTAGTTGTTTATGTTGAATTACTAATTTTTCAACTTATGGTTGTGTTTACATTAGGTTTCAGTATCCCTATAAGGGCCTGATTCTTTACAATTCTATAGGAATTCTTAAAGAGCACAACCTCAGATAAAACATGGTATGTATGCCATTTATCATTTTGTACTATGATTTGGGGGCTGTATACATGGATCAATGGATCCTATGCAGTTAGGTCATTCAAGAAAAAGAAATTTTCAATAAATTTCCCTTCCTCATCAGGTTTTAGATGAAGCAAGAGTCAATGGGCCCAGGAAAATGAAAAGAATGATTAATATAAACAGGGTAGGATTTGTCCCCCCAAGTCAACAATTCTAAGAGAGGTGAATAAGCCCAATATATATAATTATGTGACAGTGCATTTCTTAGTGCTGTGGTTCTCAAGGTAAGCATAGCAAGGAATAACTGTGTTAGTGTGAGATTCTGACTTTTAGAAGTTACCTTCTTTTCTGCTTTTTTGTGTCAGCTTCATTGGTTTATGTCTAGGTTTCAGATATATGGACAGGACCCAAATCTGGTCTCCTTTATCTGTAATCATAAGAGCAAAACCTTGACCCTATATCCTAAATTTACTTTGGCCTTATCCCATTGATTATTATTTTTATTCTTTCAGTGAACTAGTTGTACAATATTTGTTTCTGTATTATTGCCTGATTTTTGCCAGACATGCTCTGCTGCTGATGTATATGATTCTGACCTTTGGCTTAAAAAAATTATTGTAAATAGTGCTTGATATAATTGTCAAGCACTATTTCCACCTTTTTTGTTTTTGCAGCATTTATAGAGATTTAACTTTTAATTTTTATGATAATTATACATACATTCACAGGCTTAATAAATCAGGGGATACACTGATATACTTAGCTTATTTTTGCCTAGAGTCCTGGATAGATACAAGATAAATGTTAATACATATTTAATTTAATAAGCTTATATTGACAATTAGGGTGAGAAACAAATAACATAACTAATTAAAAGATTAAATCAATATTGAACAAAGTTACAGAATGAGAGATAAATAGAGAAGTTTTATATATATTATTACCAATATTTAGCTTTTAGCTGGGTTGTGTTGAAGTGGCATCTGATACTAAAATTTTGGTTAACTGTGTTTAGTATTAATGAATTTGACACTATAGAAGTCAACTTGTGAGTATTTTGCTAATTCCCGAGGAAGAGGCCAGACTCCTCAGGAAGGAACACAACACTCCCTGAGCAGTACATTTTAAGGTTTATGCATCAATCCCTGGGAGAGTGACCAGCTCCCCGAGGGAGGAATACAACACCTGTTGAAATGCACTTTATTTTTTTTTTATTTTGTTACAAAACATCCTTGATGTGCTTAATATTTTAATTTCCAATATTTTTCCTGAAATGAGAAAAGTGTTAACTGGCAAGGTGTTGGTTTGTTGATTAACAAAGATTTCTGCATGATGCTTTTCTTTTAGGCTTGAAAAATACTTACTAAACCTATTGTTTTTAAAGATATTTAGTTTCAGTGCTGTTCAAGTTTAAAACAAAAGATTTATATATATACTTAATAAAATACTTTTATGTGTAACAAACAAGTGATTAAATTATTTATATATGCAATGTATTTTATTGAAGATTTGATTGGTATTTCAGTATATTATACATAATTCATAACTACAGTAGATTATACAACAACAGACATCCAATGAATAAACTTTCATTTCCTAAGCATTTAAGATTCTTGGTAGCATGATTAGAATGACCTCAATTTTTTTTATTTTGTATAGTTTGAGGCATAGGTAAAAAGAAATTGGTATATCCTTTTGGGGCTGTGGGGTAATACATTAATTTGTAATTTTAATACTTGCATTGGTTTGTTGTTACCATTATAATTAGAATTGGGATCATTGCTTACAGTGTTGAATATAACCTTGATTTATTGTTGGCTGTTTTACAGGAAGGGGAATGTGGACTGGCTTAACTTGTTTAAGAAAATATTAAAGAAAACAAGCCAGTTTTAAAACAAAGTGATAGTGACAAAACTAGATATTAATTTATTGCAACCAACTAGCAATATTTGGGACCATTGCATGCTGCAGTGGTGTTATTTTATTTTAGTATAATTTACTCTTATGCACTACCCTGGCAGTCTTTAATGGCTGCTTTCTTCTTGTAGTTATAACTAGAAATTATGATTAATAACATTATATTTTATTTACTGTTATATTGAAACATTATTATATTTTCAGGAATTTTATACACTTTTAAAGTATTCATATGAACTTTTTGTTCATACAACTTTGTTATAAAATTAGAAAATTTATTTTAATTATACAACAGTTTTAAGTACTTCATTCAACCTACATCACATGAACTTAACTATTTTTAGTATTTTACTTTTTTTAGGTAAAGGCCAAGTTATTTGTGACAGTTTGAAATAAAACTATCTTTCAGGATTTGACTTTGAGAAAGCAAGTTCAAACATTGTGTTCTTTTTAAAAGTGATAAGACCTGTTTCTTCATGTAAAGGATAAGTTTAAAGTACAAGAAGCCATTTTGATAGAACAGACTTCCTTTATTGCATACTGATTTTTGAGGAGAAAAACTTTGTAAACTTTTACTAAAACAGATTACTGACTTGATAAACTTTGAGAAAGAATAACACTTTAATTTCTATTATTACATTGTTTGACATTAAACCTTTTAAATTTTTATAGATAGACTGCTTAACTTTTACTTAGCTTTGACCATAAAAATTCCTTTTTCACAAGCCTTTTGCAATTTTATATTTATTCAGGTTTTGTCCAACATTTTACTTTGCTTTAATAACTAGTTATTTTATCTTAGGATAAAATGACTTTCTTTTATTTAATAAGATCACATTCTATATACCTTCCATATTTAAGTTACCACAATGATTTTAGAAACTACTTCCAAGCAAACTTCTGACAACATATAATTATCATCAACATTAAAAAAACTTGTTAGAATAATGATGTAATTTTGAGTATAAAAATTTTTATTATTTTAAAGTAATTTCCATATTTATTTATTAACATAAGCACTTATTTAATTTTTGGCCATTTGAATAGAGCTCTCATAATAATCTTCATTTAACAATTTAATATTATCATCCAGAGGTATCAAAATATCTACTGACACTGAACAAACAGACAAATACAAAAAGAATTATGACACACTAACAGAAACATAAAGCTTACTAATTTGACCCATAATTTTCACTCCTTTCGTAAGGCTGTCTTCAAGCCCTCCATCATTTCACATCATTGATTTTACTGTTTTTAAATTTATTTCTGGAATCTGTTCTTTGAAACACTTTTGTTCATAATCAGCAATGAGCCAGGACAACTTAAACAGCCTAAATACAGTTAAGCTCTAATTTTGTATTTTATACAGATATTTAACATGTATATTTTGGATTACTACTCTTTAGGAGTACACTTATGCTCAAAGATCAGATTACTGCGGTAGGCCTTTTAATTCCTTTTCTTAATTTTGGGTATACTCAGTGAATGACTAATAAACTTAGTTTAAGCTGAGGAGGGATAGAAAGCTGTACTGCTTTTGGTAACTGCCTTAAGTTCTGTTACAGGCTGGAGTGAACTGCTCTGTTGCTTACTAGGTAAATTTGAGCAAGGCTGGGAGATGTGCTCATATTGTTTGTCTGAGGGCCTTGAGCAAGGCCCGCTTGGAAGTTTCCTGACTTATTAATGAGACTACCATTTTTATGATATTTAGAATGGCATTCCTTGCCACAATGTAACCCTTTTTGGCAATTCAGACACACACAACTTGGTATTGAATTATTATTGCCGCTAAATGGAGCACTTACACTAGTTCTGGCTTTGCAATCTTTTTACATATCTCCTGGTTTACCACATTTAAAGCAATTTAAATTAGTAATCATAGGACTATGTCCCTTTAGAGCAGCTACAAGAAGGTTCATGTTCTAGGTATTAGGCCCACAGTTTTGGCATATTTTTATATAATCCTGTAACGTGTTTCCATTTGCCTTTACTGGATATAAAGCCTTTTTAAACTCACTGTTAGCATTATCAAAAGCCAACATTAGAATAAGCATTATTTAACCTCAGATTGAGTTACTGTCCTGTTGACTATATCTGCCAGCCTTGCTACAAATTCAGCATAGGGTTCAGTATTTCCTTGAACAATTTTTCAAAATTATTGTACAGCCTGTCCAGGGGTGGAGATTCATCACCAGGGAGCTAGGGAGCACAATCGCACTTGTACAATGGCAATATCATCATATTGACCTGTTCATAATATTTGTTCAGCAGTAATAGGCACTGGTGGATTTTGCTCTTGATTTCGTTGTGCTACAATATTAGCTTCATCATCCCACCAAGTTTTAAATTGTAAAAATTCTGCTGAATTAAGAACAGCTTGAGCTCACAAATCCCAGTCCCAGTGTATTAATCTGTTGGCTTGTGCTATTCTTTGCACCAATTCTTGAGTATAAGGAGAATTTACATCACATTGAATGCATGCTTGTTTTAATTCTTTGATACTGTTAGAAGGAATAGGAACATGCTCATATTGTACACCCTTTTGGGGATTGTTACCATCTCCTGGAATTTGAGTAACTGTTACTGGAAAAGTAAAAATAAAATCGTATAGAGTCTGAATTTCTTTCTCTACTTCCCTGTACTATACTTTTCATAATTGAAGAGGATGGTGTTTGCAGAAAAGTAGAAACTGTTGGAGGGTCATCAAATGTTGTAAAAAATGGACCAGAAGATACCTTCGGAGGTGCAGACGTTGGTTCAAAAGACAATAAATCATCTTTTGGAGGTGACAGCTTAACGAGCACTGGAAAACTTTCATAAACTCCCTTTTTCATTTTTTTCTTATTATTAGACATGAGTTAATCTGTTTTTGCCTTTTCATTATCTGTTCATATATGTTTTCATTAATATCACTGTTAGGTTTTTCTGCTACAGTGTTAACAATAGCAGTATCCATTTTAATATCTTCATTTTCATCTGACTGTAATTGTTCAAGAGCAACAGAAATAAGACTATACAAAGACCATACATAACAATGTTTCTGTATAAGAGAAAAGAGTTTTAGTAACTCTAGGGTTCTCAGAGATATCCCTGTATTCTTTAAAAGGGTCTTCAATACTTGGGAATATTCCTCTAACCGAGTTGACTAATTACCCATTACCCTGATTATCAAAATTATTCAATTCACCAACAGAATGCAAGGACCATCCAAACAAGCAGTCCTTGTTTCCACGGCGCTGATCCAGAGAAAAGACTAGTTGTGCACCATGTAGGTGGCCATCTGAGGTAGGCAGTGCTGAGAGTGATCCAAAGAAAGAGTGGGATCAGTTGACCTCACTCCATGTGGAATGCAGGCAAGTTTATTTAGGCTGAAGCTGCATTATATACTACAAAGCTGATAACAAAATTAGGGCGTCCTTCACTAGTTCCTCAGCTTGGTACATGAGAGCGCTGCCTGTTTCTGTGTTCCCAGACAATCTTTCTTGGGAATTCAGACAATAATATTTTAGTGGTGTGTTCATTCCAATCTGCCTCCTCTCACTGATGTCTGCATGATGCAGTGTCCTTCAAGACATTTACTAATGTTTCACTGACAGCAAGCATGCTTTTAAATGCTTAAGACTTTATGCTCTGACTCTCAGCATCTTTTCCAACATCCAAGGGAGAAATACAAAGGGCAAAAATGCACATGAAAATATGCTTGCTAACGCTTGATATTAGGGAAATGCAAATCAAAACTACAATGAGATAGCATCGTATACCCATCAGAATGGCAGCTATTAAAAATGGCAGACTTTAAGTGTCAGAGAGAATGTGGAGGAATAGGAACCCTCATCCACTGCCTGTGGGATTGTGGAATGACCCAGCCAATGTGGAGAACAGTTTGGTGGTTCCTCAGAAAACTAACAATAGATCTTCCATATGATCCAGCAATTCTACTGCAGGGTATATACCCAGAAGAACTGAAAGAAAAGACATGAAAAGATATATGCACACCAAAGTTCATAGTGGCATTGTTCACCATTGCCAAAAGTTGGAATCAACCCCGGTGCCCATCAACAGATGAATGGATAACCAAAATGTGGTACATACATACAATGGAATATTAGCTGTAAGAAGGAATAAAGTGCTAACACCAGAATAAAATGGATGAATCTTCCAGACCATATGTTGAGTGAAACAAGCCAGGTACTGAAGGAGGAACATTATATGACCTCACTGATTTGAACTGAGGAAAGTGAGAAGTCTCTGAGAACCATTGTCTGAAAGATAGGTTAAAAAGTGAGAGAAAGAGAAGAGTAGGCTGTGAGCCATCACCCATATGGACATAATCTATGGTAAAGGGTTAGAGTATAGTTTCATATGAAGGATAGGACAGATGGGTAGTGACATTGCTGGCTTTTGTGGTGTTGGTTTGACAAGTGGGTAGTTTAGGAAGGGCAAGTTGGAAAAACCAGGGCATGTAACTATGAATCTTGTCATTCCATAATTCATGACAGGGGAGTGTCATATGCTCCAGAGGGGTGGGGAGGAAGGAATATTTACGATCAAATGGGGTATTTAGTGGTCATGGGAAAGGGTTTTCATTACCTTACAGTAATGGACACAGGACATGGTAAATATCATCAAAAATTATTAAACTGTACCGTCTAAATTGTAAACTATACTGTAAACCACTGACAATGTTTAGTTGCTATATTTTACTATCTGTATAACAGTTAAAACAATTCTAATATCCTTTTAAAAAAGGTTTCAATAAGGAGTGGGGAAGGGGGAGGGAGGCTGGGTATGTGGGAGTCTATAGTATTCCGTGTGTGACTTTGCTGTGACCTAAAACTTCTTTGAAAATTAAAAGAAAATTTGGGAGACACTGGCGCATGAGAGGGGGAAGGTGTTACGTTACACTAGACACCTGATAATACCGTGATAAAAGGAAAAAAGGACAATTTTTTAAAAAAAGGAATTGTTATTGCTTTTTTCCCATTTTTTTTAATGGCCCAATCTGCTAATTATATTTTATTTTAAGTTTAGTGTTTTTTTCTTCTGAGTTTCTTTGTACTTATCCCTTGCATTTAAGCTTATAATTATTATTACATTTTCCTATTAATTGTATTTGGTTATTATATGGGCTCCATGTTCAAGGAAGGTTTAGATCACAAAAGGGTTTCAATGGGGGCTGCAGAGGATCATTGTGGGGGGTGTCTGGAATTTGGGATTCATGGGAATAATTTCATCTGAAAATACATGAAAGATATATGAAATTGTTCAAATGATCAAGGGATGGGGCATGGTCACGGTGGGTAGAAAATCACTCAGAATATGAGGGAATCTGAATTCCCAGCCTGGAGAGCCCTGCCACATTCTTCAAGGGTGCAGCAACAGTCCCCTGAGTGCAGGAGCAGTGTCTGGCAAAAGAGGATGGCCCACTGATGGGTTCTTGTTATTGATGACTAACCTTATGAGTCTTTGCTCTTATAATTGTAACTTAGCCTACTGTTATGGTGTGCATAATGGTTGTGACATGAGAGGCTCTTTGCTGCTCTAATATGGTCTCTCTCTAAGCCAAACTCAGCATATGAATACATTACCTTCCCCCAAACATGCGACATGACTCCCAGGGATGTCCTTCCCTGAAAATGAGGGATAAATACCAAGTGTGAACTGGCAACATGATTGGAAAAAGACCTTGAATAAATGTTGAAAAGGTAAAGAGAAATAGGCTGATGTGGCTAAGAGACTTCAAAGAAAGTCAGGAGGTCATCCCAGAGGAAACACCTATGCACATGTCAGTAGGATCTCATAGAACACGAAAGTGGATATCACACCACACAGAGGGGCTACTGAGGGCTCTGGAGACACCCAGGACCTACCTAAGTGGGGATAGCCCCAGAGATTGATGCCTTAGTAGTGGGCGCTACTTTGGAATGTGTGCTCCTGAGAGTGACAGAGTTGGACTCAAATAAGGTCTCCCTGCACATGGTCCATCAGTCCCTTCTATTCAAACATATATAAGATGTGGGAGTGCTTCCAGAGAATGGATCCTTTGGCCTACCTATGTGTCAGCTGTGCCTAGAATCTCTGTGGAGCTGCAACTCCTATCTTACAGCTCAAAGGACACTTCCAAGTCACCTGGTGATGAGACAAAGATGGGCAATGACCATCCCAGGGAATGGAGAGGGCCTGCAACTGCAGGCAGGATAAGCCCATCCACAGTACCCATGGGATATAAATCCCTCAGGATTGGGGAAAGACCTATGGACTAGAGTGTACTTAATGGTATTCTTTTTTTATTATTATTATTATTATGGGTAAAAATCAAAATTCTCACAATACATACAAACATTTGCAAAATGATATATAAATATATATGCATATATGTGTATTTGCTTGCAAAAATGTTATTTATATATATATATATACATATATTTTAAGAGGTGCTTATATTACCCAAAATATTACACGGAACTCACTGGGATTCCCATTTGGCCCACCTCCCACACCTCACACCACATCCCACACAAATATCTCCCACAAGTGTGGCCCACCACCCTCAATGGACTTACACATCCTAGGGCCTTGCCACCAACCATAGACCACAGTTCACACCGTAGATCACACTCTACCACACAGTTCTGAGTGCTGTATGCTGATTTAAAATCGCCTACATCCGTTGCCACAAAGGTACTCAGGACAACCTCCAAATCCCAAAGAAGCCCCTGTATTTCAACTGCTCATCCCCTCCCTGCCCCAAAAGTGTCAAGTGGCCACTGGCTCCACCTCATTGTTCTAATTTCTTCAAATGCTAGAATCTCCATATGTGAACAACAGAATACTATCAAGTCCACTCTAGTAAATTGTTCTTCCCCCAATCCTGAGGGCACTGGGATGGTAATGTCCACTCCACCTCCAAGTGAGAGAGCAGTAATATCCCATGGATATGGTGGGTGGGATGATCCTGCCTGCAGATGCAGGCCCTCTCCATTCCCTGGGATGGTCATTGCCCATCGCTGTCTCCTCACCAGGTGAATTGGATGAGTCCATTGAGCTGTAGGGTAGGAGTTGCAGCTCCACGGAGATTCCACGCACACCTGGCACATAGGTAGGCCAGAGACTTCAGTCTCTGGAAATATACCTAAAAACTTCAACATCACATATAAGTTTGAATAGAAGGGACTGGTGAACCATGTGCAGGGAGGACTTATTTGAGTCCAATTCTGTCACTCTCAGGAACACAGATTCAAAAATGAAGCCCACTGATAAGGCATCATTCTCTGGGGCTATCCCCACTTATATAGGACCTGGGTGTCTCCAGAGCTCTCCGGATCCCCTCTGTGTGGGGTGATAAGCACTTAGATGTTCTATGAGCTCTTACAGAGGTGTGCGTAAGAGTTACCTCTGGGATGACCTCCCGACTCTCTTTGAAGTATCTTAGCCACTTGAACTCATTTGTCTTTACCTTTTCCCCCTTTAATTCAAGGTCTTTTTCTAGTTTTGTTGCCAGTTGGCACTTGGTATTAATCCCTCCTTGCCAGGGAGGCTCATCCCCGGGAGTCATGTCCCACGTGGAGGGTAATGTAATGCATTCATATGCTGAGTTTGGCTTAGAGAGAGGCCACATTTGAGAAACAAGGAGGCTCCCAGTTGGCAACCCTTAGGCATCCCACAACTGCAGGCTAAGTCTCAGTTACAAGAGAAAAGACTCACAAGGGTAGTCATCAATAAACAGAACACAGCAGTGGATCATCCTCTTTTGGCAGACACTGTCCCTGTACTCAGAGGACTATTGCTTCTCCCTTGGAGACTGTGGCAGAGCTCTCCAGGCTAGGAATTCAGATTCCCTCATTTATTGTGTGATTGTCCACCCATTGTGACCATGCCCCATCTTATGTTCTTTTGAACGATTTTGTATATCTTTCATGTATATTTGGAAGAACTAATTCCCATGAAACCCCCCTCCCTGACAACCCCCACCAATAATCCCCTGCTGTACCCATTGTAATCCTTCTGTGATCCAAATCCTCCATAAACATGCAGTCCATAAAATAATCAAATACACTTACTAGAAAAAAGAAACAAGTATGGTAAGCTTACATGCAAGAGACAAACATAAGGAAACTCAGGGGGGGGGGAAGAAAAGAGAAGGAAAAAAAAAACAATCAAACAAAAAACAAAACAAAATAAAATATAATTAGCAGATTGGGACATTCAAAAAAATGGGCAAAAAGGCAAAGGAAATGCCTTTAAATACATATATATATTCATTTTTCTTCTTTCTCTTTTTTTTTCTTTCCTTCCTTTTATCACTGTGTTATCGCATGTCTGGTGTGCCATGACACCTTCCCCCTCTCAATACCTATAGTCTCCCAATTTTTCATTTGATTTTCAAAGAAGATTTAGGTCACAACAAAGTCACACACAGAGTGCCGGAGACTCCTAGATACCAAACCATCCCCCCTTCCCCACCCCATATTAATTCCCCCCCTTTTTTTGAATGTTAGCATTGTTATAACTGTTATACACATAGCAAAATATAGCAACTAAACATTGTCAATGATTTACAGTATAGTTTACAATTTAGATTATACAGTTTAATAATTTTGATGATATTTACCATGTCCTGTTTCCATTACTGTAAGGTAATGAAAAACCTTCCCCATGACCACCAAACACCCCATTAGATATTGACTGTTCCCTTCCCCCCAGCCTCCCAGGTCCCATGATACCACCCTTTCCCTACCCATGGAATGTCAAGATTCAAAGTTACATGCCCAGGTGATTTGAACCTGCACTTTCAAATCCACCCACCCGCCAGTTCTGCACCCTCAAACCCAGGAACACCACCACTCATCTGTCCCATTCCCTAACATGCAACCACACTCTATCCCTTTACAATAGATTATGTCCATTAGGGTGATGGCTCAAAACCTGCTCTTCTCTTACTCTCCTTTGTTAACCTATATTTCAGGCAATGGTTACAGAGACTGCTCACTTTCCTCAGTTCAGATCAGTGAGTTCATATACTGTTCATCCTTCAGTGCCTGGCTTGCTTCACTCAACATAAGGTCTTCAAGATTCATCCACGTTATTCCATGTGTTAGCACTTTGTTCCTTCTTACAGCTGAGTAATATTCCATTGTATGTATGTGCCACATTTTGCTTATCCATTCATCTGTTGATGGGCACCTGGGCTGATTCCAAATTTTGGCAATGGTGAACAATGCCGCTGTGAACATTGGTATGCATATATCTGTTTGTGTCTTTGCTTTCAGTTCATCTGGGTATATACCCAGCAGTGGAATTACTGGATCATACGGAAGATCTATTTTTAGTTTTATGAGGAACGGACAAAATGACCTCCACAGTGGCTGGACGATACTACAGTCCCACCAGCAGTGGATGAGGGTTCCTATTCCTCCACATCCTCTCCAAAATTTAGTGTCTCCTGTTTTTATAATAGCTGCCATTCTGATGGGGGTAAGATGATATCTCATTGTGGTTTTGATTTGCATTTCACTGATAGCAAGCGATGTTGAGCATATTTTCATGTGATTTTTCCTTGGAGAAGTGTCTTTTCAGGTCACTTGCCCATTTTTTAAATGTGTTGATTGTCCTTTTATTTTCAAGATGTAGGATTTCTTTATATATGAAGGATATTATGTTCCTATTAGATATATGGTTGCCGAATATTTTTTCCCATTGGGTAGGCTGCCTTTTTATTTTCTTAATAACATGCTTTGAGGTGCAGAAGTTTTTAATTTTGAGGAGATCCCATTTATCTATTTTTTCTCTTGCTGCTCGTGTTTTTGGCTGTGAAGTTCATGAAACCATTTCCTATTACAAGGTACTGTATATGCTTCCCTACATTATCTTCCAAGTTCTTTATGGTTTTGGCTCTTATATTTAGATCTTTGATCCATCTTGAGTTGATTTTTGTATAAGGTGTGAGATGGTATTCTTCTCTCATTCTTTTGGATATGGATATCCAGTTCTCCAAGCACCACTTTTTAAAGAGGCCATTCTCTCCCAACTGAGTGGGCTTTGTGGCCTTGTCAAATATCAGATGACTGTATATGCGAATATCTATATCAGAACTCTCAATTCGGTTCCATTGGTCAGTAGTTCCTTCCTTGTGCCAATACCACGCCATTTTGATCACTGTAGTTTTGTAGTATGTTTTAAAGTCAGGTAGTGCGATACCTCCAACTTCATTTTTCTTTTTCAATATATCTTTGGCAATTCGGGGCCTCTTGCCTCTCCAAATATATTTTGTGGTTAGGTTTTCCAGTTCCTTAAAAAATATATTGTTGACTTTTATTGGGATTGCATTAAATCTGTAGATTAGTTTGGGTAGGAGAGACATCTTGATGATGTTTTGTCTTCCTATACATGAACAGGGAATATTTTTCCATTTATTTAAGTCTTCTTTGATTTCCTTTAACAGTCGTGTAGTTTTCTGTATATAAGTCCTTTACATCTTTAGTTAAATTTATTCCTAGTTATTTGATTATTTTATTTACTATTGTAAATTGCAATTTTTTCCTGATATCCTCCTCAGTTTGCTCATTATTGTTGTACAGAAATGCTACTGATTTTTGAGCATTGATCTTATAGCCTGCAACATTACTGAACTCCTTTATAAGTTCTAGAAATCTTGTAGATTTCTCAAGGATTTCCATGTATAGGATCCTGTCATCTGCAAATAATGAAATTTTTACTTCTTTTCCAATCTGAATGCCTTTTATGAACTTTTCTTGTCGCAGTGCTCGTGCAAGTACTTCTAAGACAATGTTAATTAGGAGTGGTGATAGTGGGCATCCTTGTCTTGTTCCAGATCTCAGAGGGAAGGCTTTTAGGATTTCACCATTGAAAATGATGTTAGCTTTGGGTTTTTCATCTATACACTTTATCATTTTCAGAAAGTTTCATCTATTTCTATCTTTTGTAGTGTTTTATGAGGAAAGAGTGCTGTATTCTGTTGAATGATTTTTCTACATCTATAGAGATGATCACGTGTTTTTTTCCTTTCAATCTGTTTATGTGGTATATTACATTGATTGATTTTCTTATATTGACCCATCCTTGCATACACTGGGTGAAACCCACTTGGTCATGGTGTATAATTCTTTTGATATGTTCTTGAGGGCGATTAGCAAGTATTTTGTTAAGGATTTTAGCATCTAGGTTCATTCGAGTAATTGGTCTGTAATTTTCCTTTCTTGTGGTATCTTTATTTGGTTTTGTTATTATGGTAATGTTGGCATCATAGAATGAGTCAGGTAATATTCCTTCTACTTCTATTTTTTGGAAGAGCTTAAGTAGAATTGGCGTTAGCTCTTTCTGGAATATTTGGTAGAATTCAGCTGTGAAGCCTTCTGGTCCTGTGCTGTTCTTAGTTGGGAGGTTTTTAATGAATGATTCTATCTCTTTACTTGAAATTGGAATGTTGAGTTCATCTATTTCTTTTTTCATCAATGTCGGCTGTTTGTGGGTTTCTAGAAGCTTGTCCATTTCCTCTAAATTGACATTCTTGTTGGCATATAATTTTTCAAAGTATCCTCTTGTGATCCTCTTTATTTCTGTGGGGCCAGTATTTATATCACCTTGCTCATTCCTTATTTTATGTATTTGCATTTGTTCTCTCTTTTTCTTTGTTAGTCTGGATAAGGGTTTGTTAATTTGGTTGATATTCTCGAAGAACCAGCTTTTGGTTTTGTTTATTGTTTCCAGTGCTTTCTTATTCTCTATTTCATATAGTTCTGATCTAATCTTTGTTATTTCCTTCTTTCTACTTCCTTTAGGTTTAGTTTGTTGTTGTTTTTCCAATTCCTCCAAGTGTGCAATTAGGTCTTCAATTTTAGCTCTTTCTTCTTTTTTTATATATGAATTTATGGCTATGAACTTCCCTATCAGGACTGCCCTCGCTGCATCCCATACCTTTTGATATCTTGTGTTGTCGCTTTCATTAGTTTCATGGTAGTTACTGATTTCTTTTGAAATTTCCTCTTTGACCCACTGTTTGTCTAAGAGTGTGTTGTTTAACTTCCATATCCTTGTGCCTAACCTGTTTCTCTGGCCCTTAGTGATTTCCAACTTCATTCCGTTGTGGTCAGAGAAATTACTTTTTATAATCACAATCTTTCTGAATTCATTGAGTGTTGTTTTGTGGCCTACCATGTGGTCTATTTTGGAGTATGTTCCATGTGCACTCGAGAAGAATGTAAATCCCGCTGTATTTGGGTGTACTGTTCTATATATATCTATTAAGTCCAAGTATTCTAATGTATTGTTGAGTGCCTTAGTTTCTTTATTGATTCTCTGCCCAGATGTTCTGTCTAATGATGATAGTGGTGTGTTGAATTCCCCTGCTATAATTGAAGAGGAATTTATTCTCCTTTTAGTTTTTCCAGAGTTTGCTGCACGTATTTTGAGGCACTTCGATTAGTTGCGTAAATGTTGATGATTGTTCTCTCTTCTTGAGAGATTACTCCTTTATTAATATGTAGTGTCCATCTTTGTCTCTTACAATAGTTTTGCATTTAAAGTCTATTTTTCTGATGTTAGAATAGGTACTCCTGTCCTTTTTTGTCTATTTTTAGCTTGTAAAATCGTTTTCCAGCCATTCACTTTCAGCCTCCTTGAATCCCTTGGCCGAAGATGGGTTTCTTGTAGACAGCATATAGATGGATCATATTTTCTTATCCATTCTGCCAATCTGTGTCTTTTGATTGGTGAATTTAATCCATTAACATTCAGTGTTATTACTCGTAACGAATTTCTTACTTCAGCCATTTTTTCTTTGGATTAATGTATGTCATATGTTGTTTTGTTTCTCTTTTTGATTTTTCAGTTGTTTTTAAACTCTCCTCCAACTCTCTCTCCCTTGTTTTTTCCTTTCAACTTGTAGAGATTCCTTTAGTATTTCTTGAAGTGCTGGTTTCTTCTTGACATGCTCTTTTTTTTGCTGTTTATCTGTGAATATTATGAACTCTCCATCATTTTTGAATGCCAATTTTGCTGGATAGAGAATTCGTTTCTTGAAGTTTTTTTCTTTTAGTGTTTTGACTATGTCATACCAGTGTCTACTTGCCTCCATGGTTTCAGCTGAGAAATCAGCACTTAATCTTATTGTCCTTCCCTTGTATGTGATGGTTCTCTTTTCTAATAAAAGAAGAAGAAGAAAACAAAATAGATAGAATGGAAATTGACACCCTTAAGTTGTGGGCCTATGAAAAAATGTTGTCTCTAAGAGCCACAACAGAAAACAGAAGGCAGAAGATGCAGGAAGGATAAGCGATAGTTTGTAATACAGAATCAATATATACAGCGAGTGGGTAATTACTGAAAAAGAAGCCCTGCAAAGAAGCTCCAGCTGGCAGCACCTAATTAAAAAAAAAATAGAAGGAAAAAGAAAGGGGAGAGGAAAGAGGAAAGAATAGCAAGAGACTGGAAAGAAACAGAGGTAAACCAAAGATCCACTCAGGCAAGCAGTCAAACAGAGCTAAGGTGGGTCAATGATTCCCCTAGGGTCCTCGTGGATCCTTCCTGCCTACTTGTGTTTATCAATCAATTTCCCCACAGCATTCTATATGCAGGTCCTGAAGCAGCTTTTAGCTATTAAACTAAATTAAAAAGAATTTATTTTTCATTTTTTGTGGTGACCTCACTTTTTTTAAAAAAAATTTTTTAGCCAAATGCAAGACACAAAATAATTCCTCCTCTATAACAACCCCCTTATGGAAGGGACCCTAACTGGGCCCGTGGAAATTAATCAAGCATGACCCACTTTCCAGACTCCCCAGATTAGCTGTAGCTCTGTTTTTAGTCAGTGAGGAGTGCTAAAGTTGGCCTATTCCACCCCTTCTGGAGCCAAGCTCGAGCATCACTGGGTTGCTAAGTAAATCAGTTTGAGTGCATATTTGCATCTGCTCTCAGCCTGATGCTGCTTCAGGTTGGCTTATCTGCTCCCCAAAGCTATGGAGCGGTGCAGGCAGCCAAATCGATGTCTAAAAATAAAAAAATACCCTTCCCTGTCCTCCAACAGAACCCTCCCTCTTTTGGGAAGTGTCATTTCATCCTGGCTCCACAGCAGCCCCGGTCTTATACCTGGGTGGCTAGGGAAATCAGCTCCATTCACCGACCAGAATCCCCCCTCCAGTTCACTGGGTGCTGATTAGCTTGTTTGTTCTGTTCACACAAGGTCCAAGTGGCATCAGGCAGCCAGATCCCCAGAAAATAAAACTTTTTCGCCCTGCCCGCAGCTCCAAATGGCCGTTTTATTTTATTTTATTTTTCCTCCCTAACCGCAGGGCTCAGCCGTCTGTGCCAACCACCACCGGGAGCCTTAAAACTCATGAATCTCTACCGTTCTGTCCACGCTATTGATCCGCACAGATAGATGTCCCAAGCTTCTCACTTCACGCGTGCACAGCACGGACCCCTGGGCAGGACCCCGTCCACAATCGGCCTTGTTCTGGGAGCTTGAAGTGTGTGCCCTCCTACACTAATGCCATCTTGGCCCCTCTTCTCTGCATTCTTTACATTCATTTTGTTTCTGTCCACTATGAGTTTTTACATGTCCTGTGAGATATGATTTGTACCTAAAGGTTTTTTCACATGCCTTACATGCATATGGTTTCTTTGCAGTAGGAAATCTCTTGTATATGAAGTTTGACATTTGAATTAAAGCTTTCCCACATATATATGATTTCTCTTCAGTGAGAATTTTCTTATGAATAAGTAGGGTTTCTCTCAGGCTGCATATATGACATTTCTATGTTTGTACCCTGTATGGCTTTTAAAATGAAGAATAAATAATGACTGTAAAGAGCGGACTACATTCAGGAAAGTCATATGCTTTTTCTCTAGTTTGATTTTTCTCATATTCCATGAGGTTCTGTTTCAGATGGAAGCATTCCCATGTTCGTTACAATACTAACTAATGTACGAATATTTCATGCTCAATGAGATTTAATGACTGACTGAGGGATTGCCAATATTCCTTAAATACACAGGGTTTTACTCCTGCGTCTTTGATGGGTCACTAGTTTTCCCAAATTCATGAAATCCCAAATGTTTTCTCTGATAGATTAATTCTCAGGTATCTCACGAGGTTTAATTTCCAAGAAAACTTCACACTCATTACACTTAAAGGGGAGGACTACCATGTGGGGCAAACAGGCAAAACTCATTGTCTTCATTCTTTTTCCCTTACATAGATTCCCTCATGCTTAGGTAAGCATGATGCAAATTCCTTCAAAGTGAAGTTACATTCATAGAAGTGTTATTTTGAGGAAACTGCTTGCCATCAGAGAACATATTTCCCAACTTTCTTACATTCTCTGCTTTCATCTTAAGACTGTATTGTTGTGGAAGTGGATATAGCTTCACTCACAAGCCTTTTCTTATGTGGTTCTTTCTGCTTCTCTAATGTCCTATGCTTCTTTATAGTTTGTGGTGTGCAGCAAAATCAGTGCTTATAGGGAAATTTATATCATTGAATGCATTCATTAGAAAACAGGAAAGATCCAATATCAATCATCTAAGTGTCCAATTTTGGAAGTGCAACAATATCACCCTTTTTAAAATTCTATCAATTATGGCTCTTCTTGCCTCAAATGAACATCACATCCAGTTTGGTGACTTCATAATTTGGAAATGGGGCAGTGGTACAGCACTTGATTTATGATGGGGAAAAAAAAAACACCCCACAAATCAACCATGGCACCTTCATTATTCTGAAGGATAAGAAAGTTGCAGCTTCCAAAGATGCATGAATAAGGTGGCCCCAGAACAAATGTCTAAATGTCAAGCATGGAAATCCTGAACACTTGGTTTGGACTGACTATATTTGCTCAATTTTTTTTTCTATTTATTTGGATGAGATGCATTGTTTAATATTCTTTAAAGTTTACTGAGGAAATCATAACACTTTTGCTTTCCTTGCCAAATCTGCACTTATTATTTCTTATTGACTTGCCAAATAATGTATTTTTAAACATTTTATATCCTGTATTAGTAAGCCAAAGGGGTGCTGATGCAAAATACCATAAATCTATTGGTCTTTATAAAGGGTATTTCTTGGGGTAAAAGCTTACATTTACCAGGCTGGAAAGCATAAGTTTCTTCCTTCACCACAGTCTTTTACACCATCTTGGAGCAAGACAGCTGCCACATTTGCCAGGGTTCAGGCTTCTTTGGTTCCTCTCTTCTCATGGCTGAGTTTCTCTCTGGGCTTATCACCTCTGTTTACTCCACAAGGTCAGCTGTAGACTATGAGGCTCTCTAAGCTTTGCCTCTATCCACAAGACCAGCTGTGAACTGTCAGGTGAATCGCTTGTCTTTTTACGCTGGGGCCTTCTGTTGTTGCTCATCAGAAATCTAACCTCAAAAACTACTCCAACTCTGTCCTTTGCCCTGTCTTTTAATGTCTGAGAACCCACCTACCAATGGACAGAGCTCAAAGCCCTACCGACTCTGGCCCTGTCAACGCCCTTATCATAACTTAACCATGCCCATATTTACAGACCAGTTTACAACCATAATCCAAAATCTATTTTTGGAATTTATAATGATATCAAACTGCTACATATCCACTTCCCCATCTTATGCTGTATATTATTTTACGGTGCATTTGAACACTTTATTGATGTCCTAGGCCATGGATATCATTATTCCTTTATCTATTCAATTGTCATTCATATATATTAATTTAATTAACAGATGTTGTTCTTCAGTCCATCCTGTATCTTGAAACTTCTGAGATTATTTTCTTTCTGCCTGAAGAATATTCTTTTACATTTCTTTTAAAGTGAATTGCTGCCAACAAACTTTATTAGTTTTTATTCATCTGTAAAAGTATTTATTTTAATTCTTCCTGAAGGATTGAAATGACTTAAGTCTCAGGTCTCTAAGATTTCACTGCCTTTGAGAGCTCCATAAGGGTTGAATTTCTCCATTCTGTTGTAAATGCAATCAGTTATTTGGAGAAGAGAATAGGCACTTTCATTTTACAGCCTGCCTCCGGCCCCCCACCCCCCAGGCCAAATCTGTGCACTCTGGCTAAGGGGATGGGAATAATTGAACACCTCTGTCAGTTACACACCTGATTTTGCAGTTATAATTTGTGGGAAAAAGCACAGTATATTGAATTCTTCTTTGGACCATTCTCAGGAGCAGTTGGAAAGGAGAGAAGACCATACCAATTCTCCCCAGCAGGAACCTCAAGCTTATAAAATATGTGTGGTCATTAAAAACCCGGACACCCATCTGACCCTAATGTGGGAACGGTGGGCCTAATGGGGGAATGGCGCCACTCATGCTGGGAAAAGCTCACTCCCCCCACCCACTGAGATGTTAATGGCAAATATCTGCTTCTGTAACTCTGCTTGCTTGCTTTGCTCAGAACCCTATATAGAAACATATACGTTTAAACCTACTGGTCATGTCTCCTGGCATGCACAGAAAAGTTTGATGCACATGGGAAGAAAGTTTATAAAGGCTGTAGCCTCAAAAATTTAGGTGTGACTCTTACTAAAGAGCGTGCTTCAGCCATTAATAAAGGTTCCATTTAATTTTTCTCCTGGGAGTTGTTATTTATATGAAATGTTCCATTTCATTCTGGAGGCCCAAGTGAGATAGACTGTAGCCGGCCACACTGATGCCTTCAGGGGTAGGCCTCTGAGGAACGTTCCTCAGCCCCAGTAGGTCCTCAGTCAGGCCAGAAATTCCACAGGAGATTATTAATTCAACCTAAGGAACTGCCAGTTCTGTTCCGTTTTGGTAAATTTTGTAAGTTTGGATCCAGAGGAGGCCATTAGGCTGCCAGATGTACCTTTACTCCCATGCCATGGCTACCAGGTGAGACGTCACCTGGGGCCTCAGAATAGGCTCAACGTTCATGTATCTGTGTGTGTAGCTGGATGTCTGTCCATAACATTTCTGCTCAGTTTCTGTTCTGTTTTGATTGTTACTATGGGTCAATCCTCCTCTTGTCCTACCACACCCCTTGCCTGTCTTCTAAAGAACTTTCAGGAATTCAAGAAGGCAGCAGCTTGATATGGAGCCAAGTTAAACCTGGGGACCCTCTGAACCCTTTGCAAATTGGAGTGGCCCACCTTTGGTATGGGCTGGCCATCTGAAGGAATGACAAATATCCCAAAAGTCTACAACGTCTGGTGAGTCATCTATGGCAAACTTGGCCACCCGGACCAGATTCCTTACATTGATGTGTGGATAGATCTTTTTACAGACACTCCCAAGAAACTAAAATTTTGTCTTGCAGAACAAAGGCACTTGGCCCAGTCAAAACCCCAACTTCCATTGAAAGCTCCTGTTAAGAACCCCAGTCCTTTGGTACTGCAAGATGCTCCTGATGAACTAGCCCCTTACCTACCCACCCCCCAATCTACTTCTCATTCCCCTCTGACTGCTCCCTCCCCATCCACTCCTCCTCCTCTCTTTCTGAACCAATCATCTACAGACAGCCTATACACTCCACTCCCCACACCCACTGATACCTCTCTAACTAGCGTTCCCCATGGCTTAATTTCTCTCCTAGAAACTATCTTTTTCACCCATAATCCTATGTGGGATGACTGTCAGCAACTGATACAGGTCATATTCACTTCAGAGAGAGATCGTATCTGGAGGGAGGCTGTAAACCCTATCATGGGTCGAGACGGCGAACCCACTACTGAACTTACCCAAATAGAAACTGTGTTCCCCTCTACCAGACCAGACTGGAATTACAACCAGGATCAAGTTAAGGAGGCTCACAAATGGTTTCATCAGACTCTCCTTCGTGGCCTTCAAGCTTCTGCCAGAAAGCCAACGAATCTTTCTAACATGAGTGAAACTACCACATGCCCTAATGAGTCACCCTCTGCCTTTCTTGAGTGTCTAATGGAGGCCTATAGAAATTAAACCCCTATAAAACCTGAGGCACCTGAAAATCATAGGGCTATAAATATAGCATTTGTATCACAGTCAGCTCCTGATATATGAAAGAAATTGCAAAGGCTAGAGGGGTTTGAAGGGAAGCTAATATCTGAACTGATGGAGGTGTCAGAGAAAGTGTATAATAGGGAGAATGATGATTCTCTAAAAATGAAGAAGGTGGCAAAGGTCCTGTTGAGCACAATGGTGACAGAGTGTGCTAGGGCGTCTTTCTCCCATGGATTCTCTGGGAACCAGAGGAAGCCAAGGCAAGGTAGACCATGATGTCAAAGGGACCAGTGCATTACTGTAAAGAAAAGGGACACTGGAAAAATGAATTCCCCCAATGCTGCCAGACCCAGGCCCAGCCCTGCAGTTGCTAGACTCATGGGGCCAGGGTTCACCAGGCCCCTGAGAGCCCATGGTGAAACTAACAGTAGGGGGCAACCCTGTTAACTTCCTGGTCAATACAGGGGCTACATCTCTGCCCTAAATTCAGACTCTGGTCCCTTTAAAGCTGAACATACTCTGGTTCAAGGGGTCACTGGGAAGATACACTGTTATACCTGGACCACCACCCGGACCATTAATCTTGGATCTGGGACTGTCACCCACTCATTCCTCATTATGCCCAACTGTTCCTACCCGCTGCTGGGATGAGACTTTCTACAAAAATTGGAAGCCACCATCTCCATCTGGGATGGTGAGACGAAGCTAAAATTCTGCACTCAGCCCCAGTTCCTCCTAGTAACTTGCCCTATCTTGGAAGAATATCTCCTAACAGGTCTCAAGGAACCTCCAGTGGCTAATTGTTTCTGCAAGAATTCCATCACCTGGTTCTGAGAGTCTGGGCCTAGAACTCCTCCACCACCCGGACTGGCTCAGCATCAGGCCACCATGGTATTGAAAAAACTCAAACAGCCACAAAACCAGGACTGGAATTGAAAAATGCATCAGCCATCTACTCGATGCAGGTATTCATGTTCCTTGCCAGTCCCCGTGGAACACCCCCTTACTTCCTGTGCAAAAGCCGAGGAGCAGAGAGTATCAGCCAATATAGGATCTTAGAGAAGTAAATAACAGGGTTGAAACAATACACCCTAGTGTCCCTAACCCATACATTCTTCTAAGCCAGCTCCCTCTGGAACATCCTACCTACATGGTCCTGGATTTAAAAGACAAATTCTTTTCTATACCTTTGGCACTGGTTAGCCAGCCCATTTTTGCCTTTGAAGATCCTCGTCCCGGGGCATTTGGGCAGCTGACATGGACAAGGATTCCTCAAGGATTCAAAAACGCCCCCAACTTGTTTGGAGAGGCTCTGGGGCAAGATTTGTACCCCTTCAGAGAGCAGCATCCAGGTATTACCCTACCTCAGTATGTAGATGACCTCCTTCTAGATGCACCGGACTCAGACTCTTGCAAGGTGGCAACTCTCAGCCTACTCAAAGCCTTAGCAGAAATGGGATATCGTGTATCTGACAAAAAGGCTCAGCTCTGCTCCCACTCTGTAACATATCTTGGATATATCTTAGAAAAAGGGGAGCAGGAACTTTACGCAACAGGATACAAGCTGTATTGGGCATCCCTGAGCCAACCTTGAAATGACAGGTACACGAATTTCTTGGCATGGTAGGATATTGCAAATTGTGGATCCTCGGATTTGCAGAAATTGCTACGACCCTTTATGCTGCCACAGCAGGCAAGGGAAGTGACTTGTTGTGGACCAACAAGCAGCAGGAAGCTTTTACATGCCTGAAGACAGCTCTGGTGAGTGCCCCCACCCTTGGGTTACCTGACATGTCCAAACCCTTTCATCTATTCGTTGATGAAAGTCACGGGGTTGGCAAAGGAGGCTTAACCCTGTCCATTGGGCCTTGGCACCGACCAGTAGTGTACCACTAAAAAAAACTGGACTATGTAGCTGCCGGATGGCCCACCTGTCTAAGAGCTGTTGTGGCCACTGCCCTTTTACTTAAGGAAGCCTCTAAGTTAACCTTTGGCCAAAATCTGGTGGTAACAGCCCACATTCGGTAGAAGTGCTCCTCCACAGTCTCCCAGACTGCTGGATATCTAATGCCAGAATCACACAATATCAAGTGTTATTTTTGAACCCACCCTGTGTGGTATTCATAACAATGGAAGCATTAAATCTGGCCACCCTGCTCCCTGACTCTAGTGCCCCCCCCCGGTGGCCCACAACTCCTTACACTTGGTGGAAACCCTGATGGGGCTACACCCAGATTTCACCTATGTGCCTTTGCAGGAGGCTTCCAATAATCTCTACATAGATGGAAGCAGTTTTGTTTAGGATGGAATTCTGTTACACGGGAGAAGCTGTAATAGAGCCTCCCAAAACTATGTGCTCAATTTTAAGCCATGGCACCTCCACCCAATGGGCCAAACTAATAGCCCATATTCAGGCTTTAAGATGGGGGAAAGACCAAACTGTCAATATTTACACGAAGAGCCACTATGCCTTTGCTACAGCCCATGTACACAGTGCACTGTACCAAGATTGAGGATTCCTAACATCTGGAAGAAAAGAGATTAAAAATGGAGCTGAAGTCCTAGCATTATTAGAAGCCATTTGGTTCACTGACCGAGTTGCCATTGTTCACTGCAACGGACAATAAAAGGGAAATTCCCCGCAGGCAGAAGGCAACCGACTAGCAGATGAATTCAAACGGGCCACTGCCTTCCTACTGCTCAACCCAGTCCAAATGCTCCCGACAAACCCTAGCCAGGAACTCCCGGCTCTACGCTACACCCCAGAAGATGTCAAGCAGGGGGAAGGTCTAGGAGCTAAAATTTCCCCAGAAGGTTGGTTAGTCCTACCTGATGGCAGGACATATCTACTCAAAGCTGTGGGAAGGCAATTAGTCACAATGCTGCATGACACCACACATTTGGGCAGCACTAAATTAATAGAACTAATAAAAAGAGACTTTTATTTCCCAGGTTTCTCTAAAATCAGCAAAAGCATCACATCAAGAAGTGAAGCCTGTGCCAGAGTAAATCAAAGAGTAGGTGCTCAAGCTCCAGTGGGAACTAGGTTCCAAGTGATCGAACCAGGGGAGCACTGGGAGATAGGCTTTACTGAAATAAAGTTGGGAAATATGGGTATAGGTATCTCCTGGTGCTGGTAGATACATTTTTGGGACAGGTGGAGGCCTACCCGACTAAAAATGAAAAAGCCACAGTAGTAGTTAAGAAGCTGATAGCACAAATCATTCCGAGAATTGGACTTCTTCTTAGAATAGTGTCAGTAATGGTCCAGCCTTCATAGCACAGGTGTCTCAACAATTGGCTAAAGCCCTGGGAATAAATTGGAAACTGCACTGTGCATTTCAGCCGAAAGTTCAGGAAAGGTTGAAAGGATGAACCACACCTTGAAAGAAACCCTAACCAAGTTGGTTCTGGAGTCTAGTGAAAACTGGGTGAGTCTCCTACACTTTGCCCTCCTTAAGGCCAGATGTACCCCCCATGTGTAGGACATTATGCCCTATGAAATATTATTTGGCAGACCCCCAACCCTGTTACCCAAGTTGGGGTTGGAAAAATATCTGAATATGACAAAAAATATCTTTTCTCTATTCTAAAGGAACTGGACCTGGATTAAGAAAATGGTCAATCGAATGGTCCAAGAAGCCCATCCCCCTCGTCCATGTTCCAACCCTCCTTTATTTTAGGTACAGCCAGGAAATCTAGTCTGGGTATGAAAGCTCCAAGCTGGAACAGTCGAACCATGGTGGACTGACCCATATGTGGTGATCCTCACAGTGCCCAAGGCAGTAAAAGTCATGGGGAATAGACAATGGATACATGCGTCTGAGTTAAAGTCATCAGAACCGGTACGGTGGACTCAGAGGCAGAAAAGTGGACAGTCACTAGAATAGAAGACCCCATAAAGATCAAGATTCCCTGAACGAGTTAAGACTAAGAGTGGGGAAGAGGGAGGGATATGGTAACAGCCTGGCAAATGAGTTTGCTGCCCCTGTTGGTCATTAGCGTGTGCATCAATAGTTTTGGTTAACCTCCTATAACTGGAGTATTATAAGGACAAGGGACAGAAAGGTTCTAAATGTCACTCAAACTACTGGGAAAAATCCCACCCTCTCTTTTGACCTGTGTGCCCTCCTTGGGGAGAATTGGAACAACCTAGACATAGAGCCAGATAGCCCTCCTGCATGTCACAGATGTGGAGACAAATATTTAGAAAGAGGACTATCCCAGGCCAAGCTCTATGCCTGTCCCGCAGATGGTCCCCCAGAATGCCATACTAGAGGACAGTACCACTGTAATCAATGGGCTTGTGAAACCCTAGTTCCAGAGGAACTAGGAGATGGAGTTCCAGAGATACTGCCATCAGCTTCTTCAGGGGAATCACAGTCCCTGAACCCAATCAGGGTGTCCAGTAACCCCATTCACATCCATATTAACAATGGGTTCAACAATGTCTGGGAAGGAGGCAAAACATGGGGCCTCAGACTATATGTAGTTGGTCAAGACCCCAGAGCTGAGTTTACCATCCAATGGGGTATTCTAAAACCCCTTCGACACAATCTGCTGGTCCCCAACTGGGACATTCTCTTTAACCCAGAACTGGTAATTCCACCCTAAAGAAAACCAGGACCCTTACGGTCCCTCAAGCAAAACCCCCCAGAACCCCCTTGTTGTCAATGTCCTCTGTCTTCACTTTCTTAAATGAGAGCCAACCAAATGCCACCAATGATTGCTGACTCTGCCTAAACCCCTAACCCATGAATTACATTGGAATAGGAGAAGATGGAAGCACTATCCACAATACATCACTGTATGTTCAAAAGATATCAGTAGAGAGTCGGGAGGTCATCCCAGAGGTAACACATATGCACACCTCAGTAGGAGCTCATAGAACATCAAAGTGCATATCACCCCACTAGAGGGGCTCCAGAGAGCTCTGGAGACACCCGTGTCCTATATAGGGGGGATAGCCCCAGAGACTGATGCCTTATCAGTGGGCTTTATTTTGGAATCTGTGCTCTTGAGAGTGACAGAATTGGACTCAAATAAGTCGTCCCTGCACATGGTTCATCAGTCCTTTCTATTCAAATCTATATGTGATGCTGGAGTTTTTAGATATATTTCCAGAGACTGGAGCCTCTGGCCTACCTATGTTCCAGCTGTGCATGGAATCTCGGTGGAGCTGCAACTCCTACCCTACAGTTCAATGGACTCATCCAAGTCACCTGTCGAGGAGACAATGATGGGAAACAGCCATCCCAGGGAATGGAGAGGGCCTGCATTTGCACGCAGGATCATCCCACCCACCACATTCCGTGGGATATAAGCCCTCTCTCACTTGGAGGTGGAGTGGACATCACAATCCCAGTGCCCTCAGGATTGGGGGAAGAACAATGGACTAGAGTGGACTTGATGGTATACTGTTGTTCACATATGGTGATTCTAGCAATGGAAGAAATTATAACAGTGAGGTGGAGCCAGTGGCCACTGGACACTTTCAGGGCAGGGAGGGAATGTGGAGTAGAAATACAGGGGCTTTTTAGGGATTTGGAGGTTGTCCTGAGTGCCGTTGTGGCAACTGATGTAGGCCATTTTGAGTCAGCACACACCATTTGGGACTGTGTGGGAGAGTCTACGATGTGAACTGTCGTCTATTGTTGATGGCAAGGCCCCAGAATTTGTAAGTCCATTGAGGGTGATGGGCCACACTTTTGGGAGACTTGTGTGTGGGATGTGGTGGGAGGTGTGGGAGATGGAGAACATGGGAAACCTGGTAGGTTCTGAGTAATATTTTAGGTATCTAAGCTCCTCTTAAAAATATATATATATATATGTATAAATAACATTTTTGTAAGCAAATGCACATATATGCATATATATTTATATATCATTTTATCAATATTGGTATGTATTGTGAAAATTTTGATTTTTACTCACAATAAAAAATAAATTAATTAAAGAAAATAGAAGTCCAAGCTGTCCTGTACAGTGAAAAAAAAAAAAAGATATGAGCAAATGAGAGCCAAAGTTTATGTAAGTGGGGTCATGAGCCAGTAATAACTCTGGGGGACTTAAAAGGTTACAGCACCTGTTTCGTCCCCTCCTCAAGCAAAATTAATGCAAACTTCCTAGGCACCCACTGTTCTTCAGTTGTTTTCTCTGAAGAAACTGATGAATCCTATTATTGGAAAGCCTCCAATGGCACTTGGTTTGCCTGTACCCAAGAATCACCCTTTGTCTCTTCCCACAAACCTTGTCACAATCTAAGACTGAAAAAGACCCAGTCATTTGAATCCTGGTGCATTTCATTCCACATGTATACTGGTATTAAGGTGAAGGAAGCTGCGAGCATTTTAGAACTATGAGTTGCTTTAAACAAATTCCTATTCTCGTTTCCATTATGTTTGGGCTTGGGATGCGGGGATGCAGCAGGCTTGGGAACGGCAGCCATGATCACTGGTAAAGAAAATTTTAACACCTTATCCACTCAAGTTGACTTAGACCTAAAAGAGTTAAAAAATCAGTTAGTCATCTCAAAAATTCCTTAACATCTTTGGCCAAAATGGTTCTGCAAAATAGGCCTGGGTTAGAGATATTATTCTTAAAACAGGGAGGACTATGTATAGCCCTCAGTGAAACCTGCTGTTTCTACGCTAAGCACTCAGGAGTGATAAAGGAAATCTTCTCATTAGTCAGAAATAGGACACAGGAATGAGAAGAACTCAGAACAAAAAGTACAAACTTGTATGAAAGCCTGTATTCATGGTCTCCATGGATAACAACCTTAATCACTGCTGCTGCAGTCGCACTTGACCTCATTATGCTGTGATTTCTATTAGGCCCTCTTTTCATTAACTGTCTCACTTGCTATATTCAAAAAAGATTACAGGCAGTAAAACTAATGGTGCTACACTCACACTACACGCCTCTTTCTACTGACACAGAGTCAATGGTTTGACTAATGCCATTACAGGAGTAGGGAATGAAAAGGAAACAAGACCACACCAATTCTCCCCAGCAGGAACCCCAAGCTTATAAAATATGTGTTGTCTTTAAAAACCCGGTCACCCACCCAGGCCTAGTGGGGAAATGGCAGGCCTAATGTCAGAATGGCACCACTCGTGCTGGGAAAAGATAAATCACTCCCCACCCCCCACTGAGATGCTAATGGCAAATATCCTCTTTTGTAACTCTGCTTGCGTGCTTTCCTCTGAAACCTATATAGAAATGTATATGTTTAAACATACCAATCCTGTCTCTTGCCACGCTCGGGAAAGATCGGCACGCAAGGGAAGAAAGGCTATAAAGGCTGCAGCCTCCAGATTTTATGTGTGACTCTTACTAAAGAGCATGCCCCAGCCTTTAATAAAGGTTCCATTAAATTTTTCTCCTGGGAATTGTTATTTATAGGAGGTGTTCCACTTCACAGTGCAACAGTGGTCAGCACACCATTTTGCTCAATGATGGCCAAACCCAAAGTACAGCCACTGCTTTATGAGTTCCCATTTCTCCCAGACTTAGGAGATCCCTCCTGATCCCTGTGCCATGGTTTAAATCCCTCTTTTGAATCTTGTGTGGACCCTGGAAATGTATGTTCTTACTAACCCATTGCTTGGTGTGTAAGTCTTTTCTATGTAGGACATTTTGGTTAGATTCAGATAAGGGACGTTTCAAGTAGCTCACATATTGTTAGAATGCTTTAGTTTATTTAAGGGCCTCTGATTAGATTTCAGGCACCAGGATGGACCCCAATCATTGTGCAGAAGTCCTACATACAAGGAACACACAAAGAAAGTGTGCTGCCATGTGGGAGAGGGCTCCAGGATCTCCTACAGCTGTGGAGAGACACAGAAACCCTGAGAGGCTGAGGGAGAGGTCCGAGGCTGGAGTCATGGAGCAGCTTGAATCTGAAGACATCCAAGCCGGAGGATAAGGGAGAGGTGTGAACAATTGTGTCTGATGGTGCACTGCTGGGCTCAAGGACAAAATGAGTTTGAAGGAGAAGGCAGAGAAAGACAGGTAGGCTGAACATTTTGCCTTGGGAGGAGTCCAGCAGCAGCTGACCCTTGTTAAGACACCATTTTTTATGATGCCTTGATTTGGACATTTTCACAGCCTCAGAAATATAAGCTTTAACCCTAATAAATTCCAATAAAACCAAAGCATTCAAAGTATGTTGCATTGGCAGTGCTTAGCAAACTCAAACAGCAAGGGACACAGGTTTGGAGAGCTGCCCTGTTCCCAAAAGGCAGTGTTATCCTGCTGTCCAGTGAATTCACCTGTAAACTGTGGGTGTCTCCAGACTAAACAGGATTGAGTACTGGTAAGATGGAGGGGTAGTGCTCTTGGCCAGCAAGTCCTACAAGACAGGGAGTCAGGCAGGGGTTTCACATTGTTTTGTGAAATGTATAAATTTCATGATGTACCTGGCTCAGGAAGTGGTTGGGCGATGGGCAGTGGCAGATAAAAGCATGAGACCTGGAGTCTGGTACAGCAGAGGAGTCAGGGCACAGAGACGAGACTTCCTGCTCCTGCTACTCTGCCCTTCCCTCTTTCCCTTGGCACCCAACTTTGCCCCTTGAGGAGGCTGTTCTTACTGTACCACTTCTGGATCTCAGGCACAGACTCAGGTGTCCTGTTTCCAGTCCTACATTCAACTCCAATCTTGGGGCAGCTAAAGAAACAGCAATGCCAAGATAAACCATGTTGGTGTCAGGAAGGAAATGTCAAAATTCACATTACAGCATTGGCTACACCAATAACATCACCAGAATGAGCAACATTAGGCCAGTGATCCTAAAAATAGTACAGAAATCCCAGAATGTCCTGGGAAATATGGCTGACAAGAATTGAAGTGAGGTTGTGAGAGGGTGTAATGTTTGCAGAAAACCTCAGAGGGTGCCCATGCCAGATATTTCTCAGACTAAGTTAATATTAAATTTTCAACACATTTTTAACAGTGTTGAAAATGATGCAGACTTCTTCAATCCCAGAAGAGAACAGAGGGGTTGGATAGGAAGAAGCTGATGAACAACTGAAGAAGCTTGACTGTAACATGTGTTCACTGCATGTCCCTGAAGCCAGAGAGAGAATGTCCTGTTTGGGAACCAAACTCTCAGAGCCCCGATGAAAACCATCATCATAGGTTCTGAATTGGAAAAGGAGGACAGGGAGACAGCCCTGCTCAGGACTCACAGCCTCAGTTAGGGATGTGACTTACTCCAGCGTTTCTTCACTGGGGAGTAAGCAGTAGGAAGTCTGTCTTCTCCTGTGGTGCTAACAGCCCTCTAACAAGACATGTGTAGGGATCAGTGTGGATTTCACACAGTCACATCCATGTTCTTTGTCTCCATGTTCACCCTTGCTGAGGCAGGCGTACACCCATCCTGGCAGCTGGGTAGGGGGTCGAGGAGAGTGAGCAATTTTCCTTTATGGGAGACTGTATTTTCAAATGGTGAGGAGTAGTGCTCCCCCATAATGTTGTAGATACAAAACAATATCTTCAAATCAACCACTTTGTATGAATTCATTGTGTACTATTTTCATGATGTCTCTTAAATTATAACTAAATTATCCGTGCAAAGAGTATAAAAATAATTTATGTCTGTTATTACAAACAGCAAAACTCCTTCTCTAGCCTCAACCCCCATTCCTCCTTCCTCAGAATTATCTGCATTGGAACATAATTTTGGGTACACATTTCTGTTTGTAAATACATGAATTCTCTAGTATCACCCATCCCACATCCTATCACATTTGAGAAAATTATTGGAGTACAACTTAAGAATATAAATAAATTTTCTAACTTCTTAAAATACTTGAGAATAGAAGCATATCATCTAATTATGAAAGGATGATTTCTGATTTAAAATAATAAGGAAAATTTGAAGGAAGTAGAAAGCAGGCCACTGTAGTTCAGTGGCTGTTAAACTTGAATACACATCAGAATCTTATATTCTCTGCCCTATTCTTAAGACTGTACTGTTGTGGATGTGAATATAGCTTCACTCACAAGCCTTTTTTTTTAAGTGGTTCTTTATGTTTCTTAACGTCCTATGTTACTTCAGAGTTTGTGGGGTGCAGCAGAAGCAGTGCTCAGAGGGAAATTTATAGCATTGAATGCATTCATTAGAAAAGAGGAAAGATCCAATATCAATCATCTAAGTGTACAATTTGGGAAGCACAACAATATCTCCTTTTTATTTGTTCTATCATTCATGGCTCTTCTTGCTTCAAATGAGTATCACATCCAGATTGCAGACTTCATAACTGGAAATGCAGAAGAAATAAAGCACTTGATTTATGATGGGGACAAAACAACACCACATAAGTCAAACCTGGATCTTCAGGCTTCTGAAGGATAAGAAAAGTTCAGCTTTGAAAGATGCACAAGAAAGGTGGCCCCAGACCAAAGGCCAAAATGGCACCAAGGAAATCCTGAATACTTTGTTTGAGACTATTTTTGTTCAACTTTTTTTCTTCTATTTATTCAGATGAGATGCAGTATTTTATATTCCTTAAAGTTTACCAGGGAAATTATAACACTTTAGCTTGCCTTTCCAAATCTGCACTTATTATTTGTTATTGCCTTGCTATAAATGTGTTTTAAAACATTTTATATCCTGTATCAGTTAGCCATAGGAGTGCTGATGCAAAATACCATAAATCTGTTGGTCTTTATAAAGGGTATTTATTTGGGGTAGAAACTTACAGTTACCAGGACAAAAAGCATAAGTTTCTTCCTTCACCAAAGTCTGTTAACTCGTCTTGGAGCAAGACAGCTGCCAACATTTGCCAGGGTTCAGGCTTCCTGGGTTCCTTTATTCCCAGGGCTGTGTTCCTCTCTGGGCTCTGCTCTACAGTTTACTCCACAAGGTCACCTGTAAACTAAGAGGCACTCTAATCTTTGCCTCTCTCCACAAGGCCAGCTGTGAACTGTCAGGTGAATGACTGATCCCTGTGCCCTGGATTAATGTCCTTGTTTGTGTCTTGTGTGGACCTCAGAATGTACATTCTTACTAACCCATTGCTGTATTTGTAAGCCTTTTGTATGTACAATGTTTTGGTTAGATTCAGGTAAGGGAACTTTTGATTAGGTCACTTTTTAAAGATTGCTTTAGTTTAGTTAAGGACTCTTATTAGATTTCAGGCCCCAGGATGGATCCCAATTATTGTGCTGAAGTCCTAAATACATGGAACCACAGAGAAAGAGTGCTGCCATATTTACCTGTCATGTGGGAGAGGGTTCCAGGATCTCCTAGAACTGTGGAGAAACATAGGATGCCTGAGAGGCTGAGGGAGTTGCAAAAGGCTGGAGTCATGGAGCAGCTTGAAGATGAAGACGTCCAGGTGAGAAAAGAAGGGAGATGTGTGAACAATTGTGTCTGATGGCCCACAGCTGAGCTCAGGGACAAAGTGAGTTTGGAGGAGAAGGCAGCGAGAGAGAGGCAGGCCCAATATTTTGTCTTGGCTGGAGTCCAGGAACAGCAGACCTATGTTAAGATAGCATTTTTGATGATGCCTTGATTTGGACATTTTTCACAGCCTCAGAACTGTAAGCTTTAACCCTAATAAATTCCATTAAAAGCCAACTTTTTCTGGTATTTTGAAATGGCAACAATTGGCAAACTCAAACAGTTAAGGATACAGGGTTGGAGAGGTGCCCTGTTCCCAAATGGCAGTGTGATGCTGCTGCTCAGGGAATTCACCTGTAAACTGTGGATATCTTCAGACTAGGTGGGAATGAGTACTGGAAAGATGGAGCGGGGGGAAGTGCTCTTGGCCAGCAAAGGCTAAAAGACAGGGAGTCAGGCAGGGGAGTCATATGGTTTGGGTACAAGTCTAAAGTAACAGATGCCCCAATATGATGTACCTTCCTCAGACTGGGGTTGTCCATGTGGGAAGGGGCTTATAAAATCTTGGGTGCTGGGCTCTGGTGCATCAGAGCAGTCAGGACACAGAGAGGAGACTTCCTGCTCCTGCTCCTTTTGCCCTTTGCTCCTTCCCTTGGCCTCCAGAGTTGACCCTCTGTGGAGGATGCTCTTACTGTACCCCTCCTGGATCTCAGGCACAGACTCAGGTCTCCTGCTTCCAGTTCTACATTCATCTTCCCCAATCTTGGGGCAGCTAAAGAAAGTGCAATGGCAAGATGAAAACTGTTGTTGTCAGGAAGGAAATGTCAAAAATCACATTAGAGCATTGGCTACAGCAATAACATCACCAGAAACAGTAACATTAGCCCAGTGACCCAAGTAAATAGTACAGGAATCCCAGAAACTTCTGGGACCTATGGCAGACAAGAATAGAAGTGAGGTTGTGAGATAGTTCCATGTTTGCAGAAAACCTCAGAGGGTACAGATTCCAGATATTTCTCAGAATAATTAAATATAAAATATTCAACACATTTTGAACTGAGTTGAAAATGATCCAGACATTTTCAATCCCAGAAGAGAACAGAGGGATTGAATGGGAAGAAACTGATGAACACCTTAAGAAGCAGGAATGTAACACGTGTTCGCTGTAGTTCACCCAAGCCAGAGAGGGAGTGTCCTGTTTGGGAACAAACTCACAGAGCCCCAATGAAAACCATCTTCATGGGTTCTTGATCTGCAAAGGAGAAAAGGGACAAAGCCCTGCTCAACACTCACAGTCTCATTAGTGATGTGATTCACTCCAGTGTGTCTTCACTGGGGAGAAAGCAGCAGTAAGTCCGTCTTCTACTTTGGTGCTTACAGCCCTCTAACCAGACACCTGTAGAGAGGAATGCGGCCTTCACATGTACGTGTCCATGCTCCTCATACTCTGTGCTCACTCGTGGTGTGGGAGGCGTATACCTGTACAGGCAGCTGGAGAGAGGGTCGAGGGGAATGTGTACTTTTCCATTATAGGGGACTCTGTTAGCAAAGGGTGAGGGTTCCCCTCACCCCAGTAATGTTGCAGATACAAATCAATATATTCAAACCAACCACTTTGTTTGATTTCATTGTGTACTATTTTCATAATATCATTTAAATTATAATGAAATTATATGTGCAAAGAGTATAAAATTTATTTATGTCTCTTATGGCACACAGTCAAATTCCTTCTCTAGCCTCAACCCCCATTCCTCATTCTTTCAGAATTATCTGCATTGAGAGATTCTTTCGGGTACACATTTCTGTTTGTAAATACATGCATTCTCTAGTTTCATTCATCCCACACCCTATCACATATGAGAAATATATTGGAGTACAGGTTAATAATATAAATAAATTTCTAACTTCTTAAAATAATTGTGATTGGAAGTATATTGTCTAATTATGAAAGAATCATTTCTGATTTAAAATTACAAGGAAAATTGGAGTTAAGTAGAAAGAAGGCCACTGTACTTCAGTGGCTGTTAAACTTGAATCCACATCCGAGTCAGGTGAAGAAACTCAAAAAAATATCAATTGTTGGTGTGCCTTATAAGAAAATGCTAAAAAAATGGGAAACATTGTTTTTAAAATGGTAATTTTTTAAATGCTTACATAGAATGTAATGGATTGAAGAACCAGTGAAAACAACCAGAATAATTGGAAATAAGTGGAAACCCCATCTTTATATAAATTAAGAGAAACCTCGGTTTCTGATGCATCAATTAGTGGTAAAAAATTGAACACAGATGAGTGTGGAAGAAGATGTGGGAGTAGCAGATCTCAGAACAAACTGCAAGTGCACTTTTCCAAGAGGAGAAAGACATCCTGAATTGCACAGTCACAGCTGCTTCCTTAAAACACTGACAACAAGTTGCACAGACTGGAGGTGGAGATACTTTGGAGATTCACATTCATTACATTCACAGGGTTTCTCTCCAGTATGAATGTTGTAATGTTTAATGAGATACTGCTTCTGGCTAAAGGCTATTCCACATTCCTTACATATATATGGTTTCCCTTCATTATGAATTTTCTCATGGTCAATGAGATTTGATTTGCTACTCAAGGCTTTCCTACATTCCTTACATATATAGGGTTTCTGTCCTGTTTGCCTTCTCTGGTGTGTAATGAGGCTTGATTCCTGAAGTAAAGCTTTCCCACATCCATCACATTCATAGGGTTTCTCTCCAGTATGTATTCTCAGATGGTTAATGAGGTTTTCCTTCTGGCTTAACGTTTTTCCACATTGATTGGGTTTTTCTCCAGAATGAATGCTCTGATGTCTAATGAACTGTTGCTTTTGGCAGAAGGCTTTTCTGCATTCCTTGCATTAATTTTGAACCTGCTGACTATGTGTATTTTCATGTTCTGTGAGATATGATTTTTACCTAAAGGTTTTTCACATACCTTACATGCATAAAGTTTCTTTGCAGTAGGAAATCTCTTGTATCTCAGATTTGACATTTGAATTAAAGCTTCCCCCACATTTATATGATTTCTTTTAAGTAAGAATTTTCTGATGAATAACTAGGTTTTATTCAGGTTGAAAGTTTTCCCACAAGTATTACAATTCTATGTTTGTTCCCCTGTATGATTTTTTAAATGAAGAGTTAAAAATAACTGTAAAGAGCAGACTACATTCAGGACACTCATATGGTTTCTCTCTAGTTTGAATTTTGTATATTCCATGTTGTTTCACATGGAAGCTTTCACATGTTCATTACAATACTAGCTAATGTATGAATATTTCATGCTTAATGAGATTTAATGCCTGGCTGAAGAATTTCCAATGTTCCTTATACACACAGGGTTTTACTCCTGTATGTTTCTTTGATGTGACTCCAGCATTCCCAAATTAATGAAATCCCAAATGGTTTCTCTGAAGGATTAATTCACAGGTCTCTCTTGAGGTTGAATTTCCATGAAAACTTCACACTAATTACACTTAAAGGGGAGGACTATCATGAGGTGCAAACTGGTAAAATTCATTGCTTTCATTCTTTTCTCCTTACATAGAATCCCTCATGCTTAAGTAAGCATGATGCAAATTCCTTTGAAGTGATGTTACATTCATAGAAATGTTATATTTAGGAACAATGCTTGCAGTCAGAAAAAAATATTTTCCCAAATTTCTTACATTCTCTTAAGTCTGCAGTGTTGTGGAAGTGGATATAGCTTCACTCACAAGCCTTTTGTAATGTGGTTGTCTATGCTTCTTCATGTCCTATGCTTCTTCATAGTTTGTGGGGTGTAGCAAAAGAGTCCTTAGAGGGAAATTAATAGCATTGAATGTTTTCATTAGAAGATAGATAAGATCCAATATCAATCATCTAAGCATACAATTTGGGAACTACAACAATATCTTCTATTTATTTGATCTATCTTTCATGGTTCTTCTTGCTTCAAATGAGCATCCCATCTAGTTTGGTGACTTCATAACTAGGAAATGGGGAAGTAATACAGCACTTGATTTATCATGGGGACAAAACCCAGGACATAAATGAACCCTGGAATCTTGAGGCTTCTAAAGGATAAGAACGGTGCACGTTCCAAAGGTGCATGAGTAAGGTGGCCCAAGAACATAGGCCAACATGGCAACCCAGGATATCCTGAACACTTTGTTTTGGACTGATTATTTTTGTTCAATTATTTTTCTTCTATTTATTTGGATGAGATGCACTGTTTAATATTCTTTGAAATTTACCAGGGAAATTATATCTCTTTTGTTTGCCTTTCCAAATCTGCGCATATTATTTATTATTGACTGACCAAATAACATATTTTAAAACATTTTATATCCTGTATTAGTCATCCAAAGGTGTGCTTATGTAAAATACCAGAAATCTCTTGGTCTTTTTAAAGGGTATTTATTTGGGGTAAAAGCTTACAGATACCAGGCCATAAAGCATATGTTTCTTACTTCCCCAAAGTATGTTACCCCATTTTGGAGCAAGACAGCTGCCAAAACTTGCCAGGTTTCAGGCTTCTTGGGTTCCTCTCTTCCCAGGGCTGCTTTTCTCTCTGGGCTCAGCTCCTCTGTTTCCTCCACAAGGTCAGCTGTAGACTATGAATCTCTCTAAGCTTTGCCTCTCACCACAAGGCCATCTGTGAACTGTCAGGTGAATGGCTTTTCTCTTTTCCCTGGGGCATCCTGTCCTTGTGCATCAGAACTCAAACATCATAACTACTCCAGTTCTGTACTTTTCAATATCATTTTATGTTTGAGAACCCACCCTCCAAAGGCAGGGCACAACACCCTACGGACTGTGGCCCGGTCTACGCCCTTATTATAACTTAATCATGCCCAGATTAACAGACCAGTTTACAAGCATAATCCAATATCTATTTTTGGAATTCATAAAGATATCAAACTGCAATATATCCATTTACCCATCTTATGCTACAAAATATTTTATGGTGTATTTTAACACTTTATTGATGTCCTAAGCCAAGGATATCATTATTACTTTATCCATTCAATAGTCATTTAGATATATGTATTTAATTAACAGATATTGTTCTTCAATCCATCCTGAACCTTGAACATTCTGAGATTATTTTCTTTTTGCCTGAAAATATTCTTTTACGCTTCTTTTAAAGTGTGTTACTGCTAGCAAACTTATTAGTTTATTTTTTTTTAAGATTTTATTTATTTATTCATTTACCCCCCCCCCTTGCTGCTTGTGCTCGCTGGGTCAGCTAACCACGCCGTGCGGGCGGGCTTGCCTTCACCAGGAGGCCCCGGGAACCGAACCCGGGGCCTCCCATATGGTAAACGGGAGCCCTACTGATTGAGCCACAGCCGCTTCCCTATTAGTTTATTTTTTGTTGTTGATCTTTTTTTTTATATTTTTGAAACTTTATTTGTACATTTAATAATTGAAAATATAAACAATTAAAAACTAAAAAGAAAACACAGATGAATAAATATGTACATTTCTCCGTTAATAGTAATGGATGCATATAAATTTTTTCATTTTGGATCAATCCAGATGTTACACAATATATTTGGTTCATAGTAATGCATTCATACACTATTTGTCCTTTAGTGTCTGGGTTGCTTCCCTCAACATAATGTCCTCCAGGTTCATCCATGTTGCCAAGTGTTTTATGACTTCATTTCTTCTTACAGCTTCATAATATTCCATCATGTGAATCGACCAGTTTGTTTATCCATTCATCTGTTGATGGACATCTGGGTTGTTTCCAAATTTTGGCAATGGTGAATTATGTTGCTATAAACATGAGTGTGCAGATGTCTGTTCATGTCACTGCTCTCAGTTCTTCTGTGTATATACCCAGTAGTGGTATTGCAGGGTCACGTGGCAAGTCTATATTCAACTTCTTTGGGAACTGCCAAACAGTCCTCCATAGTGGGTGTATCATTCTGCTCTCCCAACAACAGTGTAGAAGTGTTTCTATCTCTCCACATCCTCTCCAACACTTGTAGTTCCCTGTCCTTTTAATAGTGGCCATTCTGATAGCTGTAAAATTATATCTCATTGTAGTTTTGATTTGCATTTCCCTAATCATGAGTGATATTGAGCATTTCTTCATGTGCTTTTTTGCCATTTGTATTTCTTCTTTGGAGAAATGTCTATTCAAGTCTTTTCCCCATTTTTTATTTGGGTCATTTGTGTTTTTATTGTTGAGTTGTAACACCTCTTCATATATATCCTGGGAATTAAACCCTTATCAGATATGTGATTTCCAAATATTTTTCCCATTGAGTTGGCTGCCTTTTCACTTTTCTGACAAAGTCCTGTGAAGTGCAAAAGTGTTTAATTTTGAGGAGGACCCATTTATCTATTTTTTCTTTTGTTGCACGTGTTTTGGGTGTAAGGTCCAAGAAACCACCACCTACTACAAGGTCTTGAAGATGTTTCCCTACATTTTCTTCTAGTAATTTTATGGTACTGGCACTTAAATTTAGATCCTTGATCCATTTTGAATTGATTCTTGTATAGGGGGTGAGATAAGGGTCTTCATTCATTCTTTTGGTTATAGATATCCAGTCCTCCCAATGCCATTTGTTGAAAAGACTTTTTTCCCATTAGCGTGGGCTTGGTAGGTTTGTGAAAAACCAGTTGACTGTATAGGTGAGGGTATATTTCTGGGTTCACAATTCTATTCCACTGATCGATGTGTCGATCTTTATGCCAGTACCATCCTGTTTTGACCACTGAGCTTTGTAATATGTTTCAAGGTCAGGCAGTGAAATTCCTCCCACATTGCTCTTCTTTTTGAGATTGCTTTTGGCTATTCAGGTGCACTTAACCATCCAGATGAATTTGGCAATTGCCTTATCTAATTCTGTAAAGTAAGCTATTGGGATTTTGATTGGTATTGCATGGAATCTGTAAATCAGTTTGGGCAAAATTGACATTTTCACGATATTTATTCTTCCAATCCATGTACACGGAATGTCGTTCCATTTCTTGACATCTTTTTTCATTTCTTTCAGCACTGTTTTGTACTTTTCTGCATATAGGTCCTCTACATCTTTGGTTAAATTAACTCCTAGGTATTTGAGTCTTTTTGTTGCTATTGAAAATGGAATTTTCCTCCTAATTTCCTCCTCAGGTTGTTCAGTAGTAGTGTACAAAACATTACTGATTTTTGCTTGTTGATCTTGTATCCTGCCACTTCGCTGAACTCATTTATTAGTTCAAGTAGCTTTGTCTTGGATACTTCAGGATTTTCTAAGTACAGGATCATGTCAAGCACAAAGAGTGAGAGTTTTACTTCCTCTTTTCCAATTTGATCCCTTTAATTTTTTTGTGTTTTCTAATGGCCCTAGCTAGAATTTCTAGAACAATGTTGAATAACACTGGTGACAGTGGGCATTCTTGTCTTTTTCCCAATCTTAGAGGGAAAGCTTTCAAATTTTCCCCATTAAGTATGATGTTGGCTGTGGATTTTTTATATATGCTTTTTATCATATTGAGGAATTTTCCTTTTATTCCTATCTTTTGAGTATTTTTATCCAAAAAGGATGTTGGATTTTGTCAAATGATTTTCTGCATCTATTGAGATGATCATGTGTTTTTTTTCTCTCAATTTGTTAATGTGGTGTATTACATTGATTTTCTTGTGTTGAACCAACTTTGCATACCAAGAATAAAGCCCACTTGGTCGTGATGCATAAGTCTTTTGATATGCTGTTGGATTCGATTTGCAAATATTTTGTTGAGAATTTTTGCGTCTATGTTCATTAGAGAGATTGGTCTGTAATGTTCTTTTCTTGTGGAATGTTTATCTGGCTTTGGTATTAGAGTGATATTGCTTCATAAAATGTTTTGCGTAATTTTCTCTCATCTTCAATTTTTCGGATGTGCTTAAACAAGACTGGTGTTAAATCTTTTTGAAATGCTTGGTAGAATAAACCTGTGAAGCCATCTGGTCCTGGACTTTTCTTTGCTGGGAGATTTTTGATGATGGATTTAATCTCCTTAATTGTGAATGGTTTGTTAAGTTCTTGCATTTCTTGTATCATCAGTGTAGGTAGTGATGTGTTCCTAGAAATTTGTCCACTTCATCTAGGTTTTCTAGTTTGCTGGCATACAGTTTCTCATAATATCTTCTTATGATTCTTTTTATTTCTGTGAGGTCATTTGTAATTTCCCCCATTCCATTTCTGATTGTGCTTATTTGCATCTTCTCTCTTTTTTTCTTTGGTTGTTTAGCGAGGGGATTGTCAATTTTATTGATCTTTCCAAAGAATGAGCTTTTGGTTTTGTTGATTTTCTCTATTGTTTTTCTGTTCTCAATTTCATTTATTTCTGTTCTAATCTTTATTATTTATTTCCTTCTGCTTGCTTTGGGATTGGTCTGCTGTTCTTTTTCTAGTTTCTCTAGTTGTTCAGTTTAATCTTTGAGTCTAGCTCTTTCTTGTTTTTTAATATAGGCATTTAGGGCTATAAATTTTCCTCTCAAGACTGCCTTCACTGTGTTCCATAAGTTTAGATACGTTGTATTCTCATTTTCATTTGTCTCAATATATTTATTGATTTCACTTGCAATTTCTTGTTTGACCCACCGAATATTTAGGAATGTGTTGTTCCAGCTCCACACATTTGCAAATTTACTTTTTCCTGTCTGTTATTGATTTCTAGTTTCATTCCATTATGATCTGAGAAGGTGCTTTGTATAATTTCAATGTTTTTATATTTATTGAGAGATGAATTGTGACCTAACATGTGGTTTATCCTGGAGAAAGATCCATGGGCACTTGAGAAGAATGTATAAACTGCTGAGTTTGGATGCATTGTTCTGTATATGTCTGTTAGGTCTAACTTGTTTATCACATTGTTCAATTTCTCTGTTTCCTTGCTGATCTTTTGTCTAGTTTTTCTATCTAATGATGTGATAGGGGTGTTGAAGTCTCTGACAATTATTCAGTTTTGCCAGAGTTTGGCTCATATACTTTGGGGCACTCCGGTTAGGTGCATAGGTATTTATGACTGTTATAACTTCCTGGGGGATCATCCATTTATTAATGTATAATGGCCTTCCTTATCTCTTTTGCATTTAGAGCCTGTTTGGTCTGATATTAGTATAGCTACCCCTGCTCTTTTCTGTTTACTATTAGCGTGGAGTATCTTTTTCCAACCTTGTACTTTCAGCTGGTTTGTATCCCTGGGTCTGAGGTGAGTTTCTTGTAAGCAGCATATGGATGGCTCATTTTTTTTATCCATTCTGTCAGCCTGTATCTTTTGATTGGGAATTTAATCCATTCACATTCAACGATATTACTGAAAATGCACTATTTATTTCCTCCATTGTATTGTTTGGTTTTCATATGCCATCTTGTTTTTGTCTCTCTTTTTACTCTTTTGGTTATCCTTTCTGCTTTTCTTTTTTCTATACTCTCCTCCAAGCCTCTCTCTCCTGAATTTTTCTTTCAGGTTCTAAGTCTTCCTTTAATATTTCCTGGAAAGTTGGATTCTTTTTTGTAAACTCTCTTAGTTTCTGTTTCTTTGTGAATATTTTATACTCGCCTTCATATTTGAAGGACACTTTTGCTGGATAAAGAATTCTCGGCTGTCAGTTTTTTTCTTTTAATTTACTTATTGTATCGTACAACTCTCTTCTCACCTCCATGGTTTCTGAAGAGAAATCTACATTAAGTCTTACTGGACATACTTTGTACCTGATTGTTTGCTGCCCTCTTGCTGCTTTGAGAATTTTCTCTTTATCTTTTACACTTGACATTCTGAATAGTATGTGCCTTGGCATGGGTCTGTTTGGATTTATTCTCATTGGGGTACAGTATGCTTTTTCGATACGTAAGTATATTTCTTTTGTGAGAGTTGGGAAATTTTCAGCTATTATTTCCTCCAATACTCTTTCTGCCCCCTTTTATTTCTCTTCCCCTTCTGGAACTCCCATGACATGTATGTTGTTGTGTTTCGTGTTGACATTCAACTCTCTGAGCCCCTGCTCAATTTTTCCATTCTTTTCTCTCTCTGTTCTAGTCTTTCTTCAATTTTAGCTGATCTGTCTTCAGTATCACACATTCTTTCTTCTATAATTTCGAGTCTGCATTGTATGCCTCAAATGAGTTTTTGACTGCACCTATTGTGTCTTTCATTCTCTTGATCTCCGTTACTTTTCTGTTCAGGATTTCAAATTTTTCTTTGCATTCGCTCAATGTCATCTTCATGTCATTTTTGTATTTAGCTATATATTCTTTCATCTCAATAATTTGATTTTGGAAATTTGTGCTCATCTCACTGATTAGTTCTCTCAAATTCTGCAGCACTTCTGGTACGTTGATGTATTACTTTTCTTGAGTGATGTCTTCTATTTTCTTAGTATGGCTCGTAATTTTTGCTGGTGTTTAGGCATCTGATAAGGTTGTATTTTACTTAGATGCTCTATCTATTTCTCTTTAATAGGGTTTTAGTGACAGGAGACTGTGAGTTATCACAACTCTTTGATTTTTTCTCATACTTGACTGTTAGGATTTTCCTGGTGGTTCCTCAAAACTGGGCAGTGGGCCCAGTTATTGGTTGTAGGTTCGTTTCCTAGGGCCTTGGACAGGGAGGCTATAAAGACAAGGAAAATCCTCTTGTACTCATTAATTTTCTTATGTGCACTTCCTTGGTCTGCCAGGGGATGGTGATCATTGGCAGCTCACAATTCAATGCCTGGTCAGAGTGTAATTTTTGTGAGACAAACCAGATCAATGTGGTAGAGCTTCCTGTCTGGAGGCTAAGAGCCTTGTAATTCAAACTTTATGAGATAGTTCTCCAGTCTTCTCTGATAGCCCCCTCCCTTTCCCAGCTAGGAAACACTTACTCTCCCCTCTGAATCCTCAACAATCAGTCCCTGTTAATAGTGGAGCAGATTGGGAGGTTTCTATATATTCCGCCCCTTGCAGGCTCCAAGGCAAACAATGGTGCAGCCCCAGTTGGCCTGGAAGGGCTCTCAGGACAGGGCAGACCAAACCTGTTAGTTGAAGTAGGGTCAGCTCCAGGCTCTCTGTCTCCTCACCTGTGGAGTCCTCAACAATTAGTCCAGGCTAGAAGAGAGGGCGGTGGTGAGGGTCAGATTTCTCCAGTCCTTCCTAGGATCCCAGAGCAAACCGCCGTGTGGAAGGGTCCATGGGGCTCCACAGCCCAAATTTGCAGGTCAGAACCTGACTCAGCCTAAGGCTGTTCCCTCTCTCTCTCCCCTTTCCAGGAGTGATAGATCCCTGGGCCAAGAGGCCCCAGAATTTCAAAGTGTCAGGGTGGGTCCTGGCAGCAGCAGCAGCTGCTGGTTCCAACTCATGGTTTTGGTTCTGTCATTGTGATTTCCCTGTTTTTTCCCACTCTCCTCTTGGTGGTGTGAGACTGCCCCTGCTGTCCTAAACCCTAGAAGATATATTTTGTGGTGGTGTCACCCTGTTCTCTAGCTATGTTTCTGGAAAGGAGATACCCACATCTTACTAGTCTGCCATCTTCCCGGAAGTCACAACGTTATTTGATTTTACCCATCTCTAACAGTATGTATTTCACTTCTTCCTGAAGGATAGAGATGAATTAAATCCCAGGCCCTCGACAATCTCCACTGCTTTTGAGAGCACCCTTAGGGTGGATATTCTCCATTCTGTTGTAATATAATCAGTTCTTTGGACAAGAAATGAGGGACTTTCAGTTTTACAGCCTCCTATTGCCCCCCCAAACCAGGCAAAACCTGTGTGCTCAGGATCTGGGAATGGGAATAATGGCACATTTCTCAAGTTACAAACCTGATGTCGGAGCTAAGATTTGGTGGAGAAAGCACAGTATATTGAATGCATCTTGGGACCATTCTAGGGACCAGTGTATTGGTGGTCAGCATCCCATTTTGTTCAATGATGGCCACACCCCAAGTACAGCCACTGCTTCATGACTTCCCATTTCTCCCAGACTTAGGAGACCACTCCTGATCCCTGTGCCCTGGGTTAATGCCCTCATTTGAGTTAATGCCTTCACTGTGTCTTGAAAAATATGGTGTTACTGACCCATTTCTGTGTGTGTAAGCCTTTTGTATGTAGGGCATTTTGGTTAGATTCAGATAAGGGACATATTGATTAGGTCATTTTTTTTTAGATTGCTTTAGTTTAGTTAAGGGCTTCTGATTAGATTTCAGGCACCAGGATGGACCCCAATCATTGTGTTGAAGACTTACATACTAGAAACACAAAGAGAAAGATTGCTGCCATGTTTACCTGCCATGTGGGAGAGGGGTCCAGGATCTCCTACAGTTGTGGAGAGACACAGAAACCTGAGTGGCTGACGGAGAGGCCAGAGGCTAGAGTCATGGAGCAGCTTGAGTATGAAGACATCTAGGCCAGAGGAGAAGGGAGAGGTGTGAGCAATTGTGTCTGATGGGCCACTGCTGAGCTCAGAGAGAAAGTGACTTTGGAAGAGAAGGCAGAGGGAGGCAGGCAGGCCCAACATTTGGCCTTGCCATGTGTCCAGAAGCATCTGACCCTTGCTCAGACAGTATTTTTATTATGTCTTGATTTGGACACTTTGATGGCCTCAGAACTGTAAGCTTTAACCTTAATAAATTCCAGTAAAAGCCAACTTATTTCAGGCATTTTGCATTGACAGAACTTGGCAAACTCACACAGTTAGTGACAGTGTTGGAGAGCTGAACTGTTCCCAAATGGCATTGTGATGCTGCTTCCCAGTGAAGTCACTTGTAAACTGTGGTTGTCTCCAGACTAGGCAGGAATGAGTATTGGTAAGACAGAGGTGGAAGTGGACTTCTGTAGCAGGCATACAAGACAGGAGTCATGCAGGGGAGTCACATGGTTTGGGGACTAGTCTAAAGTCACATATGCCTGAGTACGATGTACCTGTCTCAGTTAATGATTGGCCAGGTGGACTGGGGCAGATAAAAGCATGGGACCTGTGATCAGGTGCAGCAGAGGAGTCAGGGCCAATACAGTTAACATTCTGCTCCTGATCCTTTTGCCTTTACCTCCTTCCCTTGGCCTCCAGGGTTAGCCCTCTGAGGAGGCTGCTCTTATTGTACCCCTCCTGGGTCTCAGGCACAGACTCAGGTCTCCTGCTTCAAGTTGTACATTCACCTTCTCCAATCTTGGGACACCTTAAAAGGGCAATACCATGATGAAAACTGTTGGTGCCAGGAAGGAAATGTCAAAATTCACATTACAGCATTGGGTACGGCAATAACATCACCAGAATGAGGAAGATTAGGCCAGTGACCTTAATAAATACTAAGGGAATCCAAGAAAGTCCTGGGACCTAGGGCAGACAAAAATAGATGTAAGGTTGTGAGATAGTGCCATGTTTGCAGAAAACCGCAGAGAGTGCAGATGCCAGATATTTCTCAGACTAATTAAATATAAAATTTTCATCATATTTTGAACAGAGTTCAAAATGATGCAGACCTCTTCAATCACAGAAGAGAATAGAGGGGTTGGATTGGAAGAAGCTGATGAACAGCTGAAGAAGCAGGAATATAACAAGTGTTCACTGCAATTCTCCAAGACATAGAAGGTCTGTTTTGTTTGGCAACCAAACTCATAGAGCCCCAATGAAAACCAACATCATAAGTTGTGGATGCACAAAGGAGGACCGGGAGAAAGCCCTGCTCAGAACTCGCAGTAAAAGCAGCCTCCTCAGAGGGTCCAGTTTGGAGGCCAAGGGAAGGAGGGAAGGGCAAAAGGAACAGGAGCAGGGAGACTCCTCTGTGTGCCCTGATTTCTCTTCTGCACCAGACCCCAGGTCCCATGCTTTTATCTGCCCCTGCCCACCTGGCCAACCCCTGTCTGAGGAAGGTACATTATATTTGGGCATCTGTGTCTTTATACTAGTCCCAAACCCTGTGACACCGCTGCCTGACTCCCTGTCTTGCAGGCCTTCCTGGTCAAGAGCACTTCCCCATCCATCTTACCCATACTCATTCCTGCCTAGTCTGGAGATACCCACAGTTTGCAGGTGAAATCACTGAGCATAAGCATCACACTGCTGATTGGGAACAAGGCAGCTCTCTAACTCTGTGTCCTTGGCTGTTTGAGTTTCCCCAGTGTTGCCAATGCAAAATACCAGAAGTAGGTTGGCTTTTATTGGAATTTATTAGGTTTGGGGCTTACAGTTCTGAGGCTGTGAAAATGTCCAAATCAAGTCATGGTCTAAAATCCTGTCTTAGTAAAGGGTCAGCTGCTGCAGGAATCTTGCCAAGGTAAAATTTGTGCCTGCCTGTCTCTCTCTGCCTTCTCCTCCAAACTCACTTTCTCCCAGAGCTCAGCAGTGGGCCATCAGACACAATTGCTAACACATCTCCATTCTCCTATGTCCTGGAGGTCTTCAGCTTAAAGCTGCTCCATGACTACAACCTCTGGCCTCTCCCTCAGCATCTCAGTGTTTCTGTGTCTCTCCACAGCTGTAGGAGATCTTGGATCCCTCTCCCACATGGCAGGGTAAACATGGCAGCACATTTCACTGTGTGTTCCATGTATGTAGGACTTCAGCACAATGATTGGGGTCCATCCTGGTGCCAGAAAACTAATCAGAATTCCTTAACTAAACTAAGGCATTATAACAAAATGTGCCCTAATTGAAAGTTCCCTTATCTGAGTCTAACCAAAATGTCCTACATACAAAAGGCTTACACACACAGCAATAGGTTAGTAAGAACATACTTCTCTGTGTTCCACACAAGACTCAAAGAATGACATTAACCCAGGACACAGGGATCAGGATGGGTCTCCAAAGTCTGGGAGAAATGGGAACTCCTGAGCTGTGGCTGTACTTTGTGCATGGCCATCATTGAGCAAAATGGGGTGCTGACCACCATTGCACTGGTCCCTAGAAAGGTCCCAAGAAGAATGCAATATACTGTTCTTTCTCCACCAAATCTTAGCTCCAAAATCAGGTGTGGAACTCAGAGGTGTGTAATCATTCCCATCCCCAGAGCCACAGCACACAGATTTGGCTGGGGGTGGACAGGAAGCAGGGTGTAAAACTGAAACCCCTAATTTCTTCCCTAAAGAACTGGTTATATTTACAACAGAATGTAGAAGTTCAACCCTAATGGTGCTCTCAAAAGCAGTGGAGATCGTAGATAGCCTGAGATTTAATTCATCTCAATGCTTCAGGAAGAAGTGAAATAAATACTTTTACAGATGAGTAAAAACTAATAAAGTAGACTAGAAGCAACTCACTTTAAAAGAAATGTAAAAGAATATTCTTCAGGCAGAAAAAAATATTCTCAGAAGAGTCAAGATTCAGAATGGATTGAAGAACAATAACTGTTAATTAAATTCATATACCTAAATGACTATTGAATGGATAAAGTAATAATGATATCCATGGCCTAGGACATCAATAAAGTGTTCAAATACACCATAAAATAATATAGAGCATAAGATGGGTAACTGGATATGTAGAAGTTTGATATAGTTAAGAATTCCAATAATGTTTATGGGATGGTGCTTGTAAATTGGTCTGTTAATCTGGGCATGATTAAGTTATGATAAGGGAATTGACTGGGCCACAGTCCGTAGGGAGCTTGAGTCCCGCCCATAAAAAGACATGGCAATGGACAGAATTGGAGTAGTTTTTGATGTTGGAGTTCTGATGAACAATGACAGGAGGCCCTGGGGAAAAGAGACAAGCCATTCACCTGACAGTTCACAGCTGGCCTTGTGGACAGGGGCAAAGCTTAGAGAGCCTCATAGACTACAGCTGACCTTGAGGAAGAAAGAGAGGAGCTGAGCCCAGGGAGAAATGTAGCCCTGGGAAGAGAGTAACACAATAAACCTGAAACCTGGCAAATGTCAGAAACTCTCTTGCTCCAAGACAGGGTAACAGAGTGGTTAAGGAAGAAAGTTATGCTTTATGGCCTGGTTTCTGCAAGCTTCTACCCCAAATAAATACCCTTTATAAAGACCAAGAAATTTCTGGTATTTTGCATCAGCACCCCTTTGGCTGACTAATACAGGATATAAAATGTTTTAAAATACATTATTTCACAGGTCAATAACAAATAATAAGTTTGGATTTGGGAAGGCAAGCAAAAGTGTTATAATTTCCCTGGTAAACTTTATAGAATATTAAATAGTGCATCTCAACCACATAAATAGAAAGAAAAAATATTGAATAAAAATAGTCTGTCCCAAACGAAATATTTAGGAATTCATGGGTTACCATTTTGGCCTTTGTTCTGGGGCCACCTTACCCATGCATCTTTGGAAGCTGCGCCTTTCTTATTCTCCAAAAGACTGAATGTTCCAGGGTTTATTTATGGGGTGTTGTTTTGTCCCCATCTTTAATCCTGTGCTGTATCACTACCCCATTTCCTAGTTATGAAGTCACCAAACTGGATGTGATGCTCATTTGAAGCAAGAAGAGCCATGAATGTTGGGACAAATAAAAAGGAGACATTGTTGCACTTCCGAAATTGGACACTTAGATTATTGATATTGGATCTTTCCTCTTTTCTAATGAATGCATTCAATGCTATACGTTTCCCACTAGGCATTGCTTTTTTTGCACCCTACAAACTATGAAGACACTTAGGACAATAGGAAGCAGAAAGAACCACATAACAAAATGCTTGTGAGTGAAGCTATATACACTTCCACAGCAGTACAGACTTAATATGAAGGCAGGGAATGTAAGAAAGTTGGGAAAACCTTTTCTGTGACAACAAGCATTCTTTCCTCAAAATAACACTTCTATGAATGTAACTTCACTTGGAAGGAATTTGCATCATGCTTGCCAGTTTGACCCACATTGTAGTCCTCCCCTTTAAGTGTAATAAGTGTGAAGTTTTCTTGGAAATTTAACCTCATGAGATACCTGAGAATTAATCCTTCAGAGAAACCATTTGGGATTTCATGAATTTGGGAAACCTAGAGTCACAACAAAGAAGCATGCAGGAGTAATAACCTGTGTATGTAAGGTATACTGGAAATCTTTCAGCCAGGTATTAAATCTCATTGAGCATGAAATATTCATACATTAGATAGTATTGTAATCAACATGGGAATGCTTCCATCAGAAACAAAACCTCATGGAATATGGGAAAATTCAAACTAGAGGTAAACCATATGAGTGTCCTGAATGTAGGCTGCTATTTACTATCATTTTTTACTCCTATTTTAAAAGCCATATGGGAACAAAGATAGTAATGTCATACTTGTGGGAAAGTTTTCAAACTGAAGAAAACCTCTTTATTCATCAGAAAATTCTTTCTGAAGAGAAATCATACATATTTTGGAAAGCTTTGATTCAAATGTCAAATCTCAGATACAAGGGATTTCCTACTGTATGCATGTAGGGCATGTGAAAAGCCTTTAGGTACAAATCATATCTCACAGAACATGAAAAAACTCATATTGGAGAGAAACAAAATGAATGTAAAGGATGCAAAAAAGCCTTCAGGCAAAATCAGTCATTCATTAAACATCAAAACATTCATTCTGAAGAAAAACCCGATGTATAGAATGAATTTGGAAAAGACATCAACAAGAAGGAAAACCTCATTCACCATTTGAGAATACATACTGGAGAGAAAACCTATGAATGTGATGGATGTGGGAAAGCTTTCCTTCAGAAATCAAGTCTCATTACACACCAGAGAAGACAAATGGTAGAGAAACCCTATATATGTAAGGAATGTAGGAAAACCTTCAGTAGCAAATCAAATCTCACTGACCATGAGAAAATTCATAGTGGAGGGAAACCCTATATATGTAAGAAATGTAGGAGAGTCTTCAGCCAGACGCAGTATCTCATTAAATATTACAACATTCATGCTGGAGAGAAACCATGTGAATGGAATGAATGTGAATCTCTAAAGAATCTCCACTCCAGTCTGTGCAAACTGTTGCCAATGTTTTAAGGAAGCGGCCGTGACTGCGCAACTCAGGATGTCTTTCTCCTTGAGAAAAAGAGCACTTGCACTTTGTTCTAAGATCTGCTTCTCCCACACCTTCTTCCACACTCATGTGTGTTCAATTTGTTACCACTAATTCATGCATTAGAATTCGAGATTTCTCTTAGTTTATGCAAGGATGGGATTTCCAATTATTTCAAATTATCCTTGTTGTTTTCACTTGTTCTAGCCCCGAAAAAAACCCTGTATTTCAACTGCCCTTTCCCTCCCTGCCCAAAAGCATTCAATGGCCACCAGCTCCACCTCACTTTTATAATTTCTTACATTGCTTGATTCACAATATATCTACAACAGAATACCATTAAGTCCACTCTAAACCATAGTTCTTCCCCCAAATCTGAGGGGAATAGGATGATGTACATTCCACCTCCAAGTGAGGGAGGGATTATATCCCATTGATACAGTGGTTGTGATTATCCTGCCTGCAGCTGCAGGCTCTCCCCATTCACTAGGATAATGCTGTCCAGCATCATCTCCTCGCCAGGTTACTTGGATGAGTCCATTGAGCTGTAGGATAGGAGTTGCTGCTCCAATGAGATTCCGCACACACCTGCCACATAGGTTAGCCAGAGGCTCCAGTCTCTGGAAGTACACCTAAAAACTCCAGCATAACATATAGGTTTGAATAGAAGGGACTGATGGACCATATGCATGGAGGACTTATTGAGTCCAACTCTGTCACTCTCAGGAGCACAGATTCCAAAGTAGAGCCTGCTAATAAGGCATCAATCTCTGTGGCTATCCCCACTTATATAGTACCTGGGTGTCTACAGAACTCTCACGAGCCCCTCTGTGTGGGGTGATATCCACTGTGGTGTTCTATGAGATCCTACTGAGGTGTGTGTAAACTTTACCTCTGGGATGACCTCTCAACTCTCTTTGAACTCTCTTAGCCACATGAACTCATTTCTCTTAACCTTTCCCCCCTTTATTTAAGGTCTTTTTCCAATCATGTTGCCAGTTGGCACTTGGTATTAATCCCTCGTTGTCAGGGAGCTTCTTCCCCAGGAGTCATGACCCACGTTGGGGGTAAGGTAATGCATTCATAACCTGAGTTTGGCTTAGAGAGGCTTCATTTGAGCAACAACAAGGCTCTCAGGTGACAACACTTAGGCACCCCATAAGAGTAGGCTAAGTTTCAATCACTAGAGCAAAGGACATAAGGACATAAGGACAGTCATCAATAAAAAGCACCCATCAGTGGGCCATCCTCTTTTTCCATACACTGCTCCTGCACTCACGGGACTGTTGCTGCTCCCTTGGAGAATGTGACAGAGCTCTCCAAGGCTGGGATTTCAGATTACCTCTTTTATTGAGTTACTGTGTACAAACCATTATCATGCCCCATCCTTTTATCATTTGAACAATTTCATATATCTTTCATATATATTCAGATGTGTTTACTCCCATGAATCCCCCATCCCAGACTCCCCCCACCAATAGTTCTCTGCAGCCCCCTTGTAACCCTTCATGATCTAAACCTTCCTTGAAAATGAAGCCCATATAACAACCAAATTCAATTATTAGGATAAAGAAATAATAATAATAAGCTTAAATGCAAGGGATAAATACAAAGAAACTCAGAAGAAAAAAAACTAAACTAAAAATAAATATAATTAGTGTTTTGGGACATTCAAAAAATAAGAAAAGAACAAAAAAATCCTTTTTAAAAAATATTATTTTCCCCTTTTATCACTGTATTATCAGATGTCTAAAGAACCGTGACACCTTTCACCTCTCATTCCACACTGTCCCCCAAATTTTCATTTAATTTTCAAGGAAGTTTTAGGTCACAGCAAAGTCACACACAGAATACAAGAGACTCCCACATACCCAAATTCCCTCCCACTTCCCCAACCCATATTAAAATGTTTTTTAGAAATGGATGTTAGCATTGTTATAACTGTTATTCAGATATTAAAATATAGCAACTAAACCTTGTCCATGCTTTACAGTATAGTTTACAATTTAGATGGTACAGTTTTATAATTTTTGATTGTATTTACCTTGTCCTGTGTCCATTACTATAAGGTAATGAAAAACCTTTCCCATGACCACTAAATATCCCTTTTGATCTTAACTCTTCTTTCCTCCCCATCCCCTTGGGGCATATAACACTTCCCTGTCTTCACTCATGGAATGACAAGATTCATAGATACATGCCCTGAGTATTCCAACCTGCCCTTCCTAACCTAACCTTCTGTCAACTCTGCACCACCAAAGCCGGTTATATCACTACCCATCTCTCCTATCCATCAATATACAACTATACACTAACCCTTTAACATAGATTATATCCATATGGGTGATGGCTCACAGCCTACACTTCTCTTTCTCTCCCTTGTTAACCTATCTTTCAGACAATGGTTCTCAGAGACTGCTCACTTTCCTCAGTTCAATTCAGTGAGGTCAGCTCATACACTGTTCATTGTTCAATGCCTGGCTTTTTCACTCAACATAAGGTCTTCAAGATTCATCCACATTATTCCGTGTGTTAGCATTTTATTCCTTCATACAGCTGAGTAATATTCCATTGTATGTATGTACCAAGTTTTGCTTATCCATTCATCTGTTGATGGGCACCGGGGCTGATTCCAACTCTTGGCAATGGTGAACAATGCCAGTATCAAAATTGCTGTGCATATATCTGTTCGTGCCTTTGCTTTCAGTTCTTCTGGGTTTTTACCGACCAGTGGAATTGCTGGATCATACAGAATATCTATTGTTACTTTTATGAGGAACCGCCAAACTCTCCTCCACAGTGGCTGGGCCATTCTACAATCCCACCAGAAGTGGATGAGGGTTCCTATTCGTCCACATACTCTCCAACACAGAGTCTGCTGTTTTTTTAATAGATGCCATTCTGATGGGTGTAGATGGAATCTCATTGCAGTTTTGATTTGCATTTCCTTGATAGCATGCGATATCGAGCATTTATTCATGTGCTTTTTAGCCCTTGGTATTCCTTGCTTGGGGAAGTGTCTTTTCAGGTCACTTGCCCATTTTTTAAATGAATTGTTTCTCTTTTTGTTTTCAGGGTGTAGGATTTCTTTATATATGCAGGATATTAGGCTCCTATCAGAAATATGGTTGCCAAATATTTTCTCCCATTGGGTAGGCTGCCTTTTTATTTTCTGAATAACTTCCTTTGAGGTGCAGAAGTTTTTAATTTTGAGGAGATCCCATTTATCTATTTTTTCTCTTGCTGCTCGTGCTTTGGCTGTGAAGTTTTTGAAATCATTTCCTATTGCAAGGTCCTGTAGGTGTTTTCCTACATTATCTTCCATGGTCTTTATGGTTTTGGCTCTTATATTTAGATCTTTGATCCATCTTGAGTTGATTTTTGTATAAGGTGTGAGATGGTATTCTTCTCTCTTTCTTTTGATTATGGATATCCAGTTCTCCAAGACCCACTTGTTAAAGAGTCCATTCTCTCCCAACTTCTTGTCAAATATCAGATGACTGTATATGCGAGGATATATATCAGAACCCTCAATTTGATTCCATTCGTCAGTAACTCTATCCTTGTGGCCATACCATGCAGTTGTGATCACTGTAGCTTTCTAATATGCTTTAAAGTCTGGTAATGTGATACCTCCAACTTCATTTTTCTTTTTCAATATGTCTTTGGCAATTCACAGCCTCTTGCCTTTCAAGATATATTTGGGGTTAATTTTTCCAGTTCCTTAAAAAATATAGTGTTGATTTATATTGGGATTGCATTAAATCTGTAGAGTAGTTTGGGTAGGATAGACATCTTGATGATGTTTAGTCTTCCTATCCATGAACAGGGAATATTGTTCCATTAATTTAAATCTTCGTTGATTTCCTTTAACAGTGTTGTATAATTTTCTGTATATAAGTCCTGTACATCTTCAGATAAATATATTCCTAGGTATTTGATTCTTTTATTTAGTATTGTAAATGGCATTTTTCCCTTGATTTCCTCCTCTGGTTGCTCATTATTGGTGTACAGAAATGCTACTGATTTTTTTTTTTTTATTATGGGTAAAAATCAAAATTCTCACAATACATACAAACATTTGTAAAATGATATATAAACATATATGCATATATGTGTATTTGCTTACAAAAATGTTATTTTTTATATATATATATACATATATTTTAAGAGGTGCTTAGATTACCTAAAATATTATACGGAACCCACTCGGATTCCCATGTTGCCCACCTCCCACAGCTCCCACCACATCCCACACAAACATCTCCCACAGTGTGGCCCACCAACCTCAATGAACTTGATTCTTGAGCATTGATCTTATAGCCTGCAATATTGCTGAACTACCTTATAAATTCCAAAAGTTTGTTATAGGTTTCTCTGGACTTTCTATGCATAGGATCATGTTGTCTGCAAATAATAAAAATTTTACATTCTTCTTTTCCAAACTGGATGCCTTATATATCCTTTTCTTGACTCAGTGCTTGAGCAAGTACTTCTAAGAAAATGTTAAATAAGAGTGTTTATAGTGGGCATCCTTGCCTTGTTCCTGATCTCAGAGGGAAGGCTTTTAGGATTTCACCATTGGAGATGAGTTAGCTTTGGGTTTTTCATATATACCCTTTATCATATTCAGAAAATTTCCTTCTATTCCTATATTTTGCAGTGTTTTTTTTTATCAGGAAAGAGTGCTGTATTTGGTTGAATGCTTTTCCTGCATCTATAGAAATGATCGTGTGTTTTTTATCTTTCAGTTTGTTTATGTGGTGTTTCATTAATTTACTTATATTGAACCATCCTTGCATACCTGGGATGAAATGCACTTGGTTATGGTGTATAATCCTTTTGATGTGTTGTTGAATGTAATTAGAAAGTATTTTGTTGAGGATTTTTGCATCGAGATTCATTAGAGAAATTGGTCTGTAATTTCCCTTTCTAGTGGTATATTTGTTTGGTTTTGGTATTAGGGTAATGTTGGCATCATAGAAGGATTTAGGCAAATTCCTTCTATTTCTATTCTTTGGAAGAGGTTAAGTAGAATTGCCGTTACCTCTTTCTGCAATGTTTGGTAGAATTCAGCTGTGAAGCCATCTGGTCCTGGGCTCTTCTTAGTTAGGAGGTTTTTGATGACTGAGTCTATCAATTTACCATAGTGGACTGTTGAGTTCATCAATTTCTTCTTTCATCAATGTAGGATGTTTTTGAGTTTCTACAAACGTGTCCATTTCCTCTAAATTATCATTCTCATTGGCATATAATTTTTCAAAGTATCCTCTTATGATGTTCTTTATTTCTGTGGGTCAGTAGTGATATCCCCTTTCTTGTTCCTTATTTTGTGTATTTGCATCTGTTCTCTCTATTTCTTCGTTAGTCTGGCTAAGGGTTTGTCAATTTTATTGATATCCTTGAAGAACCAGCTTTTGGTTTTATTGTTTTCTAGTGCTTTCTTATTCTCTATTTCATTTAGTTCTGTTCTAATCTTTGTTAGTTCTGTCTTTCTATTTCCTTTAGGTTTAATTTGTTGTTGTTTTTCCAATTCCTCCAAGTGTGCAAGAAGTCTTCAATTTTAGCTCTTTCTTCTTTTTTAATATATGTATTTATGGCTATGAACTTCCCTCTCAGGACAGCTTTGGCTGCATCCATAAATTTTTATATGTTGTTTTGCATTTTCATTAGTTTCCAGATAGTTCCTGATTTCTCTTGAGATTTCCTCCTTGGCCCACTGCTTGTCTAAGTGTGTTGTTTAACTTCCATATCTTTGTACCTAACCTGTTTCTCTGGCACTTAGTGAATTCCAATTTTATGCCATTGTCATCAGAGAAATTCTTTGTATAATCTCAATCTTTCTGAATTCATTGAGAGTTATTCTGTGGTTTACCATGTGGTCTATCTTGGAGTATGATCCATGTGTCCTCGAGAAGAATGTAAATACTGATGTATTTGGGTATATTTTTCTGTATATATCTATTAAGTCCTGGTCCTCTAATGTATTTTTGAGAGTCTTTGTTGCTTTGTTGATTCTCTGTCCTGATGTTCTGTCTAATTATGATAATGGTATTTTAAAGTCCCCTGCTATGATTGTAGAGTCATTTATTTCTCCACTTAGCTTTTCCAAAATTTGCCTCATGAATTTTAAGGAACCCCGATTAGGTGTTTAAATGTTTATGATTGTTCTTTCTTCTTCAGAGATTACACCATTTACTAATATATAGTGTCCATCTTTGTCTCTTACAATAGTTTTGCTTTTAAAGTCTATTTTGTCTGATATTAGAATCAGACTCCTGCCCTTTTATGGCAATTTTGAGCTTGTAAAATTGTTTTCCAGCCATTTACTTTTGGCCTCCTTTAATCCCTGTGTTGAAGGTGGGTTTCTTGTAGAAAGCATATAGATGGATGATATTTATTTATCCATTCTGCCAATCTGTGTTTCTTGAGTGGTGAATTTAATCCATTAACATTCAATGTTATTCCTCACAATGAATTTCTTAATTCAGCCATATTTTCTTTGGATTAATATATGTCATATGTGTTTTTTTTTTCTGTTTTCGTCTTTATAGTTGATTTTAAACTCTCTTAACTCCTGATTTTTCCTTTCAACTTGTAGAACTTCCTTTAGTATATCTTGAAGTGCCAGTTTCTTATTGACATACTCTCTTAATTTCTGTTTACTCACAATATTTTGAACTTTCCATTATTTTTGTATGTCAGTTTTGCTGGATACAGAATTCATGGCTGGAAGTTTTTTCTTTTAGTACTTTGACTATGTCACACCACTGTTTTCTTTCCTCCATGGTTTCAGATAAGAAATCAACACTTAATCTTATTGTGCGTCCCTTATATGTGATGGTTCTCTTTTCTCTTGCTGCCTTGATTGTTTTCTCTTTGTCTTGAGCATTGGATATTTTGACGAGTATATGTCTTGGAGTTGGCCTGTCGGGATTTATACTGTTTGGGTTCACTTTCTTTCCTGGATCTGCACATCAATCTCTCTCAATAGGGTTGGGAGGTTTTCAACCATTATTTCCTTCAACACTCCTGCTATTCCCTTTCCCTTCTCTTCTCCTTCTGGGATGCTCATAATGTGTATGTTTGTGTGTTTGGGTTAACAGATAAATCCTTGAGTCCCTGCTGGATTTTTTCTTTATATATTTGTCTATCTGTTCTACTATCTGCTTGATTTCAGTTGTATTGTCTTCCACTTCACTAATTCTTTCTTCTGCCTGTTCAAATCTGCTGGTATGTGAATCCATCATCCTTTTGATTTCTTGGATAGTGCCATTGATCAATATCATATCTGTTATCTTTTGGGCATGTTTCCGATGTCTTCAGTATGTTCTCCCAGTGTCTTCTCTATGTTCTTAATGTCTTCCTTCACTTCATTAAGTTGTTTCATGATATATATTTGGGAACCTTTGATTAGTTGTTCAATGTTCTGCATATATTCCTGGTTTGTAGTTTATTCATTGCAGTGGTCCATGTCTTCCTCTTTCTCAGGGTGGTTTGTAATTTTTTGTTGCCCTCTAGTCATCATTTTATCTTGCTGGGCTTATTCAGTTGATTAGCTTCTCTCTGTCCTCTTGAGGTTTATTTAGTTGGTGTCTCTGTGTGTGTGTTAAGTTTTCTCTTTGACACTTTTTCTTCTTATTTTGTTTCCTTGCTTCTTTCTATAATACATTGAAGGCAAAAAATTAATTCCAGAGGAATTGAAAGGTGTGAGAAAGGAAGAAGGATAATAGTAATATTGATAAAAGTTAGAAGAGGGGCCAAATAGGACTTAGTGAAATGAATATTTAACTTGTGTAGGCAGTGTACTGTAACATGAAAAACAAAGTGGAGTACCTACAATGGGCTGAGGAACCAAATTGAGGAATATACATATAATGATTTAGAAGCCTAGAATGATGAGGATGGAGAAGAAGAGTAAAGACAGGGCTAAAAGGAAAAAGCTAATATTAATAAAATAAGAAGAAAACAAAATATATTGAAAAAAAAATTGGCCCCCTTACTTTGTGGGCTAATGAAAAAGCATAGTGTCTAAGAACCACAACAGAAAGCAGAAGGTAGAGAGCTGAAGGAAGGATAAGAGATAGCTTGGGATACAATATCAATAAGAGAAAGAATTGGAAATCACTGAAGAAGAATTACAGCAAAGAAGAGGTAAACTAGGAACACCCAATTTTTTTTTAAATGCAGGAAAAACAGAAAGGGGGGAGAAAAGAGGAAAGAAAATCAAGAGACAACAACAATAAAAAAAAAAAGCAGAGAAAAACAAAACAACCAAACCAGCAAGCAAACAAAGCTATGGATGAAGTGTTCCTTCTAGGGTCCTTGAGGATCCTCTCATCCTGCTTGTGTTTTTCAATTTCCTTTCTGGATTCTCTCTGAAGGTTTTGAGGCAGATTTTCAATATTAAACTAAATTAAGAACAGGAATTCATTTTTTAAAGTGACTGTCTACTTCTTTTCTTTCTTTTTGGCGATATAAGGCACCCAAAAGATGTTCTCTGCTAGATCACTCCCTTCACCGAGGGGACCCTAAATAGGCTCATGGAAACTAATCAAGCCCTTCCCACTTCCTGCCCTCCCCATGGGAGTGAAGCTATGATGCTTGTCAGAGCAGAGTGACAAAATTGACTGACTCTACCCCCTCTGGGGCCAGGCATCAGTGTCAAAGTTCTGCAGCATAAATCAGTTTTCCTCAGCAGACTCGCATCTCTCCTAAGTCTGGCGCTGTTTCAAGCCAGTTTATATGATCCCCAAAGCTATGAGGGGTTCCAGGCAGCCAAATCCACAGAAGTTAAATCCCTCTACACCTTCTGTCAGAGCCCTCCCTCGCTGAGATTATGGTGCCTCAAACCGGTGGCATGAGTCTCGGTTGCAGGATTTTTGGTTGAAACCCCCCATTTTCCCTGTGGGTGGGCTCGGCCATCTGTGTTAACCACCACAGGCAGGTTCAAAACTCAAAAATCTCCACCCATCACTCCATGCCATCAATCTGCCCACTGCTAGTTGACCCAAGCTTCTCACTCCATGTGCCAAAAACACAGAACCTTGGGCAGGACATTGCCCAAAACTGGCCATCCCCAGAGAGCTATTCAGTGAGTATCTTCCTAAACTGATGCTATCTTGCCTCTCTCCTGTAGCATTTTCTTTTAAGGCACCCCAACCATTTATATTCTTTCTGTTTTTTCACCTGATTCTGATGTGGATTCAATTTTTAACAGCCACTGAACTACAGTTGCCTGCTTTTTACTTAACTCCAATTTTCTTTATTATTTCAAATCATAAATGATCCTTTCATAATTAGGCAATATACCTCTAATCTCAAGTATGTTAAGAAGTTAGAAAATTTATTTATATTTTTATGTTGTACTCCAATATTTTTCTCATATGTGATAAGCTATGGGATCAACAAAACTTGAGAATTCATATATTTACAAACAGAAATGTGTACCCAAAATAATCTGCCAATGCAGATAATTCTGAGGAAAGAGGAATGGGGGTTGAGGCTATAGAAGGAATTTTACTGTTTGCCATAACAGACATGTTATTTTTACACTATTTGAACAGATAATTTGGTTATAATGCAAAAGAAATTATGAAAATAGTACACAATGAAATCATACAAAGTGGT